>LR812538.1:39098492-39698492 GCA_903798195.1 Danio kyathit | reverse complement strand
TAGAGCTGCGCATCGATGGAATTGCTCTTCAGTGTTTGGACTCTCAGTAGTGATTATTAACCCACACTGAACTAAGCTAAACTGAACTGAACTGAACTGAACCTAAACTCTGAAAAGCGAACTGACACTGTTTCAACTGTTTATAATCTTGAATGTGAAGCTGCTTTGACACAATCTACATTGTATAAGCGCTATACAAATAAAGGTGAATTGAATTGAACTGAATATGCAGCTGACAAATCTGCAGCCACTGCGTGATGCTATCATGTCAATATGGACCAAAATCTCTGAGGAATATTTCCAGTATCTTGTTGAATCTATGCCATGAAGGATTAAAGCAGTTCTGAAGGCAAAAGGGCGTCCAACCCAGTACTAGTAAGGTGTACCTAATAAAGTGGCCGGTGAGTGTGTATGTATGCGTGTGTGTGTGTATGTATATATATATATATATATATATATATATATATATATATATATATATATATATATATATATATATATATATATATATATATATACATACATACATGCACACACATATATATACTGTATACACACACACACACACACATATATATATATATATATATATATATATATATATATATATATATATATATATATATATTTTTTTTTTTTTTTTTTTTTTTTCTTAAATATATATAGACTTAAACGTTTTTGTTCAAATGTAAATAAAAGCTGAGAAATATTTTTTTCCACAATGATGCCTCTTTTTTATTATCTTTTGGGAGAAGACTGGTTGAATAAAAGTAACTTAAGTCAATTACGTTAAATTAAATTAAGTTAACTTTAATTTTGGGCTTGACTATATATATGCTCAGTATATAGAATGAAATTGTGATGGGTTGCGAAAAATGGATTGAGGGGAAAAAAAGAAGAACTGTTTGAAAACAATACTTTAATAGTTTTTCTACATTTGTATGCTTGGAAAATTGATGGAGATCCAAAAATATTGCTTATAAAATATTAAATCTTAAGTTCAGAGATTATATGAATGCATTATTATTTTTGATTAATTATAAAAGACTTATGCAGATATTTAACGCAGGTTTTATTAATTTAATTTCATCAATCTGAGATTTTGCAAATTAATTCTTCATATCGTTATTTATAATCTTTCCTGATTCACAACTTTTCTTGTGTAAACATAATTTTTACTATATTTATTCTCAAAACTAAAAAAAAAAATTTAATCCAAAAGAGAATGAAAAATGAACTCCGGGGGTGTTTGCTTGCCACTGGCTTCAACCAAATATAAATGTTGGCTATTTACAACAATGAACAACAATGACATTTAACGGCCCGAAGTGCAAAGTTTATCTCTATAAGTTATATAAATACAATGTCACTAAACTAAACATGTTCAGTCTAACATGCAAGTAACTGACAACTAAAACAACAATGGTGGTCCACCAGACTGTATGTCTGCAGTTGTTTTGCGTTTCCTTACTTTCCTAACGCAGTGGCATCGCTATCTATTGGCCTGGCATAAATGTATGTATATATACAGTCAAGTATGGAATCACTTTGACAATATTATCATCTGTTTTAGTACATCATTGTCACATAAAAATCCTTTTGTGAGATTGTATCTTAAAAGATTGTGTCTTAATATATAATTTGCTATGTCGTTACCTGTTACTCTTTTAGTTTTATCCACAACCTATGTTTGTCATAAAACTTAAATATGCCATAAGATAGCATCCACACCGAATGCACCAGAAAGGTGCACTGCAACAGAAAAGCATTGAATGTAGAAAAATAAGCGTGGATGGTTTTGGTTTAGCTGAACAAACATAAAATCTAAACTGCAGCAGGTGATGCATTATTTAGGGAGTTCATTAATGCTTCCGTTTGTCTCCAGCCAGGCTTTGCCCTTGATTGAAAGCCATTGAGTAACAGATGCAGCCGGCCACCTGTACACTATAGCAATGGTTTATTATTCACAATGCAATAGAAGCAGCACAGGACAGGCCTGATTGATTTCATGAGCAGTTATTAATAACACCAGTGGACTGATTCTCGCACTCGATTTACATGTCTCATAACCTCTTACTGCTCACACTCCCTGTGCAAATCATGTGTTTGATATGTAGCAATAGAAATCCAACTATAATCATGTCAACTATTCATTTTAAGATGAAAAGACTTCTGCTGGAACGCAATCTGTTTAAATTTGATTATACTGTAGTGAATTAGGAAAAGACCACTATGGGGCTTCCTCCAAAATTCCTTCTTATCTGCACTGCAATTTTGAAATGCTTTAATTTTACAGTAAAAAAAGCATACTGTTACAAGAACATGCTGTTGTTTTCAAATAATGTCTTTTTAATCTTAATTTTTAAAATCTTAAAAAGAAAATATTAATCTTATGTGCATATGTTTCTTGTTTAAATATGCATTTTTTTTTACTATTTAGTAACAAATATTTTACCTCAAAATTAACATAATTCAAGATATTAAGGTTTGGTTTAAATGTTTTTTCTTACCTCATTAAATGTTATAATATATATGTTTAAAAAAAAAAAAAAAAGTTCCACTGATATATAATAAATATTTATATTATGATATTATTGGATATTGGTTTCATTTTGTCAATAAAACTCTACATACCAGGTTATCCGCAGGGTCTCAAGTCTTAAAATGTCTTAAATTTCTAAAACCAAATTGTAGGCCTTAAAAAGTCTTAAATTCACTGAAATATTGTGTTGTAGGTCTTAAATCATGTTAAACAGGTCTTAATTTCTAAATCTAAAGCTTAATAATATAAATCTCTTCTTAATTTTCCAACTTCCATGTAAAGCTACCCAATCAGACTAACACCCATCCAATCACTAACAGTCCATCTCAATAAAAGTTTTAACACAAGTTTATTCATGAAATATTTACCAATATGATTTAATTATCTTCCTTACCATAACATTTGTTTTTAATGGTTATTTAAATGTTTTAACTGGACCATTAGAAAAAAAACCTTAGCTTTTATCCTTGTGTAAGTCTAAAATTTCTTTCATAATGGTCTTAAAAACGTCGTAAATATGACTTGATGAAACCTGTAGAAACCCTGACATACAGTTTGTTTACTTTTCTAGTCAAATACATCCGCAACTATAAACCTACATTTAACTGTTTGTATTTTGCTATTATATTTAGGCAAAAGTATATACATTTACAATGTGCTTAATAATTGTACTAAATTAATTACTAAATAAGTATTGCATTATTTACAAACCATTTGTATTTAAGAGTAGTCAGTGATTTTTAAGATGATTCAGAATGAGTTAGTAAATGATTATTAAATATTCAAATAAACAATTATATACCTTATTATTCAGGCGTATACTAATGGTTACTATGTATGTTAATAAATGCTTTATTAACATAACTTCATTTAGTTTTGTGACCTAATCTAAAGTGAGGACTATTTATGCTTCGTAAATCCCTTATAAATGACAATTAAAGGCTTAGTATTAAATAAACAATAATCTTCGCAATCCTATCTAAAAAATAAAATTACTGTAAAACTACTGTAAAAATTGACTTAAAAAACATCAATATAATAATTTAACAATATAATATGATGCAACATTTCAATGTTATTTAGCTATGTTTAAACTGTACAGTAATTTTATTTTAGATAAGGTTGCAAAGATTTATATTTTTTATTTGATACAGTTTCATTTGTGAATTTTCAAATGAATAGAAATGAATAAAGTCCATTTAAAAAAATAAATAAATAAAAAAATTATATTACAACAGAGCCTTTCATTGTCATTTATAAGGGATTTATAAAGCATAAATAGTCCTAACTATAGATTAAGTTACAGAACTGGATGAAGTTGAGTTAAAGCTCTTATTAACATACAAATTAACTATTAGTATATGCCTGAATAATCTCAGCTTAATTTTCCTACATCCATGTAAAGCTACCCAGTCCGACTAACACCAATTCAAACAGTCCATCTCAAGAAAAGTTTTAACACAAGTTTATTCATGAACTCTATTTACCAATATGGTTTAATTATCTTCCTTACCATAACATTTGTTTTTAATGGTTATTTAAATGTTTTAATTGGCCATTAGAAAAAATCCTTAGCGTTTAGCCTTGTAAGATTGTAAGTCTGAAATTTCTTTCGTAATGGTCTTAAAAACCTCTTAAAAAGTCTTTAAAAGTCTTAAATTCACTGAAATATTGTGTTGTAGATCTTAAATAATTTTAAACAGATCTTAATTTCTAAATCAAAAGCTTAATAATATAAATCACAGCTTAATTTTCCTACATCCATGTAAAGCTACCCAATCGGACTAACACCCATCCAATCACGAACAGTCCATCTCAAGAAAAGTTTTAAGTTTATTTATTATCTCTATTTATCAATATGCTTAAATTATCTTCCTTGCCATAACATTTGTTTTTAATGGTTATTTAAATGTTTTAACTGGGCCATTAGAAAAAACCCTTAGCTTTTAGCCTTGTGTAAGTCTGAAATTTCTTTCATAATGGTCTTAAAAAGGCCTTAAAAAGTCTTAAATTCAATGAAATAGTGTGTTGTAGGTCTTAAATCATTATAAACTGGTCTTTTATAAATTTATGAAGGATAAATAGTGCTAACTTTAGATTAGGTCACAAAACTGGATTTAAACTGGACTTTCTTAACATACAAATTAACTATTAGTATATGCCTGAATAATAAGAATTAGAAATGTTAATTTAAATAGTTTATTAATCATTTACTAACTCATTCTGAATGATTTTTAAAAACCACCAACTATTATTAAATAACTGGTTTGTATATAGTGCAATACTTAATTTCATAATGAAAAATTAATCATTAAGTATGAAAACACAATCATTAAGTACATTATACATGTGCTTATAAGTCAAGAATAGAGCATTTGTAGCTGTAGTTATAAAATGCTTACTAACGTTTATTAATGTAGAGTTAATGCTTAAGAGATAATGAATCCACTATTTTCTAATGCTTAATAAATGATTCATAATATGCAGTTATTATAAAGTGTTATCAGAAAATATTACAATGGTGTAGAAAATTATCAAAAATAACAAGTATTAAGATCTCCATTAGCATTGCACCTTAGGTAAATGTATCATCATTTAAACATTTTTAAATCATTTCTAATGTACAGTAACACTCTTGCATTGTAGGGCACTTTTAATTGTAAGTTAGCAAGCATAACAATAACAACAACAACAAACGAATACATTTATCACAAGACCAAATAAACGTCCAAGGCCAAATAAATGCATACTTGAAGACAAAGTAATTAAAATAGCTAAATAAACAAATGAAATCCCACATCTCAACAGACCACGTACTCTCCAGCAGGAAATCATTAGGCTTGTGATCGGTGGCGGTCATTAGTTCTGATCTGAATTATACATTCCAGTGTTCGTGTGTCCGCATACTGAATACATTCTTCCAAGAACAATCTCTGCACTACGCACTCGTGTTACTGCGCCATAAACCAGAACGACCGCAGCAGTCCTAGAAGCTCATCTATATCCCCCTTTACATCGACTTGAAGTGTCTCGTGATTTAGCGGAGATCCAACAGCCGTGCGATTGATTTGACAGAGTCCATTTCACAAGCCTATTTGTGTTCAGCTCTGCAGCAGCGGCATCAGGTCCTGCTGCAGAAATCCTTCCCTCTGCATCGCCTCTAAACTCCGCAGTCAGACTTGCTCTCATGGGGAAGCCCCGGGATGGATTTATTAACCATTAAAGCAAGACCCTGTGTTTCCCCCACCCAACACGCCAGTACCCTCGCCTTCCCATCTGCCTCCAAGGCTCTTGGCGAAAAAGTGATGAAGCAATGAGTTTGACAGGCAGTCTGTTTGAGTGTGACCTTCACGTTTTTATTGCAACTTCATAGGAATGACGATCATAAAGCTGAATGAAAGTGCGAAGGTGGATGCAGACGTTGTTGTTTTTTTTAATCTATGGATACAGACCCATTTAAAATAACATTCAGACATCCTCGCATCCCCTCTTTTCACTATAACAGCTATATTTTAGGCATGGCTCGGTACAAAATTCTAACAGTATGATAACCTTGGATAAAAATATCACAGTTTCGCGGTATTGTGATTACTGCTCTAAAATAGGTTCTTTTGAATTGTCTAGGGTAAAAACACAGAAACACAATATATTTTAATTTAAGAAACATTTATAATATTTTGGAACAGTAAACATGTCAGGCTAAATAGTTCAAATAAATCATTGGCTTCTGCTGTCTTCATTCAAAAACAGATTTCTTTACAAATTTAAAAGGTATCTTTGAATATTTCTTTTCTGTGGATATAAATTAAGCCACTGCACTGTTCAGGTCCATAGTTGGTCTATAGGATGTTTTTTTTTTATTTGTGCCCTAAATAAATAAAATTAAATATACACTTGCATATACACTACCAGTCAAATATGTGGGGTCAGTTTTGTTTATATTATATTATATTTTGTAAATTATATTTTTGTTTTTAAAGAAATATATTCTGTTCATCAAGGTGGCATTTATTAAATATATAAAAAAATGTAAATTGTTAAATATTTATTAATTTTAAATAACTGCTTTCTTATTGTATGTGAAAATTAAACCACACTGAACTAAACTGAACTTCAATTCTGAAAACTGGACTAACAGTACAATTTACTAGAACTTCTATATTAAGCTGCTTTGACACAATCTGCATTGTAAAAGAGCTATATCGAAATAAAGTTGAATCAAATTGAATTGTAGGTTTAAATGATAAAAGTAATAATTATTGCTTTTATTACTATTATCATTAATAATAATAATAATTAACATTAGAGGGATTTCTGAATTATCATGTGACTGAAGACTGGAGTAATGAAGCTGAAAAATTATCTTTAAAATCACTGGAATAAATGATTAAATTAAATTATAAACAGTTATTTTATAGTTCAGTAACATTTCACAATTTTACAATTTGTTCTGTGTTTTTGATTAAATAAATGCAGCCTTGGTGAGCAAGATAAGCTTATTTTAAAACATTATCATACTGACCCCAAACTTTTGACCGGTAGTGTACCTTGAAACGGTATAACAAAAAATTTAAGCGGTTTTAAAGCCGCGACTTTTCCAAAACCACTTCCAAATTGGTTATAGTCCCATGCCTACTATATTTCCATCCAAAGATTTAAATTCGATTTATGCGCAAAACTGGACCACCGCATAAAATGTTTGCAAATAAAGCAGCGTTTCAAACAGCGAGTCAAAGAGAACAAAATTGTCACTTTCTGACAAACTGGTGCCAAATATCAAAAAGAAAAATGAAATTTGCTGCGTTAGTAGAAGTCACTGTGGGCCTTTTTTATTTTATAATTAATTGCTTGCACCTCGGAAGACGAAATGCAATGAATGCGCGATGACTTTGAGACATTTTAGAGAGTCGCTCAAAACTCTGAGGTAAAAATACTGAACCACTTTGATGACAGATTTTGACTGAGGGATTTTAGAATGACATAAACAACATTTTAGATGTTTTATAATGTAGTCAGTTTGCTGGTTTGTCTATTAATGCCATCCTGTTATGCTTATTTTTGTTTTCACATGATCTATTAAAAAAAAATCACGTTACATTTTTGGTGCGCAAGCTGGACTTTATTTGGTAAATGTGTTTTTGCCATAGTTTATGCACATTTTTGTTCTTATTGGATAAAAAATTATACTCAGTTGTGGCCATATGTTTTTTTATGCGCATTTTCAAAATGTATGTGCATCTTGGTGTTTCCATTAAGCAATTTTCATGCGATATTGCAAAATGCTTATAAAATTAGTTGGATGGAAACATAGCTGCTGTAATTTCAGTCTTTTTTTTTTTTTTGATTGACGTTACAACATTCTGTTGCATTTGCATAAAACCCCCCCTTCAAGAACAACAACAACAACATAATGAAATTTTATCAGAGGCGAAATGGATGCCATCAAAGGTAATTTATATGAAAATCCCATAAACTAGCAGCAATAGTGTCATGTGGTTGTGACATTTGTTTTGTTAATCAGCTTCAGACAGGTATGAAGAAAGCTCTGAAGAAAACGACACTTGAACGATAGCATCAGCAGGTGTTAACTATTTGAGGAGTCATAAACAATGCACATTAAAAAGCAGTTAAGAAGCCCAGGATTCGGAAAGCTGCCAAAAGCCTTTGCTGAACACAAACACAGATTAACTGATTTATATACTTGATTCCAAGAAGTAGATTCAGGGAAATCAAGTAAATCTCCTTTAAATAAACACTTCAAATATATTTATGTATAAAATCACCATTTAATGGTTTAGTTTTCCACTACAGTTACAATTGTTTTTAATAGAGGTGTTTAAGGATATTTATATTTGTGCTCAGAGAATAGATTTTGAACTATCTTTCTATTTCCTATCTGATGCAATTTTGCATCTTAAGTAAATGTACAGATTTAAAAAAATTCAAATGCAAAAACAAAAATATTCAGCAAAGAGAGGGAATATTTGGGAGAAAAAATACAATCTCAGTAGATTCAGGAAAATCAAGTAAATCTCCTTTAAATAAACACTTCCGATATATTTATTTATAAAATCATTGTTTAATGATTGGTTGTCATTTATGTTTCCACTACAGTTACTTTAATAGAGGTATTTAAAGATATTTATATTTGTGCTCAGAGAATAGATTTTGAATTATCTTTATTTTTCTTACTGCTTTAGCAAATTATTTTTAGTATTAAAATCTTGTATTAATTTTAGATCTAATATTGGATGCAATTTTGCATCTTCAGTAAATGTACAGGTTTAAAAATGTTTATATGCAAAAACAAAAATACTTAGTAAAAAATGTAAAAATTACAAAATCAACAAATATTTAGCAAAGAGAGCAAAAATGGGGGGGGGGTACAATCTTTAGAAGTAGATTTAGGGAAATCAAGTAAATCTCCTTTAAATAAACATTCAGATATATTTATTTATAAAATCACTGATTAATTCAAGTTTATTTGTATAGGGCTTTTTACAATAATTATTGTTTCAAAGCAACTTTACAAAAGCTGCACATTATTGCATTACAATCCAATTAAGTTAAAGTTACAATCAAATATAAGTTATTATATACAGGCATAGTTAAGCTGCAATTTTATAGCATATAGGTGATGTCTATGTGTACATGTTTAATAAAGTGTATTAAGTATATGTGTTGTCCTCAAAGTCCTTGATGTTAAATGGTTGATTGTCATTTATTTTTTCACTATTCAGTCACAATTTTTTTAATAGAGGTATTTAGATATATTTGTTTGTGGTCAGAGAACAGATTTTGAGTTATCTTTATTTTTATTACCGCTTCAGCAAATAATTTTTAGCCTCAAAATCTTGTTTATTATGTATGTTATTAAGTAAATGTACAGATTTAAAACTTTTCAAATGCAGAAACAAAATTGCTTTGTAAAAAAAAAGGTAAGATTTACAAAAGAAAGAAATATCCAGCAAAGAGATGACAGAAATTGAGGAAAAAACACTAGAATTAATACTACAACTAGCAAATGTGTCTTTCTCCATTTTATTTAATTACACAGCCCAATGTGTATTATTATCAAATAACAGTCTGGCATCTCAAACATGGGTCAGCAGTCAGATAATCTTGAAAAGAAATATGCAAACATGAGAAAAAGACTACTACGTTTCTGAGTACTGTTTACTATGGAGTGCTACGTAATACTGCAACACGATTCCACTTTAATGCAATGCGACTGCCTAATCTTTAGATGTAAACTGAGAAGGAATGAATCATCTGCATGATCTCATCTATGTGTATCTCTTATACAGTATATACGCACCACAAAACTTCATTACATAAACTCTCAGTACTCTGACAGAGCTACACTTCCAAAATGGCTTCAGCTCTGAGCAAGCGAACAGATGTTGTAACATTTGTAATAGCCGAAAATAGCCAAATGTGTATCCCATCCACAAAAGTTAAGATGCGAACCAAAGACAAATGACATGGGTAAGAAAAGTAATTTTGTTCATGTAATAATACTCATTAGCATTTCAGCTCAGACATGCTTTAAGCAAATGCATGACTCATGATGGCATTTTTACACCTACTGTATTCCCACTTCAATATATGAGCATTTCCATACATTAGCTGTCAAATGCAATGCAAAACATTATGTGGCAAGCTCTTAAAGGCATAGTTCACCTAAAACTGAATATTCTGTCATCATTTACTCGCCCTTTACTTTTTAAGACCTGTTTGGCTTTCTTCTGTTCAACAGAAATTTTGAAGGAAGTGGTAATCATTGACTTCCATAGTATTTGTTTTTCCTACTATGAAAGTCAATGGTTACACGTTTTCAGATTTATTCAAAATATATACAGTTGAAGTCAGAATTATTAGCCCTCCTGAATTATTAGCCTCCCTGTATATTGTTTTCCCTAATTTCTGCTGAAATTTAAATGAAAGATTTTCAGCACATTTCTAATCATTATAGTCTCATTAACTATTTTTTAGTAAAAAAAAACTTAATTTAATAACTAATTTTTAATAACTAATATCTTTCCCTTGATGACGATACATAATATTTGACTATATTTTATACTAGATACTAGTATTCAGCTTTAAGGAAAATTAGGCAAAAGTTCCTTTAAGGCAAGTCATTTCACTCGGCAGCCATCTTTAAAATGCCTCTCGGGCAGTATGCTCGGGCATTCTGTCGGAATAGGGAAACATTAAATTCTCCAAAATTGCTTGCCAAGCTTATGGTTAAATTTCATATTAGGAATCACCAATAAAATTAAACAACAACGGTGTCCTTCGTTTCATTTCTAAACGCTGGAATCACACAGAAACTTGCGGCTGGTCCTCCCCCTCCCCAGGAGATTCATCAGTCTATAGCGATTGCTGATTGGCTCCTGTACTAGAAGGTGGGGCTTCATTCGCCATATTGACCATTATACTGTGTTCACACCAGATGCGGAACGCGTGAATAAATCGCGCTATTCTCGCGTAAATAGATGCGTGAACATTTGAAGTTTACTCGCTTCATTGGCGAGTCAAATCCGCTTTTTGCTCGCGCTTCAGATTGACTTCACAATTGACATGAATTCGTGTCATGGGCTTCAGCTTTATTGCTAAATGGACAACATGGATTTTTTTTTTTGAGAGAATAGCTGTGTTTATGTGCTTTATGAAGGCTGAAAAACAGCGTTGATTCATTTGGAGCCGTGTCTGAGTCAACTAGATCCATTCAGAGGTGTTCCCAGCCCTGTGAGTTCATAAACTTCTCCAGAAACTATACCTGGTTGATGGAAGCTTTCAGTGGCACTTCAGACTGAGCTGAGCCCAGATTGATAAACTGTTGTCAGGTGTCGGCAGGAGGATTTTCCCTGGGACACCAACAACAGGTGCTACTAAAGTTCGCTAAAGTTCAGATTTTCCTATTCAGGTGATTCACGCGATATGTGACAATCGCGCAAAACGCTCAACTCACGCCACCTAATTTGCGTGTATCGCGCCGCAGGATGTATATTCGTGTCTTTGCATTGACTTAACATGTACGCTTGATGCTTCTTCCGCATCTGGTGTGAACGCAGCATTAGACTTTTCCCCATTCAAAACTATATGAGTGACACGTCTTGTGTATTCTGTAGTCTTTGATTAGGCAAGTCATTGTATATCGATGGTTTCTTCTGTAGACAATCGAAAACAAATACTAAAGGGCTAATAATATTGACCTTTAAAAGTTTTTTTTAAATGCTTTTATTCTAGCCGAAATAAAACAAATAAAACTTTCCTTGCCCTGTTAAACATCATTTGGGAAATATTTGAAAATCCACAGGAGGGCTAATAATTTCGACTTCAACTGTTTATATCTTTTTGTGTTCAGAAATAAGAAACTCACAAAGGTTTGGAACCACTTGAGGCAGAGTAAATAGTGAGTAAATTAGAATTTTTCAGATGAACTATCACTTTAATCCTTTAGCTAATTCTCACTTTTCAAAGACCGTGCACTTGTTAACCACTGTAACCTCTCTAAAATAGCATTCACAGAGAAAGGAAAGGACAGCGTCAACCTCTCTGCTGATTTATGACGCTTCTCCATCCGCCCTCAGAAACCTCCAGCACCACTGATATTTGCAGATGGTGGAGGGGAAACCCACATGTGTGGGCAGAGCTTACAGGCTGACATGTTTGCTATGAGGGGGCTTCTTTCTGCAGTCATTATGCATCACACAAGCTAATTCTTCAGGGTATCTCATCTTTTCTCTACTCATCCTCAGCCGCCCTCCTCTGACGTCCCTTATCAGCCTTTTTTTTCCTCTCAGCCAACATTATCCCTCCTCTTCCTATTTCTCATCTTTTCAAAAGCCGTCTACAGTCTTGTGACGCATTTATCCATATTTTCAGACTGCAAGTGTGTTCAACCAAGTGGATTGTCGCAGAGATATCCAGTAGCCATTTTGTACTTCGTCCCAAGTTATAGTTTTCTGGATGTTCAATCTTGCTGATAAAAGAAACGCAAGTCACTTCTGGGTAATTTAATCTATAACCATTTTGTGTGATATAGGAATATGAAATCTGTGACTTAAGGGTAATCGTAACTGACAATAAAAGAGCAAGTTTCAATAATAGTCTACTGGTAAAGCTTTCGATTTTCTTTAATCTCATAATTATAATAACTTTTCATAGATACAGTACTGGTGTATGTAAATAATGAAGACACTCAAGCAAGCATAAGAACTTTACTGTTATGGTGTCAAGATTTGATAAAGCCATTTTAAAATGGCATATTAATTGGTTATTTAAAGTGACATTTCACCCCAAAATGAAAATGTACTCACTCTATAACCTTAAGGGGATTCTATCTTCTGTTAAACACAAAAGAAGATACTGTGAAGAATGCTAAAAACCTGTAACCATTGATTTCCGTAGTATGAAAAACTAATACTATATAAGTCAATGGTTACAGGTTTCCAGCTTGCTTCAAAGTATCTTCTTTTGTATTCAATAGAAGAAAAGCAAGAAGCGTGAGTATAAATAATAACAAAATGGCATTTTTTGTCTGAGTTATTTAAATCCACATTTCAGCCCAAAATGAAAATTCCCTCAACCTTTATAAAGTTCTTACTTCAAGTGAACACAAGATAAGATACTTTGAAGAAAGCTGAAAACCTGTAACCATTGACCTCCATTGTAGTAAATCAAATACTATGGAAGTCAGTGGTTACAGGTTTCCAGCTTGCTTCAAAGTATCTTTTCTTGTGTTCACTTGAAGTAAGAACTTTATAAAGGTTGAGGGAATTTTCATTTTGGGCTTATAATATCTAATATCTAAATATCTTCTTTTGTATTCAACAAAAGAAAGGCAAGAAGCGTGAGTTTAAGTGATGACAAAATGCCATTTGAATTGGTTTGTCTGAGTTATTTAAAGCACCAATTTACCCCAAAATGAAAATGTACTCACCCTCAACCTTTATAACATTCGTTCTTCTATTGAAAACAAAATAAGATACTTTGAAGAAAGCTGAAAACCTGTAACTATTGACTTCCATAGTAGGAAATCAAATACTATGAAAGTCAACGGTTACAGGTTTCCAACTTGCTTCAAACTATCTTTTTTTGTATTCAACAGAAGAAAGGCAAAAACGTGAGTATAAGTGATGACAAAATGCCATTTGACTTGGTTTGTCTGAGTTATTTAAATCGATATTTCACCCCAAAATTAAAATGTACTCACCCACAAACTTTATAACTTACTTTCTTCTATTCTTTCTTCTAGATAAGATATTTTGAAGCAAGCTGGAAACCTGTAACCATTGACCGCCATAGTATAAAAAACAAATACTATGAAAGTCAATGGTTACAGGTTTTCAGCTTGCTTCAAAGTATCTTCTTTTTTATTCAGTAGAAGAAAGAAAGGCAAGAAACAAGAAAAGCTTGAGTAAATGATGACAGGGTGTTCCATTTTGGGTGAACTGTCCCTTTAAGACTTTTCTTAGCCGTTAAAATTAGAATTCATGAACGTGCATTTTTATCTAAAAATAATAAACCTTGGCCATCCAATGATTTGTGGCATCTAATGACTGTGGTCGTAACACCTTATTTACAGTATTTGCAACTAACATACCAGACGTATAGCTAGTTGTACATCTCTGTAGGCTATCTTGAAAATCAGGACCATAAATTATATAATATTACACGCTATATTACTTAGATTTAATTAATATTAGAACTAGTTATATTTTAAGTAGGAATGGGCATCGTAAATCAAGATGAATCGCGGTCTGGTATCGCGTGAGTCACCACTTATTCGGGAACATCCCTGCCGCCCTGCGCTCTGCAGTCAAGCCATAATAAGCCGCATTAAACCATCAGATTCAACAACAGAAGCGTGCCAACCTGTCTCTCAGACCGCCGCAAGACAAATCTAGCGTGGAACAAGCGAAACTGAAGGCTCTGCTTATCGCACTATCGTTTTCTGTTGCTCATATATGCGTCAGTAACAGCATGCGCATTTATCAACATTAGAACGGACACAAACAGTCGTGACGTGAAACAATAGAGCATTCTCAGGTGCAAGATAAAGGCACGTGACTGAAAAAAACAGGTCTTCTGCGCTATCGTGATATATACCCGAGTCACACTGCACTTCGACCGGATGATTTAAGATGATATTTCGGGTTGTTACGGAGGGATTTTCCGCTCGAGATAATACTATTGTGTAATCAGTACATTCTGTGAGCCAGAATGTGTTTAACACGTGAGGATTTAGCCAATGTGGCGAAGGCAGATATGGGTTTGGGAGCATAGGTAAATCTGTTTCATAGGGTTTGTAAGGAGCCAACCCATTTTTATTTTTGTGACATTCGGTTCATAGGGAATGATTCATTTGACTCGAATCTTTCAGTGAATCAAAGCATTGAGCGCGTCTGACTCCGAGTTCTTCTGTGATGTTGATTGAATCAGCAACACCTCGTCACCAATATGCCTAAAAATCAATTCCATAATGAATGATTCATGTGAGTCGATTTGATTAATCAACAATAATTAATGTGAGTTTATTTTAACAATTAACAATTGGTTATTTATATTATTAAATATTCTTCCTGCTGAGGAACATGGTTCATTTAAGATCTGTTTATTGAAACGTTCATTGCTGGGGAAGCATTATGGAAATCTAATTTGTATGAGTGGCCTGACTGTAGTGAGTCAGTTCTTTTGTAGATTTCGTAGCTATGAGTTGGTTCTTTACAGTAACTCAACAACGAACACCCTTGTTAATCGATTGCAGAATGAATGATTCATCTGAGTCGATTCATTTCAGTGAGTCAAAATAATAGACTAGAGCGCGTCTGACTCCCGGGTTCTTCTGTGATGTTCATTTGTGTGAGTTCTATTGAGTCAATAAGTAACACTTCGTTACCAATATGGCTATAAATCAATTCCATAATGAATGATTCATGCGAGTCGATTTTATTAATTAACAATAATTAATTTGAGTTCATTTGAACAATAACTATTGATTCTTTAAATTATTAAAATAATATTCCTGCTGAGTAACACGGTTCTTTTTAAGACCTGTTTATTGAAACCTTCATTGGGGGCCTTTTGGAAATCTAATTTGTATGAGTGGCTTGACTGTGGTGAGTCAGTTCTTTTGTAGTTATGAGTTGTTTCTTTATAGTAACTCAACAACTAACACTCTTGTTAATCGATTACAGAATGAATGATTCATCTGAATCGATTCATTTTAATGAGTCAACAACAACATAAAGAGCGACCTGTCTGAATCTTATGAGTCAGTCCTTTTGTAGCTGTGATGAGTTGGTTCTTTATAGTGACTCAACAACGAACACCCTTGTTAATCGATTGCAGAGTGAATGATTCATCTGAGTCGATTCATTTTAGTGAGTCAACAACAACAACATAAAGAGCAACCTGTCTGAATTTTATGAGTCAGTTTTTTTGTAGCCATGAGTTGGTTCTTTATAGTGACTCAACAATTACCACCCTAGTTAATTGATTGCCGTTGATAATCGATTACAGAATGAATTGTTCATCTGAGTCGATTCATTTTAGTGAGCCAACAGCATAAAGAGCGACCTGTCTGAATCTTATGAGTCAGTTCTTCTGTAGTTATGAGTTGGTTCTTTATAGTGACTCAACAACGAACACCCCCTAGGTTATTAATTGCAGAATGAATGATTCACCTGAGTCGATTCATTTCAGTGAGTCAACAACAATAACAACATAAAGAGCGACCTGTCTGAATCTTATGAGTCAGTTCTTCTGTAAAAAAATCAAACCACTTTCAAATCAGTCGGAGTTCTTTTTAAACAGAAAGTTATTACTTTAGCTATGACTGAAAAATGAAATTAAAAAGTTAGGCTACTGTGATCCAATTTGTCATACTGACTGATCATACAACATCACTTCATTATAAGTGTAGCTGTAATCTGGCTGTATGGTAGCCTATTTAATGAAATACGTACATCGTGGCACCATGTTTTTAGAATTCTTACATAGCTAATTAAGCTGTATTACCATTAAAAAGACTACGAAAGCCATCAAATCTAATTATTATTGGGCGTAACATTCTTTCCCTCTTTCTCTTTCCTCAACTGTGCCTACTGATCAATGGAATCGAGCAGTAAATTATTTAAAGGCTGCCAGATCCCCAATCACATACGTGAGCCCACAGAATGATAGTCAGAGAGGGTATCTCCAGCATCCGCCCCCGCTCGTCTTTGCTCGAGCCCCCGCCCATCGTCTACCACCACCAGGAAGACACGCACTGATAATTACCGCTGCCTCATCACATACAATACGGCAAGGTTGAGATGATATGGTCCAAATAAACATCCGCAGACAACGAACGTATCGCTTCTGTTCAATAAGTTTGATCACGGTTTCATCCCACCTGACTGTTTTCTCCGCAACACGCTCATTAATTCTCGACCACTCTGTCGCAGTTTGCCATATTGACCTCCCCCACTATCAATCGCTGATCGGTTTTCGATACATTTTCATTCTATGGCATCAAAGCTTTGCTGGTTATATTCTAAGGTGATGGAAAAATAAATAAAAAAACGAAACACAAAAGGTGTCATTTAAGTGATTAATGGCCTGATGCTGTAGCGTCAACAGTGCCTTGTCAAAAACTGCCTTCGTCTCTTTCACATCTGCTGAAATCGATCACTGTTTAGATGGTGCCTATGCGCAAAACTTTGCCAGACATATAAGAGTAATTTAGCTGCAGGAGCTGAAAGTGAATTCAGGACAGAAACGCAGTGGAGCAAACGCAGTCGCTGTCCAGGGTGCTGAAACGCAGAAACCGCCCACATCATGCCGCATCCAGCACACGATTCAGATGCGTATATTAACCACTCAGGATTATCCCCAAAATCTTACATCCCTTAAACACTGCAATTCAAGCTGTTAAACGCCAGATTAAAAGGTTAATGATTTCTTTTAATTAGCCTGTTTCCACATTTCATTTTGGTCAATAAAAATACACTGTTGCTTTATGCCTGCGTTGCGACGTAAAGTCGACCAGACTTTTTTATTTTCTAGCTTTGAACATTTGAAAAAGAATTGAAATAATAGCGTTAAATCTTTTCTGTCGTCTTAAATAAAGCTTACCTGATCCCGTAGTAGCTGGAGGAGCGTCAGTAGTGAAGTGTCTGTCTGCGAATTTCAACAGCGAACCACCATCAACCCCCTTCTGTAGGGACTGAGCTGCTGCAGCGGCGATGCGCGTGTGTTCAATGCTCTTCAATGGAGAGAGCAGCTCTGCCCTCCACAAACATGGCGTCCGCTTTTGACGTCAGCGACGTTTAATAGAAATCTGACGGGAAGGAGAGGCCCAAATAAAATGTAGCACCTGCCGCGAAACATTGTTTGGCAGCAGCGTGTGACTGTTGTGTTGATGAGAACAACAAAGCTCGTCCGATCTAATTTGATCTCAGAATCACAGAATCTTTCAGTTTTTTTGGTCAGATATAGGCAAAAAATGTCACATTTGTTTTTGAAGTAGCTTTGCATTGGGGTTATTGTTATACCTTCTGAAGGTGTGGCTTTACCCCCTCAAAGGGTGATTTTATTTAATAAGATCATATATTTTTATTTGGTAAATGTTGAGTTATAATAATAATAATAGGGTGTCATGGTGGCGTAGTGGCTAGCACAATAGCATCACAGCAAGAAGGTCGCTGGTTCGAGCCCCAGCTGGGTCAGTTGGCATTTCTGTGTGGAGTTTGCATGTTCTCCCCATGTTCGCTTGGGTTTCCTCCACAGTCCAAAGACATGCGGTATAGGTGAAATGAATAAGCTAAATTGGCTGTAGTGTATGTGTGTGAATGCAAGAGTATATGGTGTTTCCCAGTGTTGGGTTGCAGCTGGAAGGGCATCCGCTGCATAAAACACGTGCTGGATAAGTTGGCGGTTCATTCCCCTGTGGCAACCCCTGATTAAAAAAGGGACTAAGCCGAAAAGAAATTTAATGAATCAATAAATAATAATAATAATAATAATAATAATAATAATAATAATAATAACCTTAACCAGGTAAGTTAATTGAGAACCAGTTTTCAGTTACAATGACGACCTGGCCAAGATGCAACATATAAAAAGCAGATATGAAGCAGCAAGGACACAATACAATAACACTTTTTACAGATGGAGATAATAACATAAAACAATGGAAAAACTAAAGTCGAGCACAGTAATCTTGTACTTTTAACTGCATTGAATCTTTAAAGGATGATAGTGGAATAAAGGTGTTAAAAACTGAAAAGAGTAGCAACCAAATGAAGTGCAAACTTTGGGTATACAAAGGTTAATAAAAGTACTCGAGTGCAGATTTCGACATGTTTTCTGAAAGTTAAGAATAATATAGTGGAGTTTCCCCAATAACAGTTTTTGTAAATGAACAGAAACCATTGAATTTGTCGACGAGATTGAAGAGAAGGCCAATTCAATAAAGAATACAGTTGATAGTGATGAGTATTAAATGGTGCACCAGTAACAAAACGAATTGCTGCATGGTGAATAACATCCAGTTTGTCAAGGAGAGTTTTTTAAGCTGATCTGTAAATCAAATCCCCATAATCCAAAATTGGTAATACTGTTAATTTGACCAAATGCTGCTTTGAAGATTGCGTAAAAGAAGATTTGTTTCTGTAAAGAAAACCAATATGAGCTTTAACCTTTGATTGATGTTAAAGGGATAGTTCACCCAAAACTGAGAATTCTGTAATCATTTACTCGCCTTTTACTTGTTCAAAACCCGTTTGACTTTCTTCTGTTGAACACAAAAGAAGACATTTTGAAGAAATCATTGACTTCAAATGTATTTGTTTTTCCTATAGTAAGTCAGTGGTCACAGGTTTTCAGCTATCTTCAAAATATCCTCTTTTGTGTTCAGTAGAAGAAAGAGATTCATAAAGGCTTGGGTAAGCAAATAGTGAGGACATTTTCATTTTTGGGCAAACTATCCTTTTAAGCAGACAGCTGAAATTAAAATATTGCACAATTGTTTGCTTGTCAGCATCGCAAGCACTAGAAACAGTTGGTATTCAGCCATTGGTCAAATGTTAATCCGTCAGCCAATCAGGAAAGGAATTTTCACACTTATTCTGCTGGTTCACAGAGTAACATGTAGAGACATTAAAACTATATTCCTTTTTCTAAAACCCCTGACTTGTTATGTCAGGAAGTCATGTGACAAAAGCTCAACAGCTCAGCTCACTGGGGAAAGCCCTCTGGAGAACCGCACAACCAGCAGGACAAACTGCTACAGCAAAAACACCGAAAACTGGAAGAATGACTTGCAGTGTGTTAGTTAGACATTGCATTTGATATTAGTTTGTGCCAGATTACATCATGTCAGAAGATATAAAGAGATGTTTTGCAGTTTAGTGCAGTGTAATAAAAACTGACTGTTATTTTGATGTGGTATGTGTAATCCTTTATTTGAATCCTTTTATTTTAACCCTTAATTCTCCTAGTAACTATGTGTTTTTTTTAGTAATGGTTAATGGTACTTTTTAATAAAAAAAAAAATATAATAAGTTGAGTTACTTTAGTTTATTGCCGTTCAAAGACATGTGATATAGGAAAGGAATGGTACCACTTTATTTTGCTGATCCATTTGAGTATTAGACTGTCTGCTTAATATCTGCTGATACAGACATTTAACTGACTAAAAGAAACTTTGCAAGTGCATGTCAACTTACACTAACCCTTACCCCAGCCTAACAATCTACTTATAATCTAATGAGAATTAAATGTTGATGCAATGTCACTTAAATTCAACAAGCAGACCATCAAAATAAAGTGTGACCAAAGGAATTACATTACTTTTTTAGCTTCCAGCAATAACAACAAAATAAAAAATATGTATAATGTATTTATTTTTGTTGTTATTGCTGGGACCTAATAATGTTATATTATAAAATAATGTATTATATATAGAAATAATAGTAATCAGCAGTATAAAAGCAATATAATTAATATAAAAAACAAATCATAAAAAGTAGCTTCATTTACTCTTATAATATTTAATAATATTTTACTGCAACTTAGATATTTGTAAATACAGATAAGTTATTAGTAAGAAACTAATGTTTTAAGACAGACATAATAAATATACACATATACACATTGTAAAAAAAAATCTGTAAAATTTAGGGTGAAAAAAACTGGCTGCTGTGGTTGTCGGAATGTAACCATTAAAAATACAGTAGAAACATAAAATAAATTTCTGGTAATTTTATGGTAAATTACCTGATGTTTTACTTTTTTATCATACACTAGTGTTTTGAAGCACTAACATCTGCACAACTTTGTAACACAGACAAAAACACAACCATAAACAGGTGTGGATGAAAAAAGTCATATGATGAAGCAATGCTTATCACAAACAACTTTTCCCACAAGCAGAGAAAGATAGTGTCCTCAGTGTCTAAACACTTCAACTATTAAGGTGTCAACTACTAAACACTATCATGGGGACACACATACATTTAAAGTAATGCAATAAACATTGTTTATCAACATTAGATGTAACATGAAACTCTAACGTGCATAACTCAAGAAATAAAAACTAAAAATAACCATGGCAATAACAACAAAAAGCATTAAAAAATATTATATAAAATTATTTATCTGCTGTTCTGACGTCAGCTATAGATGTGAATGAATGGCGGAAGAAAGTAGTTCCTTGTACAAAAGGGTTTTTGAGACTCTGTCTGTTTTTTGTTTATGCACACGATTGTGCTGTCAAACTGTTGTACTGTTTAATTGCAATATCACACTCGTAGCATTGCAATGTGGCTGTATATCGTCACTGGTGGCGGCACAATGCATGCCTTCCACCAGTGCCGATATACAGCCAATTTGCACTGCTACTCGTGTGATATTGCTCATATATATATATATATATATATATATATATATATATATATATATATATATATATATATATATATATATATATATATATATATATATATATATATATATATATATATAGTTGAAGTCAAAATTATTAGCCCCCCTGTTTATTTTTTCCCCCAATTTCTGTTTAACGGAGAAAAGATTTTTTTCAACACATTTCTAAACATAATAGTTTTAATAACTCATCTCTAATAACTGATTTATTTTATATTTGCCATGATGACAGTAAATAATATTTTACTAGATATTTTTCAAGACATTTCTATACAGCTTAAAGTGACATTTAAAGGCTTAACTATGTTAATTAGGTTTACTAGGCAGGTTAGGGCAATTAGGCAAGTTATTGTATAATAATCACTATCAGAAAAAAATATAGCTTAAACGGGCTAATAATTTTGTTCTTAAAATGGTGTTTAAAAAATTTAAAACTGCTTTTATTCTAGTCGAAATAAAACAAACAAGACTTTCTGCAGAAGAAAAATATTATCAGACATACTGAGAAAATTTCCTTGCTCTGTTAAACATCATTTGGGAAATAATAAAAAAAAAATAATTAATTAAAAGGGGGGCTAATAATTCTGACTTCAACTGTATATAAAAATTAGGTATTAAAAAATATATAACCTTAAATAATTAAACTTAATTAGCCAATTAAATTATACATATTTTGAATGCATTATAAAGGTTAATATGAGGCTCCACACCATATGTTAAAAAGACTAAAATAATAATACTAAATAGACCTAATAATAATATTCGTAAATTAATTAATGATTATTATCCTAGTTAATCTATTAATACGAAAAGCACCTAAACACATACTATAAATAAATAGTTATTTTCCCTAAATATATATTTATAGATCAGGGGTGTCCAAACTCGTTCCTGTAGGGCCGGTGTCCTGCAGATTTTTGCTCCAACTTGCCTCAACACACCTGCAAGGATGTTTCTAGAAAGCCTAGTAAGAGCTTGATTAGCTGGCCCAGGTGTGTCTGATTGGGGTTGGAACTAAACTTTGCAGGACACCGGCCCTCCAGGACCGAGCTTGGACATGCCTGTTATAGATATAAAGACAGCTGCTTGTTGTAAAACATAACTTTAACTTGAAACAAAGCTTACTGGTTTTCTCCCCTCTCAGTTTTGGTAATGCAGAGATTAAAGCAAACCTTTTAAAAAAGTCTCTTTGAAGTAGTTGTTTTTTTTTTTTTATTCATCTGCAGCGTTTGACTTTGCTGCTGCTGTTATTGCACCTTTGGAACAGAGGCAGTGGGAGAGAATTAGTAGTTGCATTATCAACTCTCTTTGTGACTAGACCTCGCTCTCTGACGTGTCACTCACAGACTCATTTCCCCCTTAATTAAAGCCCAGAGAGTGAAAGAGAGAGAGAACAGAGAGAAACTGGGCTGCTGACAGAGATAAAGAGGCAAAAAAAAGTTGGGGCGGGAGCGGGTGGGTGTGTGTCGATGTGAATGTGAGAGGGGGATGGAGGAAGAGAGAGAAGAGTCCAGAGAGAGGAAGAAAGCCAGCGGTTGAAGGGAGGGAGGGAGCTCACGCTTCTGCAATGGATTCGACCAGTGACTCAGCAGTCTCCTAAAAACATGTTTGTGTTCTGCTGGTGCTGCTACAAAGGAATCCTTATAACAGCCTTGAAAATATGACTCAGATGAATGTGAGAATCTCATACAACAGCAGCAGCTTGACAACATGCCTATGGGATGATCTGGCCCTTTTGATTTAATCTCTTTGTGTTGATATAAATTATTTTATTTTAAGAAAATTAGGCTTTGCATTAGCTTTATACACACAGACAATATGAGCAAGAGACTTTATTTTTAGTGCATACTGTGCTTTCTCAAAATAATATTTTGCTATAATAACTTGCATGACATATATATATTTTAAATTTACTTTAAATATAAAAAATAGAGACTGTAAACAATATTAAAGAAGTGAATTGTGTACATATTTTTGGAACCGATTTAATTTAAATTATTAGTACTGGATTGTATTATGATGATGACTAACCAATCAGATTCAGACTCTGATTCTGCGACCTCTATTGTATGTTTTTATTGAAACCATTGAAAATGATTTCATTTTAAGACAATTACTGTATATTTACATTAGGTTTATACACACAGACAATATGATAGATTCAACAAGATACTGGAAATATTCCTCAGAGAAATTTGGTCCATATTGGCATAACAGCATCGAACAGTTGCTGCAGATTTGTCGGCGGCACATCCATGATGGATCCATGCTTTCATGTTGCTGATGGCAAATTTTGATCCTACCATTCGAATGTCGCAGCAGAAATCGAGACTCATCAGACCAGGCAATGTTTTTCCAATCTTCTATTGTTCAATTCTGGTGAGCCTTTGCGAATTTTAGCCTCAGCTTCCTGTTCTTAGCTGAGTGTGGTGTGGTCTTCTGCTGCTGTAGCCCATCCGCCTCAAGGTTGGAAATGTTGTGCATTCAGAGATGCTCTTCTGCATACCTCAGTTGTAACGAGTGGTTATTTGAGTTACTGTTGCCTTTCTATCAGCTCGAACCAATCTGGCCATTCTCCTCTGACCTCTGGCATCAACAAGGCATTTGCGCCCACAGAACTGCTGCTCACTGGATATTTTCTTTTTTTTTTTTTGGACCATTCTCTATAAACCTTAGAGATGGTTGTGCATGAAAATCCCAGTAGATCAGCAATTTCTGAAATACTCAGACCAGCCCGTCTGGCACCAACAACCATGCCACGTTCAAAGTCACCTTAATAACCTTTCTTTCCCATTCTGATGCTCGGTTTGAAATGCAGCAGATCATCTTGACTAGGTCAACATGCCTAAATGCATTTAGTTGCTGCCATGTGATTGGCTGATTCCAAATTTGCTTTAATGAGCAGTTGAACAGGTGTACCTAATAAAGAGTGTATATTGGAAACCGATTCATTTATGTTTTTTAAATAATTTGTACTGGATTGTACTATGATGTGACTAACCAATCAGATTCTGACCTGTGATTTTCAACCAGTTTTATATGCTTTTATTGAAACCACTCACAAAAATTAAACTTGTATTTTAAATAGTGGTGGATTGTGTGCTGAAAACTACATGACGCTGTACAGAAAATACATACATCTAACACAGAGGTATATATAATATATTTTAAATGATATTTCTTAATCTTGGATTAGTATACTCTATTGACCTTATTCAATATGGAAGTGCACTCGTTTTTGCGATTTGTTTTAGAACTTGACTAGGAAATAAGAAATGACTAGGAAAAATAAACGGCAGAAAACGGTCAAACTACTTGCTCTTCAAACAAGTGTTTGCATGGCTATACCGACAAAGCAGAATAATATATTAAGAAAATATCCGTTTGTAACATCAATCAGCATAACGAGCTGTTTTTTTTACGTCTAAAAATTAATGGAAGTGAGACAAAAGTCTTGAGCCAAAAAGATTCAAATGGCTGCGCCTGCTCATTTGTGTCTTTAGGAATGCTTTGTGGAAGTGTAATCCTTTATTGTCTTTTTACAAATGTTATATGGAAATATGTTTATTTTATTAGTGATACACAATAATATATCAACCATATCGATATCAGCCTGTAAATTCTTTTTTTAATATCATCTTTTTATTATAACATAACAAAATTAAATCAATGTCTTTTAAGATGATAAATATAGACTTATTTGTGAGAAAGCTGAAAAGCTTCTCTTCGTAACATATCTTGTTGGACTTTCTGTTACAAATTCATACAAAGTCATTCTGTATAAGAAACAAAAAACACATTTCATTGATCATTTATTATACATGTTTATTATTTTATTGGTGTTTTTGTTTTAGTTCATGTTCAGTGACTGTTGCTTTATTTATTTACTTTATTTTTGTCAAGCAATAGATTTTTATTGGTTTTTAAAAAGTTGGCCATATAAATTAACAGTTAATTAAATTTCAATCTTTTTTTAGGTTAAGGTTTTAAAATGAAAATAAAACAGTTGTTCACCGTATATATTTGCCTCTTGAAAATTATATTTATTAGCCTTTATATTGGCTATCAGTCTCCAAATCTAAAGAATTACCGTTTATAAGTATTGGTCATAAATCCCATATTACACATCCCTATATTTCATATCATTTGCATATATTAAATAAACATTTAAATGAGTAGTTTATTAATTGTTCATCATTTTAATTCAATGAAGTCGTTCACAATGCATTGTGGAATTGTAATCACATGTCTGATTTTCATATTTAGCTTCAAATCAAAGGTTGTAATGTTGTGATTCACTTTATAGCTGGCTGGCTTGGTTCATGGCCAGTGGACATTGGACATGGCTAATTGAACACATTAAAAGCAAAAGTGTGAGGCCACTAACACACTCTATCAAATTCATGGTTCTAGCTGTGCTCCCTGATTGGTTGACACAGCATTCAAAAATGCTCAAATCGAATACAGTAACACGTGTGACCTGTTAGCAGTTTTATATCACTGTACATCTTTCAGAACATTTCTTACGTCTTTGTACATGTGAAATTTCTAGTAATTTATGTGGGGCTGCACAATACTGTATATCGTATTAGCATCGATATCACAATGTGTGCATCTGCAATACTCACATGGTAGGATCTGCAATATTGAAGTAGGATTATATCTGAGCAGGAGCTGCAGTTCATAACATGAAATCAATGGGGATTTTTACCATAATGGAGCAAAAGTTTATCCTGTGCATATGTTTTAGGCCTGTGACTGTACAGTATGAGCATATCAAGAGAGTTTAAAGCATTCAGGCTCAAGAAAATTGTACCATTTGAAACTTTAATAAAAAATATTTGATTTAATTATTTATACAATATAGACTATGCAGTATTATTTTACATTTGATTATTCAGTTTGTGTACCTGAAGCAGCCAAAAATTGAATGGCAAACATTCATGGAAAACCTTGCACTATAAATAAACAGGACAGAATTATCAGATATTTACAGTAGTGTAAAGTAACAAACTACAAATATTCAAATTACTGTAATTGAGTAGTTTTTCACAGAAATTGTAATTTGCTAAGTACAGTAGTTTTAAAAATGTGTACTTTTACTTTCCATTTTTAGTGCAGTATTGGTACTTTTACTCCACTACTTTCCTTCAACATGAAGTCACTACTTTATTTTTTCTTGTCTATGGGGATTAGAAAAATCAGTCCTGTGATTCCTGTCCAATCAAATCGCACATAGAAGATAAATCACATCATAATGAACTACCTGAAGACATGGGCGATTTATAATTGCAGCAAATTGTTTGGAAGCATTAAAAGTGTCCAAAATCTTTACACGCATTGACCCAGAGACTGTTTAGATGCACGTCACTGATGAGAAGATGACGGATGTTTACTGTATGATGACCGAAATGGCCTTAAACACCCAACAGGCACAGAATGTCAACATGACGTCAGATTGACGTTGTACCCTAACGTCATGGGGACATTGTATTTTGTTTGGAAATGAAAATCGAGTTGACGTCAGAACTTAAAATCAACCTAATGTCAACGTCTAATGATGTTACAGCTTGATGTTGTGTGGACGTTACCACTATGACGTCTATTAGATGTTGGATTTTAGTTGTCACACCTGACGAATAAATGTCAGTATTTGATGTCAATGTGATATTGGTTTAAGATGTTGGCTCAATGTTGGATTTTGGTCACTTTCCAATACAACCTAAAACCAACCAAATATCAACGTCATTTGACGTCGTTATTGGACATGCTGGCTAGACATTGAATTTTGGTCACCAGACATCAGGACCTAAATCTAACCTAATATTAACGTCTCATGGCGTTTTGTCCTGCTGGACAATAACTAAATGCACTACAGAATATTACGTTTACACACATCCACAAATTACATGTAAATGCATCAGCTTTTTACAGCGTAATATTAACTACTCTTGAATACTTTTGAAAGGTCTATTTTTTACTCATACTCTGAGTAATATTTACAACAGATACTCTACTTGTACTACATTTTTAGGCAAGTAACGGCACTTTTACGTAAGTATGATTTTTCAGTACTCTTTCCACCACTGGATATTTATCAGATTATTCAGATTTTCCTCTCTACCATTACTCGCCCTTTCTTTTCTTTGTTTCAATTGCATTTCTATTCTGGTGATGATAACCCTGCTGTTTTCATTAAACATTTGACTAATGTTTGCTTTGGCTGCCTTGTCACTCCAATAGACAATATTGTTCTGGCTGCTTATTACATACAGTCTCCTTTTGTCCTAGACGTGCATGACCTATTTTCCATAGAGGTTCATTCAGATTTCTCTCCACTTGCTCCGCTGAGCCCTGTGGAGTGAAAATGCCAGACTGCGAGCTTGATAATTTGAGAAAGTGATATTCAGTGCGATAATTGATGAGCGGCTAGATTTGAGACGAGTGGCAGTGTTGATAAGTGTGTGACTGTGCGGCTCCCGAATGCACTGGTGCAAATACATGTCGGAAGAAATATTGATCCATATTGATCCGAGCTTCAGCCTAGCCTCTTTTTTTACAGGACTGTAGTTTTATTTTACACCCTTTTATTCAATCCAAACAAAGAAAATAATGAGCAAAAGCATTCAAAATGCAGTGCTGTTATCAAATATGTGCATTAGTATGTTTGGATGACAAGCAAAATACTCGCTAATATGAAATCACTTCAATTTATGCTCGCTGTCACTTTCTTTCTTGGTGTTACGGGGGCAGGAAAGGGTTACATTGATCCTTTGGGCATTGGGAGCTTGCTGTAGCTCTGAGGTCAAAGGTTAATTGCCACCCAAATTGATTTGATCTGAACTGAAGTCGTGTAACGTCAATATGCGTTTATATGTATATGGAAGAGTGTAACCACAGTGGAGTCTTAAGGAGACCCAGTCTAAAGTCAACCAAGAAATTGTTTCATTCTAGTGAATAGTACAGTGGCTGAGAGAGCTCAATGCCTTGCAACTTAAGAAAACACCTGGAAATAGAAAAAACACTGGCAAATTAAGAAAATATTCTTAATATCGAACACCCTGATTACACCATTCCTTTGCATATTATTCGCCTAAATAAACAGACAATTAATTGTAAATTGTTGTTATATAAGATAGCTAAATTATCTTAATATCATCAACTAAAAACAATTTCAAGGCTAATAATGGAAATAAATTCTTAATGCTTTATTGATTGTTATAACGAGGTCAAAATGAATTGGAGATAAGAATAATATTTACAGTGCATCCGCAAAGTATTCACAGCGCTTCACTTTTTCCACATTTGTTTATGTTACAACCTTATTCCAAAATGGTTTAAATTCATTTATTTCCTCAAAACAATTTTATTACAAATAAAAAAGCTGAAAAATCACATGTACATAAGTATTTACAGCCTATGCTCAATACTCTGTTGATGCACCTTTGGCAGCAATTACAGCCTCAAGTCTTTTTGAATATGATGCCACAAGCTTGGCACACCTGTCTTTAGGAATTTTTGCCTATTCCTCTTTGCAGTACCTTTCAAGCTCTATCAGGTTGGATGGGAAACGACGGTGTACAGCCATTTTCAGATCTCTCCAGAGATGTTCAATAGGATTTAGGTCTGGGCTCTGGCTGGGCCACTCAAGGACATTCACAGAGTTGTTGTGAAGTCACTCCATTGATATTTTGGCGGTGTGCTTTGGGTCATTGTCCTGCTGAAAGATAAACTGTCGCCCCAGTCTGAGGTCAAGAGCACTCTGAAGCAGGTTTTCATTCAGGATGTCTCTGTACATTGCTGCATTCATCTTTCCCTCTATCCTGACTAGTCTTTCAGTTCCTGCTGCTGAAAAACATCACCCCAGCATGATGCTGCCACCCCCATGCTTCACTGTAGGGATGGTATTAGCCTGGTGATGAGCGGTGCCTGGTTTTCTCCAAACGTAACGTCTGGCATTCACTCCAAAGAGTTCAATTTTAGTCTCATCAGACCAGAGAATTTTGTTTCTTATGGTCTGAGAGTCCTTCAGATGCCTTTTGGCAAATTCCAGGCGGGGAGTGGTTTCCGTCTGGCCACTCTACCATACAGGCCTGATTGGTGGATTGCTTTACAGTTGGTTGTCCTACTGTAAGGTTCTCCTCTCTCCACAGAAGAACGCTGGAGCTTAGACAGAGTGATCATAAGGTTATTGACCACCTCCCTGACTAAGGCGCTTCTCCCCCGATCACTCTGCTTAGATTGCTGGCCAGTTCTAGGAAGAGTCCTGGTGGTTCCAAACATCTTCCACTTATGGATGATGGAGGCCACTGTGCTCATTGGAACTTTCAGAGCAGCAGAAATTTTTCTGTAACCTTCCCCAGCCATGTGCCTCGAGACGACCCTGTCTCGGAGGTCTACAGACAATTCCATTGTCTTCATGCTTGGTTTGTGTTTGACATGCACTGTCAACCCTGGGACCTTATATAGACAGATGTATGCCTTTTCAAATCATGTCCAATCAACTTAATTTACCACAGGTGAACTCCAATTAAGCTGCTGAAACATCTCAGGAATGATCAGTGGAAACAGAATTTACCTGAGCTCAATTTAGAGCTTCACGGCAAAGGCTGTGAATACTTCTGTACATGTGATTTTTCAGGGTTTTTATTTATAATAAATTTGCAACAATTTCAAAAAATCTTTTTTCACATTGTCATTATGTGGTTTTGTGTGTAGAGTTTTGAGGAAATAAATTAATTTAATCCATTTTGGAATAAGGCTGTAACATAAACAAATGTGGAAAAAGTGAAGCGTAATGAACACTTTCCGGATTCACTGTAAAAAAAACTATTCAGGCCATTTTAGTATAGGCGATTGAAAGGACAAAACACAAATACAACGTGCTAACTTCAGCCAACTTGTTTTTTTTGTTTTTGTTTTTTCAGATAAAAATGTGCATGTGTTGTGAGGATTTGCAGCACATTTTCTATTTGTGTTTATGAGGATTTGTAATACGTGTGCTGTCAAACTGATGATTATGTTTTCTTATTTGCATGTGTTTTCTTAAGTTGCAGCTTAACATGCTTGTGTTCATTAGGCTTGAATGTGGTTTCAATTCTAGCCAATTTTATTATAAGACGTCTTATATTTTTGAATGTGAGCCCTTTCTCTCTCCACATACATGTGCATGTAAAGTGATGAAGTGCATGACGTCTATTTGTTTACACTGTAGGCTGTGTAATACTGTACATGCTTCTGTGCACATCAGTAATCACTTCAGTATTCTGCATTTTGTCTGGCTGTCCGGATAAACATTTAATCTACTTTTTTCTTTATTAATGTATTTATTATAATGTATGTATTGATTTATAAATTATTAATGTATTAATAGTGTATCTAGTCTTTAATACATCATGACTTTACATATTTTAATTTTGAACTTCTCCAGTTAACATTTCACATTAGACATTTGCAACTATGGTCACACAAGTTATGTTGATGGTAACAAAACCATAAGAATAAGCTTTGAATGAAATAAAATGATGACCACACATGTGCTAATTAACAAATTAAATTCATATTTAAATTAATTCATATTCATTTTTAAATTAATATTAAAGTATTTATGATATTTTGACACAAAATGAATTTAAAAAAGCTATAAGTAACTAATTGTAAATAGTTACTCTGGACTAACTGGTAGCCTTACAATCAGTTTTATAGATAAAATTTTAATTACATTTTTAAATTAAATTTCAATTAAATACTAATTTAAATAAAAAAATAAAATAAAACACTCAGCACATGGAAAATATAGTTCTTCTTTCACCCTAGTTCACAATACTTCCACTTTACTACTCTTTTGAAGTTAAAACATCGGTATATGAAGAGTTCAGATGCAAAAACCTCTAAATACCATCTTAAATTTTCTTCTAAAATTAGCATTTTTTGCAAGCTCCTGGCAAAGAATAGGTCTTTGCGATGCCTTTAAAGTGAAATAACTCTTTTTAGAAGAAATATTCACATGGCACTTAGAGATTTTTGCATCTGAACTTTTTTGCTGCATCCCAATTCGCATACTTATACTATGCCCTAAAAGTATGTACTTTTTGCGTAGGGAAAAAATATATACTTTTGGGTGTGTAACAGAAGAGTATGCAAGCTTTGGGACATACTACTTCCTCATTAATAGATTATTATGTGGCTTACTTACGTCCCTTGTCAATCATCCACACATCATCCACATTTCTGTCATATTTAATTTCCTACCTTATTGGAAAAGCAGCAGCAGGATAATTTGCCATTCACGAGTCTTTCATGCAGAGAAATCTCCTCAGGTCTTTGGATAATTATGCATTCAGACGTTAATGTCCAAACATGTCTTTATATAAGTTCAGTATTGTTGTTGCAGATGAAATATAACACAGAAAACGTGATTTAAATATTTTCCAGTGGGCTAGATATTACTTAACAGTCATACAAACATCTTTACAAAAGCCTCTGTACTTGATGGTTGGTCTTGCACGTCCATCAAGTTTGTAGTTTATTTACACTTTTCACCCATGTTTGTAGTTCTAATCGAATTCACATCTAATGTGCAATGTACTGTGGGCAATATCAGCGGTTAGAGCAGTGGTGGGCAAACTTTTTAGACCCGAGGGCCACATCAAGTTTTGCAAACCAAGTGAAGGGCCACATGTCAAATCCTTCAAATATTACTTTTATTTATAGTGGCAGTATGCATCGAACATGTAATATCGGACAAAAACATGTCACATTAACACAAAACAGATTTTTTTTAATCATTATTATTGAGCCAAATTTACAAGTCAAATTAATATGCACTGCTATTTATATTTACTTATCATCATCATAAAACAATAAAATAATCCCTTATAAAATATAATAATAATAATGCAATAATTTTTACAGTGGAGAATAGAAAAGGTATTGTCTGATAGAAAAAATCTTATATTAACACATTAAAAATAATTCTTAAAGTTTACTATTCAGTCAAATTTATAATAATCTAATCCGCACTGCTTTTAGAATATACAGATCAATCATCATAAAACTTGATGAAACCACAAATCTTTGATAAAAGAACATTTTTTTTAGTGGATGTATGCATGGAAAATATATTCTATGACAAAAATTAACACACTTAACCAGCAATTATTATATAATTTGAGTCAAATTCACAACAATCTCATTTCATCTCATACTGGTTGCACTAACTGTACCGCGTGCAATACTGCCATCAAATGGCGTTCACTTGTATTGCATCATTAATTTACTAATTCTGAAACCATTACTCCGAAGCAGCATTTTAAAAACTCCCCCGCGGGCCGGATGAAAGTGCTCAGCGGGCCGCATATGGCCCGTGGGCCGTAGTTTGCCCACCTTTGGGTTAGAGTATGGACACTTCTACACCTAAAAGTTTGACTGGAAAAAGTAAACCATCCAGGAACCTTTGGCATACTCTTTTCAACATACTACGATTTGGGACATACTAATTCTATTTTCAAATACTATTTAGGATGGATAGTATGCGAATTGGGACACAGCATTCATTTGTTCTCTAAAGATGAATATAAACATATGAAATCATGGCATTGATTTTTGTTTTGTATGTTATGCAAAAAAAAACGAAATGCTCTAAAGACAATATTCTATTCGTAATATTTTATTTATCTGCCTCCAGCTATTTAAAAGTCAAGTTTCTATACAGTTCTAAATGCTCCACAACCCTTCCTCTCACATCAATTACTCTTATTCAGAGGATGTTTACATTTTTTACTGAAAAACAAGACAAAAATACAAATGAAGGCAATGATTTTTGCAGTGATGCACTTGCTCATTTGCATCACAGGAAGGACTGTGGAACAGCTGAGTTGCTCTTACTGCATGACTAGATCTGATGTGTCCAGTGAGCAGACGTAATGACCGCCGTTTTAAAATAGGGACATCAGGCCTATTAACAAAAAAAAGAAACGTGTTAGACCACGTGGACAGGCATCTGAAAGTTTCCGGTTGCATTCTCCTTTTTTGACGTCTGTGTGTGCTATAGTTTGGAAAAAAGCTTGGAAGTGAGGAAGATTGCAGCACGTCTCTGAAGTGATCAGTCTTTCAGGGCTCGTACACATGGTGCAATACCCGCTCATTCTCTTCTTCTCCCCCTCCACCGTGCAGTGTTCTGGAGCCTGTGTGTGATCATTATCATTTCAGGCTCAGCTGGAGACATTAGCAGAACACAGGTAATGAGGAAATGAGTGTGTGTGTGATGGATTTAAGCAGGGACTAGTGTAAGACTTGTGCTTCATAGATGAAGAACTAGATTAGTCCTCGATGCCTTCACCTGCATGTTACCATGGAAACATGGGGTTCTCTCTCCGTGCGTCACCTGGAGCTTGTTTTTTTTTTTCACACATAGTCCCGTTCTTGTAGAAAACGTGCAAAGAGGTAAAAGTGAATGTCCCTCAAGTGTTTAAATGCACGTGGGGTTGATGAACGATACTCAAATTCAACAATGATACATATTTGTGCTTCTTTCTGTTGCTGAAGAGTGATTTCTTATGAAGAGTACTTGTGAAGGATTCAGGAGGTGCTTGCAAAGACTCTGATTTTGCTTTGATATAGCTGTAAAAAAGAAAGGCAGGAAATAAATATTATGTCTGACAAAGATTTTAGATAATTAAGTGCATATAATGTCATTAATGTCATACTCTTTATAGTGAATTCAGTTTGTTTTTATAATGAAATGCAATATGTGCTAAAAGAAACATATCCTGATTTTAGTACAGTGTTTTTCCATTGGCTTCCATTCATACACATGTAAATGCAAAGGACAGGAAATACAAGATTATGTAAATTGCACTGCATTAAAAGCCTGTGAATTTTTATTGCATGAAATCATGTGACCAACAGAATATATACAGTGCTAATACACAAATCTATCTTTTAAGTTCATATTTTAATAGGAAGCAATACAATATTATATTTGTGCATATACATTAGATTAGTCAGTACTGAAGCTAAATCTGGTGCTTATCTAACAAAATAACGGTGTAAAAACTAGTACAGCCAAATTTATGTTATAGAAAAATATAAAATTAAAATTTTAAAAAGTGGAAAAGTCAAGAGAAGCAAAAAATAGAAAAATGTAGTTGAAATTTTGTAGGTTGTAAATTTATTTGCAATATTTAGCTTGAATTTAATTGTATTATCTTTAAATTTTTCAATATGTTTGGTGACTAAAATATTATTTTAATAAATATATGTTTAATAAATCTGTTTTGTTTAAATGCATCAAAATACATTTGCTATATTCACTGAGAAATGGATACAAATATTTATTTTCAAAATGGGGTGTACTCAGTTATGCTGAGCACTATACGTAATACAGGGTTTATACACATTTTTACTACTAAAATTTCATGACTTTTCCATGATTTTCATGACCTAATATTTCATGCAATGTCTACATATGCATGGTAAAAAAAAAACAATGCATGTTCAAATTTAATACAGCATATCGTAAAACACGCAACAATCTATTTAGTTTCAATTTATATTTATATCTATGTAAAATTGATTTAGATAATTCTTACACCGCACTAATAATGTGAGAGTATGTGATTGGCCAAGGACAGAAAAGAATAAATAACCTATATTCAAGTATACAGATATCTGTTTTCCATGACTTTTCCAAACCTTTGTGGGTTTTTCTTTTTTCCAAAACTTTTCCAGTCCTGGAAAATGCCATGTCAAAATTCCAAGACTTTTCCAGGTTTTCTATGACCGTATGAACCCTGGTAATAGATCTTTTTGTAACTTATAAGCTGAAATAAAATCATGCACAGTTGAAACCTGCAGTGTTGCAGTAAAATGGAGTATATTGCATAATTTTACCTTATGAATGTATTGTAAGTTGAATACTATTTTAAAAAAGATACCACATGTGTGATTAGCATAACCAGTGCTGCAATTGGGAGCTTAGTCTTATATTTCCACAAGACACAATCACTGTCACACATATAAAAGGTCACAAAACACCAAACACATTTTGTGAGATGTTGACAGTCGTATGTGTCCCATGTTGCTAAAAAACACTATTAGGAGAAAATTGAGTGAAAATTGGTTGTTTTTGCATTATTTCAAGCAAATTCGTTCTTCCGGTTTAAAAAATAAATTTTGAAGCTATGTCATGACGATGATAACCTTGTCTAAATTCCAACGTGGAGACTGGATGTCTGTACCAGCCAGTACAACATGACGTCTTTGGGCTTTTAGCATTAATTCATGAGACTTGGTTCAAACCAATCAGCACGCTTTATTGTAAATGAGGTGCAACTTCATTAATATGCATGATAGCTTCGAAGAAGTTTTTACCTGTTAGAGTATTCAGACAGCAGAGAGACGCCACATTGTGTTGCCAACTGTAATTGAAACAAGTGGAAGAAAAATAATTTTTTGGAGACATGGGTCGTCAGTGTTGCATTTATAAATGTGCCGCAACGAAGGTTTTGTTTCCATTTCACGTGATGAGAGCACAGCTGGCGTGTGGACCCACATGTGTGGATTACAGTGGTCTGCTTACGCGCGACAAAAATATGTTTGTAAGGAAAAATTTTTACCCGAGAGCTTTCGAATCTGGAAATGGTGAAATCCAGATTTGCCACTCGTATTCTTTTGAAAGATTTTTGCCGCATTTTGTGACAGGATATACAGACACGGCTGGAGTCTCTGCATCTAAGTTACCAAGAAATGCAGAGGTTTTTTCTCCAATACGGCGTGCGGTATCAAAATTTCCATTAAAACAACACTCTTCCAGCAGTTCCTCGCATCCAAAATCTTGTTTGTCACGGGGGGCATGCATGATATGTTCCTGAATGAAAGTGAAAGTGCCAAACTGCAGTTAAAGTCGACAAATTAAGAATGAAACAACCAGAAATTACATGAAACTCTGGAAGAAATGTGAATAGCATGGTGATGCGATGACGCTAATCGAATTATGTGCTATAACAGGTAAAACGGGATCATGAAAGGAACATTCAAAAAGCAACTCATGCAAACACCTTAATCATATTATTGTCTTATTCAGATTAAGACAAATAAATCTATTACTGATATCCATGTAAAAGTCACTGTCTTTCTCCCCTGCGCCTGTGTTTGTTTTGCCCCTGGGAAAATCAGTGCGTGCATGTACTGAAACTCTCCTTTTCATGCAAACCCTTTCCTCTTTCGCCACTCAACACTCCCACCTAAACAAAGCTGGACTCACCCACTTTCCTGACTTTTTTAAACTAGAGGTGTGAAAACACCCTGCTGAGGCGGGGGTGGGGCTTCATTGCCCTTCGAACATTACAAAACAATCAAACAATGATTAAGAGCTTGTTAAAAGCTTGAAATTTCCATTTGCACAGCCGATCCGCCAGATCCAACTAGAACTACAAGTTTAAGATGCACTAAATTTGGTCAAACTCGAGTGAATGTGATTTTGTCTACTAGTCTGTTATATTCAGTTCCATTATGTTTAGAGAGATCCAGTGGGGTGTTGTGTAAATCAATATGTACTTAGTTTAATAGTAGTAAATGTGTCTCTCCCCCACATGTCCCACAAAATTGCATCTGCTGTCCTGGAACAGAACAGTACCCAGGTTGTCACTCTGTAAGTGTCCTCATATTACATTCACAGCAGTGTCCATTAAAATTTTGTGTACTGAAAGTCTTAATTATGGCACTGTAATTGTGATTGTTCCCTATAGGTTTGTTTTGTTTATAATTTTTTGGTAAGACTTTAGAATAATGGTCTGGTAGTTCATGTATTTACTAACATCAAGTATGAATAATCTTGTAAAGCATTTATTAATCATAGTTCAATATTACTAATGCCTTATTAAAATCCAAAGTTGTGCTTGTCAACATTAGTTAAAGCACTCTGAGTTAACATGAACTTCAATAACAATACATAATGTTGACAAAGATGAATAAATGCTGTAATAAATGTAGTACTATTTGTTTGTTCATGTTAGTAAAGACATTAACTAATGGAACATTATTTTAAAGTGTTGATTGTGGCTCAAACATTTAGACTTTTACTTCCAATGTTTAGTATCATAAACATAAAATCTTACAGTAAAAGGTTTCTACTTTTTACATTTAGAATTTGACATAAGACATGAGTCACGGTTTCAGCCAGGGAGTTTATAACCCGGTTAGTAAAGGCCAGAGATGGCAAAAGTACACACAGCTTTTACTCAAGTAGAAGTACAGATACTAATGTTTAAAACGACACTGCAGTTGAAGTACTGACTACACTTTTGTTCTCAAGTAAAAGTAAAGAAGTACGGCCTCAAAAATGTACTTAAGTAAAAAGTACCCATTACTGTAAAACAGCATAAATTCTGTATTAGGTAATATGAACTCATCGGAAATAAAGGAAATGAATCTCAATGCATAAAGGTTTTTAAAGTATTAGATTTTTTTTGTACTAAATCTACAAATCTTTACAAAAAAGCAATTTTTTCATTAAAGTGAAAGACCACAGTTATGATCAGAAATGGCCAACTCTAACCTTAAGCATTTAAACGGCGTATATTTGAACTGCAATGTGTCTCTCATTTACCTGTGATCTGATCGAGCAAAATGTGTCTTATTACCGTGCAAACATGGCAGCATCAGTCATGTTAAATTCGCAGACTCTTTCTGTCTCATCTGCGTAGTGATCCTAGCCTTTCTCATGGTTATCTTCATAAACTAGCCTACATAAGGTGTGTGACAGCCTTGGTTGAAAAAGCCGCGCACTACAGCACGCAGGTGCGCAATTATGAAAATAGATTGATTGCATCAAAAAGGCATTCAAATTGTGCAATAACAAGAAATAATATAGATCGCGCCACCAAACACATGAAAATGAATGTAACGACTGTGGTTTAAAAATGTAAGGAGTAGAAAGTTATGTAAAAGAGTAAAAGTAAAAAGTTGTCAAAAAATGAAGAGTAAAGTACTGACAACAGAAAAATCTACTTATGTACAGTAACGAAGTAATTGTACCTCGTTAATTCCCATCTCTGGTGAAGGCTTATTTTAATGTATATGTTTAGAATAGTTCAACAATAACTTAGAGTACAAACACAATTTTATCATCAGACGTTGATGTAAAAAATGGCTTATGTGTAATTTACAGGGCTCCCACAGGGATTGTATCAGGGATTTTGGTTTGTTAATTTAAATTTTTGTTTCCATGCATCAAAATAATGTTTTTCTATACCTTTTTTTATTATTACAAAATGTAAGGTTATTTTTTTATTTAAAAAATGGTTATTATTTTTTAGCTTCGTTTTATTCCATCAACTGGCTATCACTGAAGTCACATGCATTCACCAGACTGTAGCTGTTAACTAAGGCTAAGGAGCTTTGCCTTCAAAATGTTCACTTCAAAGACTGAGTTTTAAAAAGTAGATGACAGAAAAACTAAATGTATCAAGCTATCAAACATGGGAGAGGCAGCACTTCAAAGCAACCTAAAGAGCAAAGACCTCAGATTTATTTATTTTCTTTTTTTAGATTAGAAATTTCTTTATTTTCCTTTATATTAGGTGAATTATCCACCGTTGTTCTCATAGTGGCTATTAAAGTCCTACAAAGTCATATTCAAGCTAAACTAAATGTACAAAAGCGACCTGTTTTTACATTCATTACAGGTCATGGAATTCCGCTTTTTAGTGAGGAAAAGTCAGGAACAAATTGGGGAATTTGGTATTTGGCTTAAAGTGGGAACCCTGAATTGAAATGTATGTGCAAAGTATTTAATAATAATAATTCCTTATATTTATATAATTTATATAGCGCTTTTCTGGACACTCAAAGCATTTTACACATTTTTGGGGGCAATATCCTCATTCACCACCAGTGTGCAGCGTCTACCTGGATGACGTTATGGCAGCCATATTGCACACCGTATACCAGCTGATTGAGATGGAGAGGAGACAGAGTGATGAAGCCAATTATGATATGGGGATGGTTAGGAGGCCATGATGGGCAAATTTGGCCAGGATGCCAGGGTTAAACCCCTACTCTTTTTCGAAGAACATGTTGGGATTTTTTAATGAGTCGGTTTAACGTGTCATCCGAAAGACGGAGCTTACTGAGCAGTATAGAGTTCCCCTCCCTGTACTGGGGTCCACACAGACGGCAGGTTGAGTGCCCCCTGCTGGTCTCACTAACACCACTTCTGGCAGCAACCTAACTTTCCCATGTGGCCTTCTATCCAGGTACTGACCGGGCACAGCCCTGCTTAGCTTCAGTGGACGACCATGTGGGAGTTGCAGAGAGCTATTTAATGGACTCTGGTATAAAATGCAGCATTTAATATTATCCTGTGCAAGGCTTCACTATATAATTCATGCAGCATTAGTTGAGAAATTTTTTTTATTATAATTTGAACAGAATTTAATTCATAAAAGAGGTGTAATTTGTTCAACAAGCCACTAGTCATTTTAAGTAGTGTTCTTCATCAGAAAATGTACCAAATCTTGACTTTAAGACTCTCATGTACAAACCATTTTGTGTCTACAGTTACACTACACTGTATTTTAATGTCTTTAGTAATGTCACATCTAGACGTACATGTCCAGTACATGCATCCTGTAAAAATGTAGAGAAAAGAGCTGGACCCAGACTATCATGTCTAGTGCCTGCTATACTGTACATACATACTGTAATCTCATGCCGTCCTGATGCAGCATTTTTTTTTGCCAGTGTGTTACTGGCAGATTTCATCCTTAAGGGCTGCTCAGAGGGAGACTAGTACCTCAGTGCCTTCTGCCGCTTAATGAACCAGAGCTTCCAGCTATGCAAGACCTGTGTGTGTGTGTTTATGTGGTTTTGTTTGTGCCCAGAGGTGGAACAGCAGACGCCTCCACTGCAGTGAAAATGAAGCTGGCCACCGCTGATACCGTGACCCACTCCAGCTTGGCTGGATCGATGGAGTGCAGAGCAGATCTTTGCCAGCTTCACCCTGCTGGCTCCGCAGTGCTCCGCTCCACGATCTCAGCCTTTGAACCCTGGCACTGATCTATGGCCACTTACTCCAACACTGCGTGCCGTTAGCCCTCACTACAACACAGTCATACATTAGTTATATTATCCCTGGGGGGTTCATAAAAATCGCTTTTTCGCAGACCGCTGGAATGGCAACAAGACAATATGATTTCTTTCCTCTCAGCATCTGGTTGTGAGATTAAAGATTAATGTCTGTCTGGGCATCCTCTGCAGCGCCTGAATCAAATGCTAAATGACCAGCATGTTGATTAGATTATTCACTATGTTACAGGCTTGGGTTTCAAGACTGATTCTGATGAAAGTAACCTGGCTGAAAAACTCTGCGTTTGTGTTGTTGCTGTCAAGTTCCCTTGGGTTGGTACCAAAATAAACCAAGGACAGCAAGTAAAAATTAAAAAAAGTAAAAAAAGTGATGCTAGAAAGAATGGATGCCAAATGCAAACTCTAATTGCAGGAAAATGCTCAACAGCAAGGTACTTGAACTTCTGCCATCAGCTTCTATCGACTGAAATTGTACACCGGCTACTCGACAGAAGAAATGAGGGAGCAAATCAAACCAAAACAAGAAGAGCAGCAGTTGTACTTAGGGCTGCTGGTAGGAAAACCGTATTGTGCTTATCAGACAGAAGAAAAGAGCTGTTTTGGAACTGACCTGAAAGAAAATATTAATTTTAGAAACACTGGTGTGGCTAATACTGGACTTTTAGGCCTACTTGTAGGGATAGTTCACCCAAATATTAATTATTTCTCACACTCAAGTGGTTATAAACCTTTATACGTTTCTTTATTCTGTTAAACACAAAAGAAGATATTTTGAAGAAAGCTGAAAATATGTAACTATTGACTTCCATAGTAGAAAAAATGGTTAGATGTTTTCAGCTTTATAGAGACAACAGAATAATTAAACTCAAAACAGGTTTTGAACAAGTAAAGGGAGAGCAAATGATGACAGCAGTGCTTAAGTTATAAATGAATAATTGCCGAAACAAAACCAGGAAATAAAAGTTACATTTGACCGACGTCACCAAACTATTTCAGATTTCCCGGAACAATCGTCATTAAACGGTGATAACGCAAAAAAGAGAATTGAAGAATCTTGAATTATTTTGTGCCATATAATGTTATAGGTCAGTCATGGTTAATAAAAACATGTAGCTACAAACATAAATCGTATGAACATTCACTATTTAGTTCACTTCACTATTATGTGCCAAGTGAAAAAATTATAATTAAATGACTAACTCAGTCTAATCTTCAAGAAGAGTCCACAGTTAGCTCTTCTGTCATGTTTTCTGGCTGACTTGAGATCGCTTTGCTTCTGTCTCCTGCTATCCTGATCCATTGGCGCAGTTTCATTTCATTTCATCAGAATATGCATAAAAGAAAATTCAGGAAAATTTGTTTTATGGAAATTCGGACCACAAGTCCACATATATGGACATAATTTTTCTCTAAAAGTACATCATATCAAAAGATGATACTTAGCTTTTTATTCTAGTTAGGTTCCAATAAGCCCAAATAGCAAAGAGAAATAAAAAATGCATGTAAAAAAACACCTTGGACCTCAAGAGGTGGAAAGCTGAAGGAAAATTAATGAATTATTGAATAATAAAGCTAACTTAATTTTTTCATTTCGTCCAACACAAATTGATTGTGTAGGACCCAGCATTTTTTACAGAGTTGTATTATTTGTATTATTTCTTTTTATTAGCTCATTTCATTGTGGTATTCCATCTTAGCATTATTTTAAGTGCAGGTTCACGTAGGAGATTGTAAACATCTCCACCTTCCAAAGAATTACCCTAATAAACCAGTAATGACCTGTTTTATTGCGAATGACAGACTGTACCCTACGCTAGTATGTGTAGGAAAGCTGGTGTATAAGGGCATCTGAGGACATATTATGATGAAAGTCACAGCGTATTCGGTACACCTCATAAAACCTTAATTCACAGTCCCTATGATAGTATAAAACCTACGTTTATATAGCTATTGTGCGCCGGCTAAAATGTATGCAGATGCCAATCTCCGGGGTCTGCGGGAGGGTCTGAACTCTGTGTCAGGACAGACCCAGTCGTCTGTACTCAGATCAGCGGCCTCTGGCAGTGGGGCAGAGCTGTGACAGGCGCTGAATAAAACACAAACACAGCCTGGTCAGAGCTCTCCGTCTCCCCTGGTCCCAGGAGGAGCAGGAATGCTGAGTAAGCTCTGTGTGGGGGAGTGTATGAGGAGAAACACTGCAGTGCTGCAAGGAAAGACTTTCAACCCAGAAAAACAAGGTGGACGGGGCAGGCAAATCATTTCAGACGGAGCAAAACAAAGACTTGGCACGGCACTGCATGACCAAATTTACAAAAGTAAAACATGCATGTATTACTAATCAAATAGGATAATTTTTGGTTGTTTTAAAAATATATCTCGCATTCTGGCCAAGGCTTCTTTATTATTATTAAAAAATGCAGCAATGCTGTGAAATATTACAATTTTTAAACTGTTTCTATTTTAATACATTTTAAAATTAACTCCTGTGATAGACAAGCTGAATTGATTGTCATTATTTCAAAGTCACAATCCTTCAGAGATTATCCTAATATGCAGGATCTTTGCTGAGTTATTGTCAGTTATCATTAATGATATTCATTTGATATATTTATTTTTATTTTATAATAATTATCATTATTAGATGCTGAATATTTTGATGGAAACCATAATGCAATTTTCATAATACTTTAACAAATACAATTTTAAAAACTTGCATTTCTCTTACAGTGTTAGTCTTTGCTGTACTTGCATACAATATTGTCACAAACCTTTAAATGGTAGTGTATAAAGGCTTAAATAAAATTATTAGTTTTTATTATTTATATTATTAGCAAAAAAATTTTAATAAATTCAAAAGCATCAAATCAAAGTATATTAGAATGATTACTGTAGGATCATTTGACTGTGAAGACTGGAGAGATAATGCTGAAGAAAACTAAGCTCTACCATCATTTGAATAAATAAAATTTTGGGGAAAAAATGTAAACATATATACAGAGAGTGCAGAATTATTAGGCAAGTTGTATTTTTGAGGATTAATTTTATAATTGAACAACAACCATGTTCTCAATGAAGCCAAAAAACTCATTTTAGTTTAGTTTTAGTTTTAGCTATTTTAGGAGGATATCTGTGTGTGCAGGTGACTAGTACTGTGCATAATTATTAGGCAACTTAACAAAAAACAAATATATACCCATTTCAATTATTTATTTTCACCAGTGAAACCAATATAACATCTCAACATTCACAAATATAGATTTCTGACATTCAAAAACAAAACAAAAACAAATCAGTGACCAATATAGCCACCTTTCTTTGCAAGGACACTCAAAAGCCTGCCATCCATGAATTCTGTCAGTGTTTTGATATGTTCACCATCAACATTGCGTGCAGCAGCAACCACAGCCTCCCAGACACTGTTCAGAGAGGTGTACTGTTTTCCCTCCTTGTAAATCTCACATTTGATGATGGACCACAGGTTCTCTATGGGGTTCAGGTCAGGTGAACAAGAACGCCATGTCAATTGTTTTTCTTCTTTTAGACCCTTTCTTGCCAGCCACGCTGTGGAGTACTTGGACGCGTGTGATGGAGCATTGTCCTGCATGAAAATCTTGTTTTTCTTGAAGGATGCAGACTTCTTCCTGTACCACTGCTTGAAGGTGTCTTCCAGAAACTGGCAGTAGGACTGGGAGTTGAGCTTGACTCCATCCTCAACTCGAAAATGCCCCACAAGCTCTTTTTTGATAATTCCAGCCCAAACCAGTACTCCACCTCCACCTTGCTGTCGGACTGGAGCTCTCTGCCCTTTACCAATCCAGCCACGGGCCCATCAAGACTCACTCTCATTTCATCAGTCCATAAAACCTTAGAAAAATCAGTCTTGAGATATTTCTTGGCCCAGTCTTGACGCTTCAGCTTGTGTGTCTTGTTCAGTGGTGGTCGTTTTTCAGCCTTTCTTACCTTGGCCATGTCTCTGAGTATTGCACTCCTTGTGCTTTTGGGCACTCCAGTGATGTTGCAGCTCTGAAATATGGCAAAACTGGTGGCAAGTGGCATCTTGGCAGCTGCACGCTTGACTTTTCTCAGTTCATGATTCAGTTCTCAGTTTATTTTGCGCCTTGGTTTTTCCACACGCTTCTTGCGACCCTGTTGACTATTTTAAATAAAACGCTTGATTGTTCGATGATCATGCTTCAGAAGCTTGACAATTTTAAGAGTGCTGCATCCCTCTGCAAGATATCTCACTATTTTTTGACTTTTCGGAGCCTGTCAAGTCCTTCTTTTGACCCATTTTGCCAAAGGAAAGAAAGTTGCCTAATAATTATGCACACCTGATATAGGGTGTTGATGTCATTAGACCACACCCCTTCTCATTACAGAGATGCACATCACCTAATATGCTTAATTGGTAGTAGGCTTTCGAGCCTATACAGCTTGGGGTAAGACAACATGCATAAAGAGGATGATGTGCTCAAAATACTAATTTGCCTAATAATTCTGCACTCCCTGTGTATATATATATATATATATATATATATATATATATATATATATATATATATATATATATATATATATATATATATATATATCACCTGACAATAGTCTTGTTGTCGATCCCAGTAGTAAGAGCAACAAATAATAGCTTGACTTCAAGTTGATCATTTGGAAAAGTGGCAGAAGGTAAATTTTTCAGATGAATCATCTGTTGAACTGCATCCCAATCATCACAAATACTGCAGAAGACCTATTGGAACCTGCATGGACCCAAGATTCTCATAAAATTCAGTCAAGTTTGGTGAAGGAAAAATCATGGTTTGGGGTTACATTCAGTATGGGGGTGTGCGAGAGATCTGCTGAGTGGATGGCAGCATCATCACCCTGAGGTATCAAGACATTTGTGCTGCCCATTACATTATAAACCACAGGAGAGGGCAAATTCTTCAGCAGGATAGTGCTCCTTCTTATACTTCAGCCTCCACATCAAAGTTTTTGAAAGCAAAGGTCAAGGTGCTCCAGGATTGGCCAGCCCAGTCACCAGACATGAGCATTATTGAGCATGTCTGGGGTAATATGAAGGAGGAGGCATTGAAGATGAATCCAAAGAATCTTGATGAACTCTGGGAGTCCTGGAAGAACACTTTCTTTGCCATTCCAGATGACTTTATTAATAAGTTATTTGAGTCATTGCAGAGATGTACAGTATGGATGCAGTCCTCCAAGCTCATGGGAGTCCTACACAATATTAATTCTTTTTCCACTACACCATGACTTTATATTCTATACTGTACATTATTTCTGTTAAGTAACAAGACTTTTGTCTAAGGAAAGTCAGACCTTACTGTCCTAATTAAATAATAAAAATTCAAGGCATGATCATATTTTATTTTGGTAAAATAAACAATCTAGAGGCCTTCTGAAGCCACTTCTGATACCAAATGATCAACTGGTAATCAAGCTATTATTTGTTGTTCCTGAAACTTGGATAGACAACAAGACTTTTATAAGGTAGTATATATGAAATCTGTAATATTTTTATTTTTTCTAAAATCCTCTTAAAAACAGCAATGTTCTTGAGTATAAAAATTAAAAAAACAATGTCAGTTGAGATTAATTGACATGCACGCATTGTGCACATATGCCCATGAAAATACAATTTGCTTGTGCGTACTCCTTACTCTTGAAAGATTTTGCTTGTACTGAAGCCAAGAGCATTGATTTTATTAAATATTCACACCATTACCATCCCTGACTCACCCCACACTACTCTGTGTTTCCCACATCTACAGTGAAGAAGTCACCGACGGGTTCACACTCACACTATCATTTTCATTCGCCCTGTCCTTCTCTCTCTGACGCACTGTGAGCCACCCCTATTTCTCTCTCTCTTCGCCACTCTCACATTTGCTCTTTTGTTGTTTTATCTTCTCTTTCTCAGCTTCCATATCAAACATAGTCAAAAATTGGATTCAGACACACATGCACACACCAAAATCCATATATATCGCTTCGTTGCTAGTTACAGTATCTGATAATTGACACAAATTCTCCATAATCTGATGGATGTGTGCAAAGCCCGTAATTTCAATAGCCTTGATTTTTAAGTGTTGGTTCTGACCATTTATTTTGTTATGTAACCATGCCCAACAGAGCTTGAAGGCAAAACAATCTAACGATCTAATTCGGTGGTAAACGCTGGTATCAGCAGACATGGGCGCTTTTAATCAGATCCACGTCATACAAATAAAAACACCTTATCTCTGTTTTTCAGATGCCAGTGTTGACATTTACTGATGTTGCGGTTACAGTAAATGTGTTTCTATGTTGATTTGATGCTCAGTTTTATTTCTTAAACGCTGTGTGAATGCTTTTTGCTAAATTGTGGTATATCTATTGATTTTTGAGCAAAATATGCATTAGCAGCTAAGCAGCAATAATTCAGAAAGCATAAAATCCATAAATGCATATGCTGGCTAAAACTTCAACTACATGGATTATTAACTAAGATCTAAATACAACTCCAGACAATCACAATTGTCTTGGCTGCCATTTTGCAGCACTGTGCTGAGGCTGTAACACAAGAGTCCCAGAGGATCTTAGAACAACCATCCAAAACACGGTGTAAATGTAAACACTATTGCGCCATCTGTTGGTCAAACAGGGGAACGTCGCAATAAAAAAATACTAGAGTGGCGCATTTACTTAAACCAGAAAGAATCTAGAATCTACTCCAAGGCCACTGCTGTCTTAGTGGAGAAAATACGAACAGCTTACATTAGCAGACAGTTTTAATGCACTCATTTCCACTATAACTAAGTCAGACTTAGCTAATCAGCAGTTACTGTATTTGATTCTAGTTAAAGCCTGCAGATAGAAGAGCTTGGTTTTCTCAGATAAACAACATGAGGGGTTTTGCGCAGCGCTGCCTGTGGTGAAAGGCCTGTACTCAGCACAGCCGACAGACGTTGAGACATGGAGGAGACTAACTGCATGCCAGCACGTAGGCAGCAGCTCTCATCCCCATGCCTCTCCTAAACGCATAATCAATCTTACTTACCGTACCTCCCTCTCTGAGACGACAGAGAAACAGCCGTGAGACGTGCGCTATTAATCCCTAAGTCACTACAGCATCAAACAAACAGTATATTAGAAAGGTACCAAAACTACAGATGCCCAATGCTAAATATGATGTTATTATGGTAAGGAAGGTTGGAAGAATGCCAGGGCCTGGTGATAAGATGGAAAAGCTCCCTGTTTTTCTTCCTGCATCTGAACATGCCTACTTTTATGCCACTTAAAAGGCAATCAACAGTATGTGAGTTGAGTAGTATGTACAAATTCAAAGTATTCATAATATAGTATAGGCTAAAAGTATCTGGAGGACCAGCTACTTAGGATGAGACATTGAAATGTACAGTATGGACACTTTAATATCCCATGAGTAGGCCCACACGGAATCTGCGCGCGCAGAATTCCGCAGATTTTCTGCCGATTTTCCGCAGATTTCCGCAGAATTTTAGCCCATCATTAATTCTGTTTATTTACTTAAAGTTAACTATTCACAGTTAATCTAATTGGATTTGCATTTTAAACATTAAATACAAGTTAAAAAGATATTATTTTTTATTAAACATATTAAGGTTTTAGTTATGATACTCCTAAAATAATTCCGCAGAAATCCGCAGATTTTTACCAAAATTCTCCGCAGAAATAGCAAAAAACGTCCGCAGATTCCGTCTGGCCCTGCCCATGAGGCAACGAGAGAGGATTTGTGAATGGCAACATTGCAGATATTGTACCTATCAGTGTGTGTATTAAAGAGTTAGTTCACCCCAAAATGAAAATTCTGCTATTAATTGCCCTCATGTTGTTCCAAAACTCCCTTACAAACACAAATTAATATATTTTAAGGGAAATCTGAGAGCTCCCTCATCCTCCAAAAACAGCAATTTTCCTAACTCCTTTAAAGTTCAAAAAATACGAGAAAAACATACTATATGCCTTCAGAGTTATTATCAAGGATAAATATTAAAAAATAATGACTTTTTTCTGTTTTCTTCAGTGTCACTATAGGATGGACATTCTCAGGGGTCTGGGACGACACGAGGTTGAGTAATTAATAACAATTTTCATTTTTGAGTGAACTAACCCTTTAAGAAACACTGTATACCTTATTGTCTGTCATGTTGTTAAATAGTCAAAGCAAAGACTATAGAATACAAAAGATGTGTCACTCATATAGTTTTGAATAAGGGAAAAGTGTAACGATTAATATGGGGAATGAAGCCCTGCCTACTAGTACAGGAGCCAATTATCGATCGCTATAGACTGACGGAGAAGCTCGGACCAGCCGTGTTTTTACGACAACAAATACACTGGAATCTCAGCGAATACTTGCTTCACAGACATAAAAAAAATCCAAATAAAGCTTGAAATCTGTACTTTTAATTGAACCAAATATACTTGAAAACAAAAGTTTTTTGGTTTTGAAATCTGTATGAAACGAACACGAGGTACAGTCCCTCCTGTCAAACACACATCACATGACAGCAATTACTCAAACGCCAACAAACTTGTAAACAAAGAGTCACTTTCATTTTTGCAGGAGACTCGCCATCAAGACCAAGTTGTGAATTACTTCAGAAGAGCAGCGCGATCTGACGAAGCACTATCCAGAGAGGATGATAATGTGTAGAACAGCCATAAATGAGGTTGGTGTCGTGATCTTGTTCCTTTCGAGTGCGCATGCACATTAACTCGAGCAACCTGAAAATATGCCGATTTTGTTTAATTTGGTCATTTAGAAACAAAACTTATGAGATGGTTGTTGTTTAATTTTACTGGTGTTTCCAAATATGTAATGTAATCGTAAGCTTGGCAAACAGTTTTAGAGAATTTGATGCCCGAGCATACTGCCCGAGAGGCATTTCAAAGATGGCAAGGCGTTTCAAATAAATGACTTGCCTTAAAGAGACTTTGTTAAAAGCACAAGCTACAATGTAATACTTCTCTTCTATGGTGTCTGTGCAATCCCTTAAAATAATAGTTGTTGCTTTTGCACTCATTGATATTTCTACACTTTTTCCGTTTTAGAAAAGACATGAGGCTCACCTGTTAGTCAGTGAGCTCAAACTCCATAGATTTCTTCTGAATGTTTTTATTGAAAGGCATCTTAAAGTCATCAAAGTCCACCTCAAAAGTGAAACGTTGCCTCCTCCTTGCCATCCTGTCCATCAGATCTCTGGTGGTCAGATGGTTTTGCCAATTCTGCAACAAATACAGGAACACAGAAAAAAGACTTAATAATCCACTGAAAGCAAACCTGCAACCACATTACATTTTTCTAATTAATAGTGTGTAAAAACATGTTTATGTAAAAATAGATTTGATTATATATAATTCTAAAGACAGCATATGTTTTGAATACTACATTTTATAATTCTGCATTTAAATAATTAACACCTACAACAAACTCTGAGAAAAAATTATAGATTTGTAGATTTTGCTTACTGTATATAAAAGATATGATGGCTCAGTAGTTACTTGTGTGAGTTTTCAGTCTAAAGACATGCAGTGTAGGTGAATTGAATAAACTAAACGGGCTGTAGTGTATGAGCGTGTGTGCGTGTTTCCCAGCACAGGGGATTTAAGAGTTGGCATACTCTCAGTGCTGGGTTTGATCAGTAAAGGCATCCGCTGTGTAAAACAAGACTGTGTTTTACAGAGTAACTGGTGGTTCATTCTGCTGTGGCGACCCCTGATAAAGCAGGGAATAAAAGATAATCAATGTATTGCAACAGATATACACAATAGCTTGCATGGTCAACTCATGCTGCACGTTTTAATGCAAACCGTGATTGTTTACATTTAAAGAGAAGATTTACTCTTGCCTTTTTTGGAGACTTAATTATTTAGTCCAATCCAGGGGTGAGTTTCCCAAACAATGACATAACTCGCAGCTGAACTATGATCGTACGATGCATCGTTTAGGAAAAGAACGATGTAGTGAGTGTTTCCCAAAACCGTAGTTTCTCTGTCGCAGATATGTTGTTTGAGCCATGTTAGTTATAACCTAAAACGTCCATAATGATTCTCTAAACGTGGAGTACTAACTTTTTTAAAGACCCATAATTTTTTTGCAAATTATATTGTTTTACACGCACACACATTTAAAAAGAACTTTCAATAATAGTATTGATAAAAACATGCACTCGTTTTCCATATTGAGATATGGAAATATATATATATATATATATATATATATATATATATATATATATATATATATATATATATATATATATATATATATATATATATATATATATATATATATATATATATATATACAGGCAGTGCAGAATTATTAGGCAAATGAGTATTTTGACCACATCATCCTCTTTATGCATGTTGTCTTACTCCAAGCTGTACAGGCTCGAAAGCCTACTACCAATTAAGCATATTAGGTGATGTGGATCTCTGTAATGAGAAGGGGTGTGGTCTAATGACATCAACACCCTATATCAGGTGTGCATAATTATTAGGCAACTTCCTTTCCTTTGGCAAAATGGGTCAAAAGAAGGACTTGACAGGCTCCAAAAAGTCAAAAATAGTGAAATATCATGCAGAGGGATGCAGCACTCTTAAAATTGCCAAGCTTCTGAAGCGTGATCATCAAACAATCAAGCGTTTCATTCAAAATAGTCAACAGGGTCGCAAGAAGCGTGTGGAAAAACCAAAAACCAAGGCGCAAAATAACTGCCCATGAACTGAGAAAAGTCAAGCGTGCAGCTGCCAAGATGCCACTTGCCACCAGTTTTGCCATATTTCAGAGCTGCAACCTTACTGGAGTGCCCAAAAGCACAAGGTGTGCAATACTAAGAGACATGGCCAAGGTAAGAAAGGCTGAAAAACGACCACCACTGAACAAGACACACAAGCTGAAGCATCAAGACTGGGCCAAGAAATATCTCAAGACTGATTTTTCTAAGGTTTTATGGACTGATGAAATGAGAGTGAGTCTTGATGGGCCCGTGGCTGGATAGGTAAAGGGCAGAGAGCTCCAGTCCGACTTAGACGCCAGCAAGGTGGAGGTGGAGTACTGGTTTGGGCTGGTATCATCAAAGATGAGCTTGTGGGGCCTTTTCGGGTTGAGGATGGAGTCAAGCTCAACACCTAGTCCTACTGCCAGTTTCTGGAAGTCACCTTCAAGCATCAGTACAGGAAGAAGTCTGCATCATTCAAAACAAACAAGATTTTCATGCAGGACAATGCTCCATCACACCCGTCCAAGTACTCCACAGCGTGGCAGGCAAGAAAGGGCCTAAAAGAAGAAAAACTAATGACATGTCATCCTTGTTCACCTGACCTGAACCCCATAGAGAACCTGTGGTCCATCATCAAATGTGAGATTTACAAGGAGGGAAAACAGTACACCTCTCTGAACAGTGTCTGGGAGGCTGTGGTTGCTGCTGCACGTAATGTTGATGGTGAACAGATCAAAACACTGACAGAATCCATGGATGGCAGGCTTTTGAGTGTTCTTGCAAAGAAAGGTATATTGGTCACTGATTTGTTTTTGTTTTGTTTTTGAATGTCAGAAATGTATATTTGTGAATGTTGAGATGTTATATTGGTTTTACTTGTGAAAATAAATAATTGAAATGGGTATATATTTGTTTTTTGTTAAGTTGCCCAATAATTATGCACAGTAATAGTCACCTGCACACACAGATATCCTCCTAAAATAGCTAAAACTAAAAACAAACTAAAAACTTCCAAAATATTCAGCTTTGATATTAATGAGTTTTTTGGGTTCATTGAGAACATGGTTGTTGTTCAATAATAAAATTAATCCTCCAAAATACAACTTGCCTAATAATTCTGCACTCCCCTGTATATATATATATATATATATATATATATATATATATATATATATATATATATATATATATATATATATATATATATATATATATATATATGTAGAAAGTAAGAAGAATGTATGTGCATGTGCACCTGATTTTGCATGTAGACCAATCCAGATTATTCAGGAGTAGCAAGTAAGTAAGAAGAATGTATGTGCACGTGCACCTGATTTTGCATGAAAACCCTTGTTATTGTTATTGTAAGTGCATGAGGCCTACTGTGCCCCCACACACGTAGCTGACATTTCTCTGTGCGTACACCTGTGAGTGGTGTCCAGCTTACCGTTCTTGGCACAAAACTGATGTCCAATTTGTTGAGCTTGCCGCTGGTGATCTGAGTGCTGTGCACGATAACACTGTCTTTCTTCATTGCTTTCTTGACTGCTGAGTTTGAGGAGGCTGTAGGAGTGGGAACGGTGCCCTGCTGTGAAGATAAAGCGCCAACACCATAATCAAGACACAGCGGACGCGATGACACATTGACAATGGTGTGACTTTCAACAAAGGTTTAGTGGGGTTTCCCTGAGCACGCTTACAGAGTTACAAAGCCGCCCATGCCTTGTTGAGGCGTAATGTGACACGCTTAAACTCATTTACTTACTCTTTACTTGGGTTTCATTTGCTGTGTCACCTCAATTTCCCAGCGAGATGATTTTGATCACAGATCGTATCATGAATCGACCTTAGATTTGAAATGACATATTTGGCAAAGACAGCATTGTATTCACACGCTTTGGAAAATGAGCAAACTGGAGCAAAGAAGTGTTTCATTTGGTCACACTGCACTTTTTGCCCAATGGACCTGTTATGGTGCATTTAAAAGTCTTCAGCATCTTAAATCCTTAAAAGGTTTTAATATTTAGATTTTTTTTTTAATTTATGAACATTTCTATGCATTTATGAATGTATTGTATAATCTTTGCTTCAAATGACAAAAAACGAATTACTGCTTATGTGAGGCGTTTCTAATGGAGCATTTATGGGACAGGACAATATAATAAGTTAATTTGATGTTATTCTGGCCTCTGGCTGCTGTCATCAGTCTCACACAATTTTTTTCCTTTTTCTAAAAGTCTTTTTAACACCATCATAGAGTTTTTCTTTTATTACTTGAGCAAATGAGTTTGTAAAAAAATTATTTGTTGCATTCTCCCATTCACTGCGCTTTTCTTTTTTAACTTCCGTTACTGAGAAACCCGGTGTTGTGCCAAGAAACGCACCCCTCCGTAAAATGCACCCCCTCTAAAACTAAGTCTATGAAGGGGGTACATTTTACGGCAAGGGTGCATTTCTCAGCACAACACCGAAAATGTGAAAAGGGTCTTCCGTTCATACATATGCGGATGTGCCAGACCGGAAATGCAAGCTAAAGTTCCAAATCTGGAACTCCACGTCACGTAAATTTCTGTACAGAAATGGAAAATATGGAGTGATCGCTCGTTTTATAAGTGTTGCACCATCTTTTTAAATCCCACCCCTTTTTGCAGCATCGTCCCACCAAATTTTACGTTTACTCTGACTACAGTGTGGTGAAATAATGTTAATTCTGAATACAGCAAATCAATATAATGACCTATTATCTAATGCCTCAGCTTGCAGAATATGTGAACAAACATGTTTGGAACTGTATCAGCCTGTATCCACACTACATGTCAGCATAAAATATGTGAAAAGGGAAATAGCATTTCTTCTAGGTTAGTAAATTTGTAAATTTGGCATGAAATTGAAATTATGATAATTGTTTCTTCTCTTCTGTGATTTAGGTCTGAGTGAAGCAGCTTTGCAAACATGAACAAAATTTAAAGTGGCGTCATTGGCTCATTTTAGTTGCTGATTTATGTTCTTGTGTATGTTCCAGAATGGGAGCAGCTAGCATATCAGGCTGCTAATCCACTCATATGCAATGGTCCAAGAAAGATGAGTTGAGTCATTCTTTATTGTCCTTTTCAGGAAATTGATCTTGGACTCAAACAGCATATTTTTTTTCTCCCATGTGGCACAGATCGGATATGGCCCATGTAAGCAGGAAAAAATCACATGGATTCTGATTTACTCAAATCAGATTCAGGTCTTGTTCATATGTGGAAATTTATCCGATATGAATCGGATCTGTGCCCTCGTGTCTGCAGTGTAAGCAGGTTGATCGGATTTACACCTGTCAATGTGAGTCGTGCATCATTAAAAACTGTAGAGAATGGCGTAAACACTGATGCTTTCATTTCAGAACAGACTTCAGCAGAGTCCCAAACCTTAAATCTCATATACAAGGACTAAAAAAGCTTTTATATTGTCATGTAGCACAAGTATTTAAGCATGTTAATGAGAGCAAGAGAGTGCAATATCCGCCCCGTAACCAAAAACTAATACAAAACATAAATCACGCCATGGACATTACATTAAGATGCCTACTGGTTTAGATTTTTTTTAAAAATTGGCAAAATCACAACTTTTTCTGTCATAAACTTTAGTTAAATACAGAAGAATAAAAAAAATTAAACCCTGCGAACACATTAAATACATGAATTGAGAAAAGAGCGCTCTTTTATTATCAGCTGTCAGTCAGCGTCCGTTTTTTTTTTTTTTTTTTTTTTTCCTGGTCATATGCTTAATGCATTTTAAAACACAAAAGCGATGCTGCGGTGGGAGGAAACCTGGAAGTATAAGATCAGCACTGTAAACATTGCAACAACATGCTCTGGACTACAAACCTCCAGCTGTTGCAGCGATTTCAAAATGCAGATTTGGTGTAAATATCCCTTTAATATCATTCAGTTAAGTTTAGTTTAAACAGTTAAAAGCATAAATAATTAAAGGCATCAAACAACATCACAATCTCTTAAAGAGTGTCCTCCTAGGCTTCAGTTCATGGCACCAGGTAAACACAGGGGGGGCTTCCCTGCTTGCTTCAGCCTATGTAACCCGGTGAGCGATACAACAATGCAGTCATCTGTAGCACACCCTCGTGTTGTCTGTAATAGTGTTGTCCCGGGAATGTAGTTTTAAAAACATTTAAGCGCCGCTGAGCGTGTTCTTAAACACCACTGATTTGCCATAGTATTCACCAGTGCTCAACAGAAATGACTGTGATTGGCCGTGAAGGTCATCAGTTCACTGCAGTTCACTGAGTGCAAACACAGATGCACGAACACTGGAGCGTTTTAAAGACGCAAAGATCAGTCGAGTCATCAGCGGATCGGCCAAACACAGTCATTTCTGTTGAGCACCGGTGAACACTATGGCAAATCAGCAGTGTTGCGTTCAACAGTGCTTAAATGTTAGTGGGAAATTGACTGTTTTCATAAATTTCAGTAATAAAATTCAGTATCGTGACTAGTCTAATATAGTAAAAGAGTCCGTTAACTTGAGTTTGATAAATGGCATCTAACACGTGTGTTTGGCAAAGAAAACATTAGCTAACTAGTGTCATTTCCCTTAACTTAGATGAAAATGAGGTCTGATATCCCTTTTTATTTTCACTTTCCATTCAGAACGGACCTTCGGGTCACTCGGAAGAGGGTGAAATGATAAATTTGTGTCACTTTTTCTTCGCTGATAAGATATACAGCCAGGTACACAACGTTCCTGTGTGACTCAGGTGACACTTCCAGGTTTCTTCCCACCGCAGCCTCGATTTAGCTTTTTTAATGGCGGCCACGTGAAATCAGTCTATTTCATCTTTGCCGTGTGCTGTGTAAATGCAGACAATCGGATACGAGTCACTTTTAAAAGATGATGTATGCCGGTCTCAATCAAATCGGATACATTCACAAAATCGGAATTGACAATCAAGAACTGCAGTGTAAATGCAGCCTTAGACTCATGAGACAACATGTAACATTTACCAACAACAATGAGATTTAAAAGACCCTTTAAAGTAGTTTACCATTTAAAATGCTAATGGACACTGGTATAAATAACTTCTTACTGTATAACGATTACATTTTATACAAAGGAAATCTGTATTGTTTTCTCGATGGCAGTACTTCATACATTGAAGATAAAACATGATTTGAATCATTTGCTATTACTTGTGCATTCCTAAAGATCTCTGAGCATCTGTGTCAAAGTCAACGCTCCTTGTGCTCTAGACCAGAGTGGGAAGAGCATGTCTGGCCCCCTTACCTGCTCCCATTGAACAAACACTACATTTGTATTGTGATTCCTAGGCACCAGATTTTTAGACTGTTCAATTTTATCACCATGGACAATATATATCACTTTTTTGGGCATTTTATGAATTTTTATGAATTTTACATTTAATAAACACCTCTCTGAGACCTGACACTATACACCCTGTGTCTGTTTTCTCAAAACACAATTATACATGCAGTTTTATAGATGTTCATATTGATTTTTTTTTTAAAGATTTATTCTATGGCATGTTTTGTACATGTCAAATCACATGCCCTATGGGTTGTACCTTTTCTTTGATAGAGCCAGGCGTTGAAGCCGGTGTTGGTTTGCGGTGGATTTTGACCGGATGTGGCTTCTTGTTGTCTTTAGCTCTGGGTTGCGTATTAATCTTAGCCTGGAGCAAATCCACCACCCTGAAGTCTGCATAAGCGTGGGCGACGTCCAAACAGTTCTGCTCTGCAATTAAAGGATTGAAAGTTCCTGACTCGAATGACAGCAGAGCCAAAGGTTGATCAACCTCAGAGATTTAATGCGCTGTAAATCAGGTTGTTCAAAAAATGAGGTGGCATTGTGGAAATGACGTAATGTCTGCACTGAGATGCTTACAAAATCATTCATTCATTTTCTTTTCGGCTTAGTCCCTTTATTAATCTGGGGTCACCACAGCGGAATGAACTGCCAACTTATCCACCCATACACTTCCATTCACACACATACACTACGGACAATTTAGCCTACCCAATTCACCTTTAGCGCATGTCTTTGGACTGTGGGGGAAACCGGAGCACCCGGAGGAAACCCAAGCCAACACGGGCAGAACATACAAACTCCACACATAATCCCTCTGACCCATCCGAGGCTCGAATCAGCGACCTTCTTGCTGTGAGGCGAGAGCGCTACCCACTGTGCCACCATGCTGCCTCCGAAATTGCTTCAGTAGAATATTAAGTAATATTAAGATGTTGAAATTGTATTATTATAGTTTGCTAGAAAGTGGACTGTACCTGTCTTATTTACTGCATTGATCTTTGCACCAGCTTTGATGAGGTACTCCACACAGGACGGCCTACAGCTCTCAATGGCTCTCATTAGAGGAGTGGCTCCATTCAGGGCAGGCCGGTCCACAGAAGCTCCTGCCTCTAGGAGCAGCTGTATGATGTCCAGCTGTCCTGCATGACAAGCGTGGTGCAGAGGTGTCCATTTGAACTGATCGCATGCATTCACATCAGCCCTGTGAAGAGGTTATCAATTCGTTGTAATTTTTTTATTATTCATGGACATATGCAAATGTACTGTAAACATTTATTCCTTTAAAGGAGTGGTCCACAGTGTATTTTTAAGGCTTGGTTGTGTTTATAAGATGCAAAGCAATGTGTGCTCATGATTCTCTTGTACAAAATCACGATATTTTTATTATATCTTAGTTTGATTTTATACAGCTACTCAGCTAACATGAAAACAACAGTCATATTCCCTAGTTCCTCTGAAAGGCCCGCCCTTAAGATGCTCTAATTGGTCAGCTAACATAATGTGCTGTGATTTGAGCATTAGCTCCACATCACGACCTTACAAGCATGCGATTTTGTGCTGTGTAACAGCCGTATCAGTTTGCCTAAATCAGACAGAAAATGAAGAGCACACAGTTGAACCTCACGTCTGCTCTCTAAAATAAAATCTGACAAGTGTCTTAAACATATATTCGGAATAAGCATGTGTAAATAATATAAAACGTTCTCATATCTTTTGAGAGTTTGTTATTTGAGATGTAGAACGTACGGAAAGCAGCTGCATAGAGAGACATGCAGCGCTGCTGAAGACTGGGTGTTTACAGCGGTTTGACTAATAAATATAAATTTAAGCTAAATTGTTAGCGGTGCCAAACAGCATTTCCCGTTGTTTACATCCTTGTTTACGTCCTCGCTACAACATACCGTTAACGCTAGAAACTGTGCATGTAATTGATCAATTTTAACAAATAAAAATACTAACAGGTTGTGGCTCACAATCCACAGCTTCGTCGGTTGGAGGAGTTTTTAGCCAAATCCAGAACTGAACTGAGAGAGATTCCTTTGTCAAATGCTAGCTATATATTTTTTATAATTCTCTCGAACATAATTAAAATTAAACTGTAAGCACTTCTGTTTTTGTGTCGTGTCCATTGGAAGCCCAAATACAGAAACAGAACACGCTCTGTGGAAATAGCAGCGTTTGGACGACATTTTAGCTTTCTCTGCTATAACATTACATCGCCTCTGGCCACGCCCCTTCGCTTCGCGGGGTATGTGGGTGGTGAATATGCATAACCGGAAACTCTTGTGATCTCACTAGCCAGGATGTATTTTTTTGTAGTCCCCAAACTTTGTTTGCTGTAGGCTTTGCTAAGCTAACTCTGTAAAAGCCAATGTCTCCCTTTGCATTGAACTTTGAGCATATTACATTCAGAGATGTTGTTTATGCTCACACAGCTACTGTACATTACACATCAACTAAAGTTTAAAATATGATATCATAGTGGACCATCCCTTTAAATAAAAAATTAATTGTTGTTTACTACCCTTATATATTTTCAAACCTGTATTATGTACTTTCTTCTGTGGAACAAGGAAGAAGATATTTTGAAAAATGTTGGTAACTAAACAACTGTGGTTCTAATTGAGTTTTCCATAGTCCTGCATTATCAACATTCTTCAAACATGTTCTGCAGAAAAACGAAACAGGGTGTGCAAAACTGACAAAAATTAATCTCAAGACTTTGGGTGATTCGTCAATTGATTGTCCTGAATGTCTACTGATTGTCCTCTGTGCTGTTGATAAATGTGATGCTAAAACCGCCAGTAGGTGGCAGCATGTCACTGTTCTAATGAGTAATTCATTGAAGTGACAGTCTAAATAAACGGATCATTAAAACATGAAGACGTTCTGCTCCAGTTTTGTTTGGAACAATTTTTGTTGCGAAACAGAAAAAATTACTTGTATATATAACAATAATAATAATAATAACTAATATTAACTTCTTGCTTGTTGATATACTGTTCAATATACAATAAAATCAATTTCACATTTGCGATTGTGCTTACATGCTGGTATTCAGAAAAGTGGCACTCTTGCAAAATGTGACATAAGGTTAGCCTGCACATTGTTAAAACAACTACAGTATTATAAACAATAAATGTTGCACACCCCTAACACAGGTTTGGAATGACATGAGGGTGAGCAAATGAATACAGAGTATGAATACAAGTCTTACCCATTGTCAAGGAGAAACTTCGCCATTTCATAGTTCCCACTTGCACATGCAGCCATAAGTGGTGTCTTGTAAAAGCGATCTTTCACATCTACAGGAACCTTTTGGCTGAGTGCCAACCTAAGAGACTCAATATCTCCAGTTTTAACACAGTAGTTCAAATTTATGTATATCTTTTCTGGCTCATCGATGTACCATGCAGTGTCATCTTCAATAGGATGTCCCGGTCGATGGTCCCGGTCATATCTTTGGGTGTCTGTTCCATGCTGCCAACTTTCAATCATAAAATGAGGTGGCCCTCCATCATCCCGCCGATGAATGAGATCTTGCGGGACAGTACAGATGGGCAATGGAAGATTGAACTTACTCTTTTTGGTCTTTCCTGCCTTGGCTGCCTTCTTCTTCTTCGTCCCATAGGAAGCCATAACATACGTCTTTGGAAGATATTTGAGACCTCTTAAGAAGTCGTTTATATTTATAAAGCCCTCTCTTCTCTTATCAAGAGCAAGCAGAAGAATATGGATTTGAACATCATCTAGAGGAGCGTGAAGTTCCTTCAGAACAGACACAAATGTCCCCTTGGGCACAAACTCTAATCCAATGAAGCCATCTGTTACAGACTCGAAAGCACTTCTCAGTTCATTCTCATTTTCATGAGACCAGTCATGAAGCATCAGAGCCCATGGCCCATTTGTGCCTCCTTTTGAGGACTTTCCATGCAGCCGTTCAGCCTTCTTAAGCTCTTTTACAGTGGCCTTGTGCCCACAGTCCTTAGCAATCTGACGGGGAAGCAAGCCTTCTTGGTTTTTCAATTTGGGATTGCACCCTGAAGTAGAAATATATAAAAGGATGAAATATAATATTTCAGATTTATTTTATTTCAGCTAGTATATTTCAGTTCAGCTTGTATTGAATGTTGCTTTTATGGTAGGGCTGCACAATGTAAGTAAGTATTTTCAGTTTTTTGATAAATACATAAAATGCACTATTACGAACTGAGAAAAAAAATTACGAATAATTTTTCTTACTATTTCCAAATACAAACATGAAATATTAAGAAATATTATTATTGTAACATTACTGTTAAATAGTCCCTAATCATGTATTAAAGAATAAATATAAAACAATAAATATATTGTATATACTGACTTATGCTGGACTACTCAGATTGAGAAAGCAGAATGGAACAATGTAATACATAAGGTTAAACTTTTTCCAGTGACCACTCTTCAAGGAATCCTTAAAAAAATGAATGAATACACAAAACAGACAGTAGTACTATCACAAAATGCAATTCTAATAAACTACTTTACAGTTTTCAGCTAGTCAGTTGTTTAATATTGAAATGCAAACTGTCATTTGTACAGTACTTAATAAACAATCACAAGTAGACTTCATATCAAATGTATAGGTTGTTTTCAATCACGTGGTTCTGGTGACACGCGCAATTCAGATGGAGGGCAGGAAGTAAAAAACTGAATGGGACACATAGAGGGAAGTCCGTATTTTTGCGATTTATACCATATTTCAATGGAGATATAAATAGAAAATAACGACATGTATTGGGTATGATCCTTATATCATGAATAGGGCCAAGTTTTCTTTTGAACTAAAATATATTTGCCTGTGATCGAGGCGGTAGATACTGTATAAGCTATTACGTTACATGAAAAAATAGTAAATACTAGTGTTTAGAAGCATACTATAGATTATTACTTCAATTAAACTGTCATAGTAATTATATTGTTGCTGTGGTACAACACAACTGTAATAATAAACAAATTATTCAGTAAGCTTCAGTTTTCTATGCTGTAATCACAATGAACCAGTTTACATTAACGTTACAGTATTTATTACAGTTTATCAGTTTACTATGCTACAGTATTCTTAACAAAGAGTTGTACACATTATAGACTTTACTATGTGGTTCAAAAACATGTTTATTATAAATTACTACAGTTTTGTCCCCCATGTGGATATCTTCCAGACATCCTGAAATAACAGATGAAAGCAAAAAAAAAAAGTGTTGACGCTTAGTCTACATTATTATTATTATATTTTTTTTGTAAGTGGGAAAAGTGCTCCACAATAATAACCATCTAGTTTTGTCGCAAAGGTTGCATTTATTTTTTTGTTCAGTATATGAACTTTCAAACATTTACCACTGCTGTGCATATAGACGTTAACGTTACAGTTGTTTATTCCACCAAAACACCAGTAAAGACATGGACTATTGCAAAACAAGACGGATATTTCAATCAATTACATGGCAGGGTACGTTATTTATATTCTCCTGGATTTTGTATAAGTGTGTTGGTGTTTGTATCTGATTTTTTATATAACACATTAACATATTTATGCACATACAGTAGCTAGGCCAGTAATCTTTATTGGTGCTGTCAAACAAATTATCACTTTCAAAAAAAGTTTCTACACATGGATGTATTGTAAAAAATGTTTATTACATGCCGCCCTTTCTTCCGTTTTTCAGCCAGTTTCTTGAACTGTCTCCCCTTTATAAGCCAAAACTTTTGAATATCTATAAAAGCTGTTCGGCATTTCTTATTTTGATAGCGATTCCTATGTAAAAGAATCACTTCCTGTCCTCCATCTGAATTTCGCGCATCATCAATGACTTCATGTGAAAACAACCTATTGATTCTGTAAGAGAGATATTCATTTACCTCTTTGAGCTAGAAATCTGCAGCAGTCTGTGTATCCACCAGAGGCAGCAAAATGCAGAGGCGTATCGCCCTCTGTTGTCACCCCTCCAACATCTGCTCTATATGCAGACAGCACCTTAATGATCTGGAAATGACCAGAAGTTAAACGCATTGATCAATAGTCACTGGGAGAATTGCAATGGATTATAGACAAAAGAAGACAGAAAGAAGAAAGCAGGAGAGTCATTACTTCAAAGAAGCCTTTTTCAGCTGCGAAGTGAGCTGCGTGGAATCGCTTCTTGTCCAGAGCATTAACGTTTCCTCCTTTCTTGAGGATGGCTCTCACTAGATCTAATGCTCCTGCTCTTGCCGCCTCCATCAGAGCTGTTCGACCTGTTTCCTGTGATATTGTACACACAATGAAGGGTAATGCTACTCAGTAAAGTCAATGTGATACCCTTCCTTATAAGTAGGCTTATTACGATATCAGATTTTTCTTGTTGTGATTAATTGGGATAATCATTACGATACATCATGATATTGACCTAGGCTGCAAAAAAAGGTTATTTTAACAGATATAATAACCAAAAATAAATAGGTTTTTTTTGTATGTGAATAATAATAATAATCCTTTTATTTAAAGCGCCTTTCAAGAAACCCAAGGTCACTGTACAACATGTACTGTATATACACAATTCTATAATTAAAAAACACAATAAACCTACAGTATAAAAATAGAGAAGATGATAAAATACAAAAACAAAATACAAAATGTAGTATTGCAGTTATAAAGAGTATGTTATTTGGAACAGATTAGTTTTAAGTCTGGATTTGAACAGAGGGAGAGAGTCAATGTTGTGGATGTCGAGAGAAAGAGAATTCCAGAGTTTGGGAGCAGAACGACAGGCAACAGGCAGAGGGGACAAAGAGGTAGATGGAGGAGGGGGATCTAAGGGAGCCGGAATGAGTGGTGATATGAAGGAGATCAGATAGATAAGGATAAATGTAAATTGTATGATGAAATGATGAATTGTAAACGAATGTTCAGAGTAAACAAATGTTTCAAATAGGGTTGGGTCAATATACGATGCCATCGTCCATTGCCGATGGTCAATAGACATCACGATGCTGAGCTGGCATCGTGATCCTCCGCCCCACCCCACAGTTTTAAAATGGCATTTTAGAGCGAAAACGATCCACGTCCACACTGGCATTTAATCTAGCATTTCTGAAAAGCCCTCCTTCCACACTATACCGCTGAAAATGTACATCACGTGACCACACACACATACACTCTGTCATGCGCTCTAGCATATGCGCATGTCTGAGCACTAGGCAGTCAGTGGGTGCTTTGAGCACAAACCCCAGAGAGCAGTGCATGTCGGACAGTTTATCAAGGATGTACCCCTGCATTGCGTCTCACTATAGTTGTTAAACGTGATATTTAATTAATCTTGTATCTAATGACTCTTCGGTCTTTTGAATCTATCAGGTAACGTGTCACAGCGTCAGTACACTGCTTTAATCTTTTGATTTCACGCTTGTACTCAGTAATTTTAGCAAAAACCTCAGATACGGTTGGTTGTGCATCTTTTTTACCAACCAAGTTAGTCAACGCCATTATAACGACACAAATCACTCTGCGGAAAAAGTGATTGACTGGTGGTAATTTGTGTGTAACTTACATTTATTTATTTATGATTTGGTTATGGGTAAAACAAAGACCATGCGGGTCAGGTAGTTGAAACGGTAGGCTACAAATAATTCATTTGTTATGAATGAATTAATTATTCATAATAATTAATTTCACCACCGCCTACGACGACAATGCCATCGTCCATTGCGATGTTTCACATTAGACATCATACAATGCCAAATTGGTCGACATCGCCCAACCCTAGTTTCAACCAAATTAAATTGAAAAAGAATGATAAATTACAACAGGTAACACTTTATAAAAAGGTCACATTTGTAAATGTTAGGTAATAGATATCAACAGTATGAAAAAGCCAGATTCATTACAGTTACTATGTTAATATTAGTTCAAAATACAACTGAATGTTATTAGTTATTAGCTACATTTAAAAAAAAACGATTAAGATTTCACTACAACTGCAATTTTAATAGGCATTCACTAATACATTAACATTATCTAAGATTACAAAAGCTTTTGTAGTATTCATCTTGAGTTTAGTTTATTTAAGTTACATGCTATACTATATAAATAGTCACAGAATTTTCAATAAATATTTCAGCATGTAGTAGACCAGATTAAAATGTGAAAATGTTTGAATAATTAAGTCTAAAAGCATTTGACGTTGTTATGACCAATACTGCAAATACAACATTAATATTCTCAAAAAACACTCTAGAAGTTTAAATAATAAATGATTATTCACTGTATAAGTCCTCACATTATCAATATTGTGCATGTTCATTATAACAAAATAGTGAATTATTGAATATCGGCACAAGTGGTTTGGTATTACATGCGTGATACTCTTTCAGAAGGTCATAAGTTTGAATCTGCTCAGGGATTCAAATACACCATTATCAATTACACTAAATTTGCATACCTGATTTGTAGCATTGGGGTCTGCTCCTTTCTCTAGGATACTGAGGCACATTCCTTCACAGTCCTGAGCTTGTTCACAGGCCAGCAGGAACACTGGTATACCAGTTTCTGAAACATTGTTGACATCTGCATTGCCATTAAGCACCACCTGTAGGCAGCGCATGTGTCTTTTGGTGGGGTGGAGGCAGTAGAAGAGCACGCCTGGCAAAGAAGCCAGAGTACAGATTACTTGGATCAGTTTACACACTAGTTTTACTAGTGCCCTGATCTGTAATTAGATAGACTGCATACAGTAAATCTCCAAAATAGCAGGATGCTTCCAGCCACTGACGATCTCTATCGAAAATGTGGATACAAATACAAGTACAAATGAAATCAAAACTAACAATATGATTTTGTTTACTCACATTGCTAGTTTTGTTGTGAACAATTCATATGTGGATAACATTAAGAAAAAAAAATTGCACTTGTAGTTAAATTCTCAGATTATGTCAGTCTGAGGTATTGGGCGTGGCTAACATAATTAACCACGCCCCTCCAGCTCCAAACAGAAATGGTAAGGAGATGTCTGTTAGGTTGTAATAACTCTCCCCAAAACCTTTTCACGATCTTTCTGAATTGAATGCCTACTTTACTACATCCAATCAGCTCACAGTAGAAAAAAGCAAGCCACGCCCACTGTTTTCTCATTTAATATTCCGATCGTGGAAAATAAAAAAAAGGTTACAGCTTCCGATTTATGCAGACTTTAAACTGTCTTATGAAGGATAAAGGCATGTTCACAGAATGATAATTAAATTTAAAAAACTAAGTGATTCTGAAAAAGTTTTTTTTTCTGTGAGGTTATCATGGCATTAACTCTTTTTAATTCAGAACAATTATAAGACAGTTCTGTTATCTCTATAGTTATCATCCTTGGTGTGAAAAGGCCTTAATTGCTACTGAGGTCTCAAATACTGGGAATCCTCATTGATATTTAACCCTGGAAATATAATTTTTGGAGGTCTTGTACATTGATAAATAAAACAGTACATTAATGTTAGCATATTATTTACTTTGCCATTGACTAAATATTTCACAGTTGCATTTATATTTTTTAATTTAAAGGGGAACGTTCTTGCCCGAAAAAAAAAAAAAAAAAAAAAAAAAAAATATATATATATATATATATATATATATATATATATATATATATATATATATATATATATCTGTTTATGCGCACTCCTGAAAGCCTGTCTTTTATTCTATGTCACATAAAAAGAAAGAAAAGCGTGAGCAATATGTTGCTATGTGCAGTTGACTTAACGACCGCTGGTCCCACAAGAGTTTGTATATTCCACATACTGTCCCTTTAAACAAATTGATAAATCAAAAATAAAACATTACCTTTCCCTTCAGTGTCTACAAGTTTCATGTCTGCGTTCCTCTTGGCCAGTAGAGAAACGATGCCATCATATCCAAGTTCTGCGGCCAGCATTAGTGGTGTGCGTCCACTTATGTCTTGCACATCTGGACAGGCACCTTGATCAACAAGGAACTCCAGCATGTTGGGTTTGTTGGTCACTGATGCCAAGTGCAGGACCCCATTCCCATCACGCGGCTCGGTCAGATTGATGAGGTCATCAACACCCATGCTGATTAGTTTCTCTATGTACGTCTTATCTCCATCCTGGACGCACTGAAGCAGCCGATAGATCTGCAAGACTTGAAGCCTTCCTTTGGCCTGTCTGCATGACATTTTGAACCTAGAAAGATGTCAAATTTATAGAATCATTCATATGTTTGGCTTTTTTGAGGTGATTGTATTCAGTTGAGAATATAACTAAGGTTCAATACTAGGGTAGAACATGGCTTTGAAAGAAGCCTTGTATGCTCACTGAGGCAGCATTTACAGTATTTTCTTGAAAAATACAGAACAACAGCAATATTGTGAAATATTATATTTATTAAAATTTTCATTTAAACATGTAAATGTATCCCTCTGATGAGTTTCCAGCTTCAGTACTCTATTCTGCAGTGTCACGTGATCATTCTGAATTAATTCAGTATGATTTGGCATGCAAGAAAAATTATGTTGAATATTTTTTATATGTTTTATAATTTCATATTTTTTGCAACCAGTTAAAAACTGCCATTCAAATGTTTAGGTAATATTTATTTTAATATAATATTTTAATATTTACTATTTCTTTTGTTGTTGTTCAACAAGGATGGATTGAATGATTGAAAACTGCTTTATACTTAAACAAAAAAAAAAAAAACAGTAAAGACACCAATCTTACAAAAAAAATCAAATAAATGTAGTTATTTTAAATCAATCCTGATAAACTGATCATGATTTTCACAAACAATTATACAGGCCAAATATAATTAAAAAAAAAATCAGCATTGATAATGGTAAAAAGTTTTAGAAAAATGTGCCATCACTTCCACAAAATAGTTTGATAATAACACTACTAATAATATTAAGATCCATTATAAAATAGTTCCAATAATGATTGAGAAGTAAATCAGGATATTAGAATGATTTTAAAGGATCACGTGTGAACTATTTCGATTATCTTTTACATTGTCCCGATTTTCCACGTTGGGTCTTTTCCCACGTTACCATTTACAGATTTGTTTTAGCAAACTCATGACTATACCTGTACATCCACACGTTATATAACACTAATGGTAAACAATAATCAAATTCTCTTACCTTTAGTCGATGTCTGAAATCAGCAGTGTGTTAAAACTAAAGTTTCGTTCAGCATAGTTTGCAAGCGAGGGTGTCTTTCTTTGTGTGTCTCTATGGAAACAGCACGCTGTGGCCCTTGAACTCTTCAAAAGCGTCTTGAAGAAGTAAATTCCGCCTCGCCTCGTTTGTCTCCTCCTCTTTCTGATTTAGAAACGGCCTCAGGTAGAATTACCGCACTTTTACGTGATCACTTGACCCGGGTTGAGCTTGAAGAAAAACGGCGTATCGGTTTTCATGGCAATGTCTTCAAGCGTGTGAGTAACTTTTTGAATGAGTGACAGTAAGTGACATCTATCCCAAAGAGATTCTTCCTCGAGCTATGGTCATAATGGATATGGTTATCTCACGACCAAATAGAGTTCATGCATAATTTAATCTGTTATCATCTAAGCCCGACAGTCATTCAGGAAGAAGAGACCCGCAAGGTTCAACAAGAAGACTCAGGGAAGATTTATGTCCGTCCACCAGAGGACGCTAAAACTACATGAACAGCATTGTAATATGTGTGACCCAGTATGTATTATTAACCAAAGCAGAAGGTATTTCTAGGCTGACATGCATAGCTGCCTCTTTGCACACAGATAATAAAATAAACAAGATATTCGATCAAATAATGATTTAAGTTCTTATGGAAACATTGAGTGCATTATATTAAAAAGTCTGTAATATTTAATTCATTCAAAGATGGTGGTCTAGACTAGACTTCTCTACTTTAAAGAATACCTTCAAAATTAAATTGCTAAAGTATTTTCTAAATGATTACTGTCTTGTACTGTCTTGGTGGTCTTCCTTTCTTGCTGATGTGTGACTATAAAGCAGAGAAACTTTCAATTAAACTTTCAGCCTTTCACAAACAAGCTTGGAAATTAATCTACAAACACAACTTCTCCCCACATCAATGTTATATTTGGAACAACTATAATATTTTGTACAAACATAAAAGCTTCTTCTTAAAAAATTGGTTTGAAAAGGATTTTTTTCTGGTGGGATAGGTATTGAATCCCCAGGGTTACTTAATGACTTATGAAGACTTTTTATCACATTTTATTTAGAATTAGAATTTGCAGTGGTCTTTGCTGCCATCCCTCTATGCATTGTCTCACTATGTAAAAGTTACTCATATTCCGAAAATTTATTTTTGTTACACCCTAAAGATACACTATGTGGGAATATATGTTTTTCTTCTCACCAAAATAAGGCCATACATTCCTTATTTCAATCACTCATAGTCAGTAAACCCTACATAATCTTTTATTGGTCAGGGTTCATCAGAGGTTTAAACTGGAAAAAGGTTTGGTCATTGCCTAACATTTTTTATAACAAACAAATTTAAAGAGGTCTCATTTAAAATATGCAGAAATTTTACCGTCAAACATTTTCTATCCAAATTTAGACAGGATATAGATCAAAACTGGTTATTTTGTTTGTCACAGCCAGAAATGGTGCCGCATATTTTTTTGGAATTGTCAATTCTCAAAGAAAATATGGTACAAGATCTCCAAATTCATAAACGACAAATTATTGCCAAATTTCCATTTAGAATACCAACATGTTATTTTTGGATTTTTGAACTGTAGCAAAAAAATAGAGAAGGAAGTTTATGTTATCAATCTTTTGATAATATTTACAAAGTAGCATATTCACAGATGGAATATGTACATATATTTGCACATATATTTGTTTGTCTTATTTATATTTTGTGTATAACCAAACTTTTATGCCAACTTATCCAGCATATGTTTTACGCAGCGAATGCCCTTCCAGCCGCAACCCATCACTGGGAAATCTATAAGCATTAATAAAAAAAAATTAAAAACAATGTGTGACCCAGGACAACAAAACGCATATGTGTCAATTTTATGAAATTGAGATTATACATAATCTGAAAGCTGAATAAATAAGCTTTGTATTGATATAAGGTTTATTTGGATAAAATTTGGTGGAGATGCAACTACCCTACTTGAAAATCTAAATACTGTACTGAAAAAATCACATTTAAATTTGTCCAAGTTAATTGCTTAGCAATGCAACGTAATTGAGTTTTGATTCAATTGAATTTAATTAATCTTTATTTCTATAGTGCTTTTACAATGTAGATCGTGTCAAAGCAGCTTAACATAGAGGATTATAGTAAATTGAAACAGTGTTAGTACAGTTTTCAGAGTTTAAGTTCAGTTTAGTTCAGTTCACCGCTGAAAGTCCCGAACTATGCAAGCCAGTGGCGACAGCGGCGAGGAACAAGCTTCACCAATTGGCAAAAGTGAAGAAAAAAAACATAGCGAGAAACCAAGCTCAGTTGGGCACGACCATTTCTCCTATGGCCAAACTTCTTGTGCAGAGCTGCAGTCTAGGTGCCAGAGGCTGGAGAAAGCTGGACGTAACACAATCTTTACTTAATATTCTAATGATTTTTGGCATAAAATAAAAAAATATAATTTTGACCTATTCAATATATTTTTTGCTATTGCCGAATTTGTTCCCATGTCACTTAAAACTGGTTTTGTGGTCCAGGGTCACATATAAATTATTATTTAATTAGCAAATACAACAAATATTTCTAATAAAATTAAAAAAAGAAATATACTAATACATAAACCTTTAGACTTTAATGATAACACAAAAAGCGTTTTATCAAAATTGAATTTTTTATTATAAAAACAGCTTTGCAAAATATATACTGTATGTTCAGTAGGGTGACTCAACATATATGAAACTTAATTCTAAGCTGAAAATAACGTGAGGACTTTTTATTTGCTTAATACTGCTATGTAATGCCTGTAGTGAGAATTAAGATGATACTGTCTGATATTAACATACATTATGGATCAGATTACAACTGATACAACTTCCCACTCAAATCTACAGTGACCTGCACATATGATGTATAAATATGGTGACAATGTACAAATATGTATATTGTCACCACAAATTAACCAATTCATTCCATTATTTATACAGCACAAAATAAAACATTGAGTTGTTTGAACCCACGTGTAGAATAATTATGGACAAACACAACCATTGGGAACAAATAAATTTATCATGGCTACATTTTACTTAAATGATGGAATAAATGGAATATGATGGAATAAAAAGTCATGGAAACTGGTGATCATGATACACCTAAAAAGAGTGAACATATTAATAAGTTGTGTATATGATTTACTAAAATGAGAACAAATTTGTAATTTGTGACTGCAATAATGTTAATTTTTCTCTTTGTCATGAGCAGGGCTCCATACAAATGCTCTTACTGCAAAATGTAACATTTCGTCACCTTAGAATTATAAAGTTCTATCTGACTTTTTTGTCAAAATTGAGTTATTGACATATTCTTATTAAATGATAATTTATTTACATTATGGGATGTTTTTCTAGAAGTTGTTTACATTTTAAGACGTTTTCTTTAAAAAAAACAAATGTTACACATGCACTGTTTGCTATGGAATGCAAAAACTTTGAAGCTCAATATCTCACAATCACTCAGAATGCAGATAGAACCTTATAATTCCAAGGTGATGATTTATTTTTATATATTCATAAAAACCTTGGACTGGACTTAATGGTCAAGGTTTGATCTCACAGTACTAGACTCCATGCAAAGTCCTTTAAATCCCTTTGTATTAAAGAAAACATTAGGCACAGACCACCAAGACAGCTAAGGTCACACAAACACACATGTCTGGCAAAGAGACAGATTCTGAGCTGTTAAATTTGGACTATTTAGAGAACATATGCAGCCCAGAGACAAAATAAGGATCCATTGACAAAAAGATAGCCAGGACGCAATCTTTTCTGCATCTAGCATAAACAGCTTCGATAGTTTTCTTTGGAAGAGTTAAAGAAGTTTCCTGATCTATAGCCTCTGGCGTGGCTAAAAATGTCCCAGTCTCTGCGCAGTGTGCTTTATTTGAGTTCATCCTTTTATAGTTACTCTTCCAAATTTGGAGATTAAGTGAAGAAATGCACCACAAATATGAATGAATAACACACCAAGGAAAAGGGATATCATGGAAAATATCATGTGTTATATTTATTGGATCAATCCTAAAAAAAACACTGATATGGAGCCTATTAGGGAGGAAAATCTTTCTTTAGTTTAAAATGAAACCACATCAATGTTACACACAGATTCATTTTTGCTCACGATCCTCGATTGTTTCCATATTTTATATTTTAGTGAGACTTACATAACGTTATAAGGGAATAGTGGAGGCATGATGCCTTTAAAGGGGACCTATTATGCAAATAACTTTTAAAGGGGGGTTAAACACCGTTGTGTGGCAGCATATAGCCAGCCTCTAATGGTAAAAATTGATTAATTCTGTTTTTTATAATCACACTTTATAAAAACAGTTGGTAGAAACACTTTGATTGACATTCTTCCTTTGTGTGTGTCATTGAAGGGGGAAAGCCCGCCCATTAGTGATGATCTTTCCTTCATTAGCATAAACAGCCCTGAGTGAGAAGCAGCCGTCTGCCATTAGAGTTTTCACCTGCTGAAGATAATGTCAGCGACTAAGAGGATTATAAATGTGGAGTTTTAGGATGCACAAAGGAACACTGTAGTCTCCATAGACTGCCTTCTTCTGAAACACTTCTTATCACATGTTCAGGTTTTCACACAGATAACATTAGTCCTGTTTTAAATCTGCCACGGTGGTCAAGAGAGCTTAATGTGCTGCAATATAAGAAAACACATGCAGTTACAAAAAACGCCAGCAAATTAAGAAAAGATCTTCATCATTTTCACAGCACACATGCTGCATATCCTCACAACACATACACATAAAAAAGCGCTGCATTTTCCCACAACCCAAACAAATTAATAAAAATCGCTGCATTTTCAAACAATGCAAACAAGTTAATAAAATGCGCTGCCTTCTCACAAAACGCAAACAAATTAATAAAACGCACTACCTTTTCATACAACGCAACCAATTTAGGAAAACGCGCTGCATTTTCTCATAACACTTGCAAAAACAACGGAGCGCAACGGAAATGTTTCAAGTGGATCCAAATATGTATGACACTGTGCCGTGACTGTTGCTCAGTGAAGTTGTAGGTGATCTTTGAAAGGTGAGTTTTTTTGTTTGTTTATTTTAACATTCTGATTCCTTTGTCTTTTGTATTTTATAAGCCTATATATCCTAAATAGATGGGTCTGTCATGTTTTAGGGTCCCCTTTAAACATTTCCATTGTGTTCCGTGCTATTTGAAAGTGTGAGAAAATGCTGTTTTTGTATATTGTTTGTATTGTGAGAAAATGCAATGCAGTTTATTAATTTGTTTTGCATTGTGAGAAAATGCAGCGCATTTTTTAAAAATGTGTTTGCGTTGTGAGGGTTTGTAGAATGTGTGCTGTTAAACAGATGAAGATCTTTTTTCAATTTGCCTTCATTTTTTGTAATTGTATGTGTTTTCTTAAACTGCAGCATGTTAAGCTCTCTCGGCCACTGTAATCTTCCGCTACATTGACATACGTTCGTTTTGTAGCTCCACCCTCTTAAGAGAGCACAATCTTATTTGAATTTAAATCGACTGTCACCAAAATGACACAATTTAGATTAAACCCTTAAAGGGCCAGTTTCAAAGAGTTACTGTATAAAACATTATTTGTGGAGTATTTTGAGCTGTAACTTCAAATTTGCATTCTAGGGACATCAGACACTTATTTTGCATCTTAAGGGTCACAATAGGTCCCCTTTAAGTGCTATATGTATTGTGCGTGTCAATACACTATATGTTGCACTGCCTACCTTTTTGATACTGTCATGGATTTATGGATGTACTGATCAAAAGCTGCATGACCATGTCTAGGCTTGTTACCTACAATCTCATCCGGTGCTCTTTTTCGTTTTTTTTTTTGTGACAAAAAACCCTGCTGCAAATGTTTCAGTATGTGGTCAGACTGCCTGAATTAATGAAAATCATTTGACCAAAAGAGTGTAGATTTCACATTTTGCACCTCACTATACAAAAACATACCGTATGATGTGACTGCGGAAATAGTATCAGGGAAATTTACTCTCAGTAATCTCCATTATCTATTTTTTAGCATTCTTTGCTGCAGCACAGGTCAATGTTGAGTGACGCCACTTATTGACAACCACAGGGTGCTTTACTTTTTAATGTATCAAACATTCAAAAAATCACATTCAAATACTAGTATGAAAGATTATAGCAGCGTGGATCAAAACACTGATGTAAATCCCCATTTAACACTTGATGACTGTTTTAGGTGATTGTGTAATAATATATTCCACTTGTGTTCAATCCGATGTGTGTAAGCTTTTTTTTTGGAAAGATCTTTGCTGCTCAAATCTGCATTGTAATATAAGAACTCATGACACACATACAGTACATATATAAAAACATAAACATATAAAAATGTCTCAGTCCATTGTTCTCCATAGATAAAAATATATCCTTCTTGCGTGTCCTTGTGGCCTGCCATAAATGAAACTTGCATATATTTTGTATCAGCGCTGAATATATATATATATATAAAACTTCTTCAAAAACAATTCACCATACAAATTTTTTACATCCGTCTTTGTCCTCAGTGAGTCTCAAATAAGCCTTACAGTCTGTCCTCTGATTCCTCATAGAGCAACATCCCACTGAAGATTGTAAGCGGCTCCACGGAGTGGGCAAGTTTACCTGTGACCAAATCAATGCAGATTGTATCTTCCTCCTGCAGAGGAAGTACGATATTAAAGATGACCAGAGAACCGGGAGTGTGCCGTGCTTCAGCCATGGGCTTCTCAAGACCCTCGGGCTGATAGCCTGCTGAATCTCCACGGGCAATGCCAAAATTGGATTTAGATAAAACCGCCTCTATCTTGACATTTTTGTGACCTGTCAAGACTGCACTGAAGAAGTATCGCCCCTTCACTGGAGCAGTGAACACACCTGTCAAAATACATTTGGTTAAGTTTTTGATTGAGCCAATCCTTAATTGACATATAACGAGGTCGTCTTTATAATAAGTACCTGTTTTTGGATTGTAGGCCTTTCTTTCATTGATAAAGACCTTGTTGAAGATAATCGTGCCTGAACTGGCTTGTGGTCGTGTGAGTGATGCTGAAAACGACAGTCTTGGAACATTGGCATCCTTTCCAGGAGGTCCTGGTAAGCACATAAAGAAAAAAAGTATTGTTTATTATGTTTATTTATAATTAAACAAATATTTGATGAGTGGAAGCACAAGTCATGGGAGTAGTATTAGTTAGAATACTGACCTTGTTCACCTCTGAGCCCTAAATAAGAGACAAAATGTATATAAATAGTATTAATTTAACCATACCAAAGCCGGTGCTGTTACAACTTTGTAATATTTATTTATTTGCTGTCATTTAATTACCTGGGGGTCCTACTGGCCCCACTCTCCCTTGTGGGCCTTCCTTTCCTAAAGGTCCTCGTGGCCCAGGTGGTCCTTTGGATCCTTTTTCTCCTTGAGAACCTGGCAGACCTGGAGGTCCTGTAAATTGACCCAAAACAGATTTATTTTTACATTCAAAAACTGAATATGAATAGTTGATGTATAGTATAATTTGTCCATAGATTTTTTTATTGACATCAAATTCAATATAAAGGATGAACATGACTCCATGCCTTGGAGATAATTTTTATAAAGTGTTTGGAATATCTTTAGCCTTTCATTACTTTATTAGTTAATCTTGTGGTTTGGCATATTATTTGTCTTAGTGTAAAATAATAATAAAAAAAGAAAAATGCTAGTTGAAGTTTTGTAAAATGTTTAGAATATTATATCAGGTCACACAATGGGAGACTTGTCATTATTGCCTTCAATTTGATACTTTACATTACTCAAATGTCTTTTGGCCACTTTTAGAGATAGTTTACAAATGAATTTGATTGTATTGCTTTTACAGTGTCAATGCTGAATGTGTTCAAACAGCCACACATAGCCTCCTACTTTCTGCCTGCTGACCTAATTCTTAAACAATACAGGAAGTGTTGCTGAAGTGCAATAGCCAAATGGAGTTGAAACTTATGTCCAATTGGATTCAAGGGGAGTAATTTTCCGGGGCTGGGTTGCAGGGGCAGCAGTCTTAGGAGAGAACCCCAGATTTCCCTAACCCCAGACACTTCCTCCAGCTTCTCCGCGGGTATCCTGAGGCGTTCCCAGGCCAGCCGAGAGGCATAGTCCCTCCAGCGTGTCCTGGGTTTTCCTCGAGGCCTCCTCCCAGTGGGACATGCCTGGAACACCTCCCTAGGTAGGCGTCCAGGAGGCATCCGAAACAGATGCCCGAGCCACCTCAGCTGACTTCTCTCGTTGTGGAGGAGCAGCGGCTCTACTCCGAGCTCCTCCCGGGTGACATAGCTCATCACCTTATCTATAAGGGTGTGCCCTGCCACCCTGCGAAGGAAACTCTTATCGGCTGCTTATATCCGAGATCTTGTCCTTTCGGTCATGACCCAAAGCTCAAGACCATAGGTGAGAGTAGGAACATAGATTGACTGGTAAATCGAGAGCTTTACTTTTCGGCTCAGCTCCTTTACTACAACCGACTGGTACATTGACCGCATTACTGCTGCCGCTGCACTGATCTGCCTGTTCATGGATTATATTTTTCCTATGGATAAATAAATAATCGTATTTCTTGTAGATTGGCTGGAATAAAAAAATATATTTTAAACAATTTAAAAGCTTTCAAGGTCAATATTATTAGCAATATTATTAGCTCCCTTAAAATTTTTTTTTCGATTGGCTACACTACAAACTGTTTTCCAATGACTTGCCTGGTCATTAGAGTGATAGAATACAAAGTTTGTAAACACATTGTTTTGATGATCTGCCAACCTCTATTTTATTGAAATGTGGCATATTTTGCATACTGTATAAATTCTAAGAACATACCAGTAAAGTCCTGTTCAGTGAAGGTCTGGAACTCCTTGAGAACATTCCGTATGGAAGAGTTAAGATTGTTCATTCTGCCCTGAATGTTCTCCAAGTGAACATTATGAATGCGGCTGATGGTCTCACTGTGAGAGATAACCGTGGAGTTTAGATCATTAACACAAGTCCAAAGCCCAGAGACGTGTTTGCTCAGGCCATCTTTGATTGTCTTAATGTTCTCTGACAAAGTATCCAGTCTACCGCAGACATCCTCCATTTTTGAGAGCCTCTTATCCAGGCCCTCTCGAGAAAGTCTGCATTCTCCCATTTCAGTCATCAGGTTGCTGTTAAAGCTACTGATGCTGTCAAAATGTCCTTTACTGTCCACTTTGTGCTTGTTCAGATCATCATAAAGCTGATCCAACTCCAAGTAGATTTTGCCCTTAGACGTGTTCAGATCAGTAATATTGTTGCCATGCTTCTGTATGGTGCTCCTGAGGCCTTTTAGAGTGTCGTTGATGGAGTTGAATGTTTGGAGAATCCCTGTAAGCTCGCCCTGAATAGATTTGAGGTCTTTTCCAAGCTTGCGAGTTACAGTATTTTGATTGTCTACATTCCTCTGATGGTCAGCCATACTGGTCATGCATTGGCCTGTGCATTTTTCAACCTCTTCTTTCAATTTTCCCACTTCCTCCTGGAGGTTTGAACACACCTGTGAGCAAACGTGCTCATCTGAATATACCTTTCTGTGTAAATATGTAAGCTCTCCCTGGAATTTGTCGAAAGCGTAGCTTGTCGTGTTTCTTATATTTTGTAGTTCGCCATCTATCGAATTGCATATGTCACAATCACGTCCCAGATCCTCCACATCGGTGACGATTTGGTTAAAGTGTTCTCCATTTTGTCCTGTCAGATCCTTAATTTTTTGAACGTCATTGCTTAGATCTCTTACACGGTCCAATAAGGAGTCACCAGACACACTTAAATCCTTTAGCTTGGTGTCAAACTTCTTAATGTCCTCCTCATTGGCAACAACCTTCCATTCCAGGTTTTTCACAGTATCTTCTGTCTCACTCCCTTTTGCAGCGCACGTCTCTGTGCACAAATGAATCGCTGACTTAAGCCCACTGTCAAGATCGTTTGTTTTGTTTCCTAACCGTTCCAAGTTATTTTTATGATCGTTAATAAAACGTTTCAAGTCTTGGACGTCTATCTCAATTGTAGATATTCTATAACCATGATCATCATTTCGACTGAGGACTGAGTTCTTTATCTGGCCGATCTCTCTCTGGACAAACTCCTTCATATTTGTCTCAGTATGGGAGCATTTTTGCTCAGTTTTTCTCACAGTCCCATTCAATCTCCTCTCCAGGTCTCGAAGGCGATTATTTAGTTTTTCCTCCATCGCTTTTCCACGACCTCCATTGCCATTACCTCTCAGCTCCTTCTCAAGACGTCCTCTAAGGATATCGTATGTCTCTGCAGTCGAACTGACCTTTCTGTCAATTGCACTAAGCTTCCTGTCCAGGGAATCACAGCAACTCTGAGAGCGTGATAGCATGTCTAAGGTTTGCTGGTGGTGCTGCTCCATCACACTGATGTGCTTCTCCAACTCTCGGATCCTCTCTCTGTCTTCCTGATGTTGCCTTTGTATGCTCTCTACTCCAGTTTGGCAAGATGAACAAGACAGCGTCACCCGACGCTCAAGCTCCCGGAGAATCTCCTCTTTAAGTGTGCCGTAGCGACTGTCCAACTCGTTCCCAATTCCGTTACCCCCCACAAGGTGGTTGTTGATGCTCGTGAGAGTCTTGTCATGAACCCGTGTCATGTTGTCCAGCATGTCCAGTTTGGTCTGGATGCTGTGAATGGTCTCTTTCATTCCTGGCTGGGCAGCGTCTGCCAGATTGTTGCCACCGCTGATGCCTTCCCTTTGAGATTCTTCATATATTTTCTTTTGGAGGTTGTGAAGGTTTTTGTTCAAGCTTTGTATTTGTTCTTCAAGTTGTCTAATCTTGTCACTGTCACTTCTCCCTAAAGACATGGTTGGACGAGTTATTAGAATTAAAGTTTTTAAAGGGATAGTCCACCCAAAAATTCTGCCATCATTTACTCATCCTTGACTGATTCCTAATCAATTTGAGTTATTTTATTCTGCTGAACACAAAATATGATATTATGAATAATGTAACCATTGACATCCTTAGCAGGAAAAACAAAAACAATGGATGTCAATGGTTACAGGTTTCTAAAATTCTTCAAGGAAAATCATGTTTTGTGTTCAACATAAGAAAAAAAATGGTCACACTTTATTTTGATGATACGTTTGTTGAATTTAAGTTGCATTGCATATACATACCAACTAATTCTCATTAGATTATAAGTAGATTGTTAGATTGGAGTTAGGGTTGGGGTTAGGGTTAGTGTAAGTTGACATGTTCTTTCAAAGTTTCTTATAGTCAGTTAAATGTCTGTTGAAGGAGCAGTATCAACAGATAATAAGCAGACAGTCTACTATTACTCAAATGGACCATCAAAGTGTTACCAAAACAAAAACTCAAACTGGTAACCAGTGAAGGATGAGTAAATGATGCCAGAAATTGAACTATCCCATTAACATTTAGTATTAATTGCCTAAAAATGCATTTTAGGAATGGTTGTATAATTTAAAATAACTTTTTTTATATTTATAAATTCTATACCTTCTTCACCAGTAGGTCTTCCCCTGCTGTCATGTGTGGCAGAGGAGCCTTCACTGCAGTCATCACCTGAGTAACCATGACAGCACCTCCATTCCATCTCTGATACAACTTTATAGGCAACCTTATACCGTGGTTTTCTGTAAGTCCGATACCTGTGGGGAAATATTTCATCATGTTCAGTTCTATTTACTGAGATTTGTTTGCATGCAGTAAACATTTACCCATATGCATCAACATAACAATTTAATCATAAAAGTATCATATTTTAATATATTTTTTACAGTTTCACCGACAGAGATTTATTTACCAGCATGAGCCCTGCTTATAACTACCAAAAATTATAGTTGGTATTTTAACCGTTTAAAGTACAGATTGTTTACATAATGTCACTGTTTTTAAAACAATAATAAAAATCTATTATTTTCCATATACTAAGCAGTTTTTATTTAGATCATTACAGTCTTTGATAAGAAGATCAAAAGCAATATTCATTTTGATGCATTATTTTTTGTGCATTCACACACAAAAGAAATGTGCTAAAAATGTACAAATAGTTGTATTTTTTTATTATTTGTATTTTTAAGCTTCGTCAACAAAACTGAAACCTGTTAACAAAGAATATATGACTTTTTTCTTGAATACTGGGAAGAAACATTGCAGTTTTAATGGTTTTCAATGTGGATGTTTCTAACCTGAAATTTCACTAAAAAAGCTAACTTTATTTGCAAACTTTATGCCATTTGTCTTAAAACAGCCCAAATCATCACCAAAAAAATGACAGACAAAATGTCCATAAGGATGTACAACAGTTCAGCTTCTATACTATATGTCAACTTTTCCCATGTTTGTAAAAGTTGTCATTTTTTTTATTTAATCATCTTTCAAGAGTTTAATTGAGAGTCTCTAAGGGTTCTGCTCAAGTAGGCAGATAGAAAGTATTTCTGTTGCGTTCATTTCCTTGGCTGTGTATCGCTTTTCAAAGAGCCGCAAGTCTGCTAGGCAACTGTACAATAAAGGCCTGTTCTTCATTTTCTGAGAGTTGTTGTTTCTGGGCATGTTTTTGTTATTTTATTCAGTCGAAGCTTTCAATACATCATTAAAATCTTTGAAAGTGTTTGCTTTGCTCTGGCAAGCCTCTTGTGCGTCTACTTAACTTTCAAGTGCACTTGTTGCTATTATTAGGACATTGTTTATACTCCATTCATACTTGTGATGTGGCTTCTGTATTTTATAGCGGACTGGTATTATGGCTTTCTTTGAAGATCTTGGATAAAGCTGATGTTCACTGAGACCTAAGTAAAGGTCAGGTTCATCTTGGACTTGTGTCTGAAATATGTTCTCTACTAAATGAGTAATATAACAAAATGCAAGTAACTTTCCGGAACATTAGCAGTTTCATTTGAGGCCGATTTCTCTCTCAGTGTCTCTCTCCCATCTCATTCCACACATAGTTCTGGTGAACATGAGTCCAGTTAAGGAGAGGGAGATGGGCCAGACCTTTCCAGCTTGACGCTGTCATAATAACAAGTGGTTACCAAGATTAAATGAAATGTAATTTGGCAGTGTTTAAGCATACTTACAAAACCACATGGGAACATTGGCCCCAAGCACAGCGCTGGTATTCAGGTTTGACATAAGTCTCCACTCCATCTTCCATTACACAGCTTACAGTCCGCGTCACTACATAGGCACACCAGTTCCTGTTGTGTACATGAACAAATCATACTTATTAAGCTTTCAATTCACATGTCTGAGGACTGCTAAACTGCAAAACTGTCCTCCAATGACAACCACAAAGCATCACATTAGAGAAATTAGTTAGCAAGTTTATGACCACATTACTTGGCTATAAGTGCCAGTTTCCCTCTGAATCTTTGGTGCATTATGATCTTGTGCATTGTTCCATCAATGTACAGCTTTAAAGAGCTCCTATTATGCATTATTAAAGGTCATATTTTGGTTTTGGGGGTCTCCAACAACAGGCTGATATGCATGCAAGGTCAAAAAACACTTTCATTGTCTTATAACATGCATTTATTTTTACCTAAGTATCCCAACGACTCCAATATGATTGGTTCAGCAATTAATTTGTTCCCAAACCCCTCCTTTGCGTTAGGCTAATCTGCGCTGATTGGTCTGATGATCACTCAGTCTATTGTGATTGTTCAACTGTGTTCAGTGCGAGACCGAGAGAAACGCCCACCACGGCTATGAAGTAGCCGGAGTTCAGAGCATACGTGAGAGCCCAATGCAGGAGTGCATTAAAGTAATACAGTTAAACACCAGTATATTACTCTATTCTTAACTTTAGCCCCAAGTATAAGCAACGACACGCATTCAGTATTAATCCACACAGTGGCAAAAGTAGAACTATTTAGAAAATTGACCACGCCACGCGTGTGAGTAGCTGATGATGGACATAGCAACAAACAGCAGGAGACTGCAGGCACAAAATGCATTTAAATCAGTAAAGGAAGACGCATGCGTCATGTTTCAACATGGTTTTGGACGTGATATGTGAAATAGCCTATACAGATTTAACCTGAGAGATACAGTATAAGCACTGATCTATAACAGATACATGATTACAAGCCGCACAGAGCGATTACAAGTTACAACACACTATTAAATACATATTTTGCAAACTTCAAAAAACGAGGCAACCATCTTAATCACACTTCACCTTGTGTAGGAAGGAGAAACACTTACAGGATCTGGAGGAAGAAGAAACTGGTCCATACAAACTGTGTAACAGTTACTGACAAAGTCCCATACAGTACATTAGTAGTCTTTGCTGATCCTTCCTTTTATAACAAACGGCCGGCAAATCCCGGCTGCAGGGTAGGTTATTGTATCAATCATCAGAAAAATGACAGGAACAAACACAGCACACGGTTGACTATACGGTGTATGGTGACTATATATGGTGTTGTTGTGAAAATAAACTTTAACACTTCCTTTCCCCTCAGCCACATGTCTGGCTATCTCTCACTGATAGTAATATTCACGTCATGATCAATCCCATGATCCCTCGCACTCTGCTAGTGTCTGAAGAAAAAGACGCGTTCACGTTTTACTGGATTCGGCAGTTTATATTTGGTATTGTTTGTAATTGTTGAAACGGTATTGTTACGAACAGGCAAAAGATCCAGAAAACTGACGAATCATTTAAACGACTTTTAAAGTCGAATCTTTTATTAAAAAAATCTTTATTTTTAAACAAGGTGCATTTTCAGATTTAACCCTCAGCTGGATGTTTTCACTTAGAGCTGTGTTGCACACTGCATGGGAGGTCATTCTCAAAAACCCATAATAGGGGCTCTTTAAACAGACAGCGCAATACAACCAGTTTGCAAACAAATTATTTTTATGAGCTGGTTCTTTTTAGTGCTCCTGTGCACATGTGGTAAATGGAGTTGTGTGCACGTTTGCTAAAAACAAGAATTTTTGTTGAAGTTATTGTTGAATACACAACCTTTCCAAGTATTCTCTATTCTTCCTTACTCCAGTAGTTTTATGAACCAGTTTCTTCAGTGAATTAAAACTTGCAGCTAACCAGTATTTTCAAATGCTTTAACGTTTCAGAGGTTTTCATTTTTTTTAATCAACATTTGGCATGTCAAGTAATCTTAAAGACACAATATGTAAGGTTTTGTCATTAAAATATCCAAAAACTACTAGAACGGTGTTATATATTTTGCTGACTTATGTACTTGCATTATACAAGTTTTGAAGAATCTTCAAATCTAGAGATGTATGCAATTTTAACTAGTGACACACACTGTGTTTTGTGTGGCCATGCTAATGACGCTACACATTTTTTGGTTTGGTTTTCTAGAAAATAGGAAAGGCGCTTTAATATGTTGTGCATTTTATTAGACTGCACAGAGCAGCCTTATAACAGAACCTTGAAATGTATTTAGTTTAATAAAACAGAGCTTCTTCCCCATGTACTTACATCTGTTTGAAAGAGAAGCGGTCGACGCATGTCATGATTTTGACAAGTACATTAACATCTATGTTGATCCTGGAACATCAGTTTTGCATATTGAAAATATAATCAATACCTACTCCCTACCCCTAAACCCAACCATAACTGTAAATTATTCCCGAAATCAGAGGGGAATAATAGTTGGATAACAATCATGTAGAAGTGCATAAACCCAACCGTAAGCCTAAACTTAATATAAACAGTAAACATATCCCTTAATTCTGATTGGCTGATTGGAATGTTGTTCCAGGATCAACATGGATGTTAATCAAGGAACATGTTCTACTTTGTGAAATCAGGATGCGAGCGGTCGACTGTAGGATAATAAAAGCTCTACTGCTTTTGTGACGTGTCGCACTCATATATCATTCTCAGTGCAATTGCGGAAGTGGCCTTGTTTCACTTCAACAGCTTTCAGCCTTACTCTGCTTCATACTAAAAAGAAATAATCAGTCCTGAAGGATGTAATGAAGATGAAAACTCCCTTGATTCCACACTCAATCAAGGCGTCATCAAACTATACCTTTGTTTGTTGTGAATATGCACCCTCTAGTGGCGAAAATTAGATGCTGTGTCTTTAATGACTCTTCATGCTAAATAAAATATAATATATCCTTTGGTTTTCAGGCACTCTTTTGCCACTTGGTTTTTAAACATCCACCCATCCTGTCAGAGAATGAGGGGATGGAGAACTCCATCCTGCTCACAGATATACATCTGCTCTGCGCCCACAATAGAAACAGTGTTTCAATAAAAACTGATAATACTACACATTTTATGCTTTTTTGTTCATGTGGAGTTTTATTAGTGCGCCTTCATATTAGAGTTTAATGTAGTTTCCCTAACACCTTGGAGCGCTGTATGATTTAAGAACTCATTTTTTGATTAAAGTGATAAATGATGCTTGGGAGCTTTCTTAAATGGGATCAAAACCAGGCTTGGATCCAAAGCTTCTGGTTCATCACAATAACTCATTGAGTCTGGTTAATCATTCGTTATCACGAGTCGGAAATGTCTCAATGCATCAAGAGCAACTGCTCTCACACATACAAACAAATGGGGCCCAGACACTGAGTACACAAGTTCAACAGGGTCATCTTCACCACAGACAACTGTGGTTGTCCAAAATCCAACACCCTTTTCAACCTCAGATAAGGCACGTGTGGCATCTATTTGTGTTTTTGTGAACTTAAATGTTAAACTCTAATGTTTAATCATACATTGTAAATACAAAAAAAGGTTATTTTTGTAAAATATGTATGTAAAGATATATTTATGTTTGTATGTGAGTGATTAAAGAGAACTTGTACAGGCAATCTACATATAAACCAACATTAATAGACTACAGATTGACTTGTAAAGAATACAATGTGTATAGAAGCAGTAAATAGGGCACATATCGAAGTTGTGGTAATTGGGATATACAAACAAAAGTATGGCAGAAACAGAACAGTGAGCCATTGTTTCAGATTTACTCTGTGGGGGTGGTTAAAAAAAAACGAAGGACAAAGGCTTGGGTCCATGCATACCAATGAGAAAAAAAAGAAATCATGGTTCCCAGCTTTATCAAATTTGAGAGCAGAAAAGTAAACAAAAACTTTGAAGTCACAATGGACTCTTTGTCCACAAATGTACACAAATCCATTCTGATTTTGTACCAGATCACTCTTAAGCATTGGGTTCCAATGTCCAGCATTCTTGTACCATGTATTCTTGCTCCCTGGTTTAAGTACCACCCAATGGTTGTTCAGCATTCAAGCTAATTTTGGTAAGAAACTCTGTCTGTAAACCCTTCCAGTCTTCTAATTATTTTTTACAACACTGCACCTGCCAGCATGTAATTTTACACACGAATCAAATTCACTGCTTAGTCGTAAACATTAAGACCCAGACACACGAATCAGACCTGAAACGCTCATACTAAAGAACGTCCAGCTTAAGGGAGCTGAATATAAACACTCTCCTTTGAGAGGAGAAAAATCTACAGAACCCAATTTGGCAAGGAATGAAGTATCACATTAACATTTCATGCAAAAAAAAAAAGAAAGAAGCAGAGAAATAATAGCAGGAGTCTGGGTAATACATAACAACAGTAGGGCAACGCACACTCAAAAAAGAAACCGTGGGTAGGCCTACAGGGTAATTGAGTTATCCATACAAACAAAGCACAAACACAGCATATTTAAGCAAACTGTCTGAAGGCAGATTAGTAGTTATCTTTTTGTTTTTGGCCAAAAGAGGGAATGCATGCAATCTAAAACCTACAGACTATCAAATAAGATATGCTCTCATGGCTTTCATCCAGTATAGACTTAATGGAACATTCACTTTTTGAGGGGAAATAGGCTCATTTTACAACTGCCCTAGAGTTAAACAGGTGAGCTTTATCTTTTTTAATTCATTCAGTCGATCTTCGGGTCTGGCAGGAGCAGTTTTAGCTTAGCTTAGCATAGATCACTGAATTGGATTAAACCATTAGCATCTATGAAGAGTTTTGATAATTTTCTCATTTAAAGTACTAAGAAAAGTGGCTATTTTCATTTTCCATAAGTTTTAGTACCTAATTTAATATTGACTCGTTGCAACCGAGGTATGCAGAAGAACATCTCTAAATGCACAACATGTCCAACCTTGAGGCGGATGGGCTACGGCATCAGTAGACCACACTGGGTGCCACTCCTGTCAGCTACAAACAGGAAACTGAGGCTACAATTTGCACAGACACACCAAAATTGGACAATAGAAGATTGGAAAAACGTTGCCTGGTCTGATGAGTTTCAATTTTTGCTGTGAAATTCAGATGGTAAGGTCAGAATTTGGCATCAACGACATGAAAGCATGGATACATCCTGCTTTGTATCAACAATTTAGGCTTTTGGTGGTGGTGAAATGGTGTGGGGGATATTTTCTTGGCCCACTTTGGGCCCATTAGTACCAATTGAGAATTGTGTCAACACCACAGCCTACCTGAGTATTGTTGCTGACCATGTCCATCCCTTTATGACCACAGTGTACCCATCTTCTGATGGTTTCTTCCAGCAGGATAATGCGCCATGTCATGAAGCGCAAATCATCTCAGACTGGTTTCTTGAACATGACAATGAGTTCACTGTACTCAAATGGCCTCCACAGTCATCAGATCTCAATCCAATAGAGCACCTTTGGGATGTGGTGGAATGGGAGATTCACATCATGGATGTGCAACCGAGAAATCTGCAGCAACTGCATGATGCTATCATGTCAATATGGACTAAAATCTCTGAGGAATATTTCCAGTACCTTGTTGAATCTATGCCACGATGGATTAAGGCAGTTCTGAAGTCAAAAGGGTGTCCAACCCGGTACTAGTAAGTAATTTTAGAGCAAGATGCTGATTGTCTAATCTGATTCAATGATCTAAACTAAGCTTAATGTGCTCCAACCAGACCAGGAGATCGTCTGAATGGATTATAAAACAGTAAAACTCAACTATTTCATATTTCCGAAAAGAGTGGAGTGTTCCTTTAAGTCATGGTGTTTGTTTAATATTAGAGTTTGGAAAAGTGGAAGTTATGCTTTATTATAACAATAACTGCTAAACTTGTTAAAGACAGACCTGTAATCTGAAGTTGTTATTTGATTGTATATGCTTTTTTTGAACCCATCTGTTTCCATTATCCATGCAACAAAAATCCAACAATTATAGAGTCGCAGCAGAACAAAGAGTGTCAAAAGAGATCACCACCACCTCCCATGATGCACTGCTAACGACATAATTGAGTCAGACTCGCTTTGCTCCCAAAATACAGTTAACGTTATATAGATTTTTCTATAGATACCATACAACCAATGACTTCAAATAAGTAGATTTTTATTTTTGATTATGAAATTTGGACTGTAGTTCTTTCCCATATTAAAGCCGATAAATAAATAATTGGCTGATTTTTGTCATTTATAGGAGGCCACAATGCAAGATACATTGCAAAATCAGAATTGAAGATGAAATGTAATGTAAAGTGATGTGTATTTATATAGCGCATTTATTGTGTATGGCCATACACCCAAAGCGCTTCACAATCATGAGGGGGGGGTCTCTCCACACCACCACCAGTGTGTAGCATCCACTTGGATGATGCGACGGCAGCCACAGGACAACGGCGCCAGTGCGCTCACCACACACCAGCTATTGGTGGAGTGAAGAGACAGTGATAGAGCCAATTCGGTGGATGGGGATGATTAGGAGGCCATGATGGGTAAGGGCCGATTGAGTCAGGACCTCGGTTTAACGTCTCATCCGAAAGACAGGGCCCACTGACAGTGTAGTCTCCCCTTCACTTTTACTGGGGCATTAGGACTGACACAGACCACAGGTTGAGCGCCCCCTGCTGGCCTCTCTAACACCACTTCCAACAGCAACCTAGTCTTCCCATGTGGTCTCCCATCCAGGTACTGACCAGGCTCAGCCCTGCTTAGCTTCAGTGAGTAACCGGTATTGGGCTGCAGGGTGATATGGCTGTGGCTATATATATATTGGATTATATAATTGGATTGCAATTTCAATAAATCAGCTGTTGAAAAAAAAAGATTTGCAAAATTTGTCTCAAAAATATCAAATCATAGCCAGAATCATACAGTATGTATATCCAGCTCTACTTGCCTAATTTTCACATTGAATAAGACCAACATATCATTAATCTGCAGAACCACAGGAATCCATATCAAAGCCAAATACATTCAAATTTCCCCATACAAAGATTTTAGCATTGCTTTGGTCAGTGTCCCTACATTGCTTCCCTATCATATTTACTTATTATATCCGATTACACAGATGTTTGCAATTATGGTTTAGATGTAAGAAAGTGTGTATTTCCCATTTGAGTTCCAAATGATTTACATAAAAGCTGAGCTCAGCAAACTGTTTTGAGAGACTCTAAAACACACTCTGGACAGGCAAACACTGCACACGTTTCCTGAGGCCACTTACATGTATGTATACACTTTACATCACAGATGAAACTAACAAAGTTGCTGCAATGTGATAATATGTCATAGCAGGAACTGCTTGTTTATGACTCTGGGCAATGCATCAATGTGCAAGGTAAGCATCTGGCAAAAATAAATGAAAAGAAAGGTAATGGTTAGAGTTCGTGCATTCATTTTCTTTTTCGGCTTAGTCCCTTTATTAATCAGGGGTCGCCACAGCGGAATGAACTGCTAACTTATCCAGCATTTTTTTTCACGCAGCGTATGCCCTTCCAGCCGCAACCCAACACTGGGAAACACCCAAACACTCTCATTCACACACACACACACACACACTACGGACAATTTAGCTTACCCAATTTACCTATAGCGCATGTCTTTGGACTGTGGGGGAAACCGGAGCACCCAGAGGAAACCCACGCGAACACGGGGAGAACATGCAAACTCCACACAGAAATACCCCGCTGCCCATTCTTAGAGTTTAAATAATATATTTAAACCAAATTGTTTAAAGAATTTTTTTAAAGGCAAGTCATGTTCAGATTTTGTTCTTTAAATGTTTGTGGGTACACTTTATTTGGACGGTCAACTATAAGAAACTTTGTAACATGTCAATTAACTTTCATTAGAGTATTAGTGGACTGTTAGGTTACAGTTACCATAAGTACACTGTAAAAAAATATCCATTAATTAACAGGTTCTGTATTTTGTGATTTATGTGTTTTCTGTTTATTTATTTTTATGAATTGTATTATGGGATGTTGATCTCTGCTCTGTCGACATTTAAAGTTTGAAAATTCAACTGCAGTTTACACTGTAAAAAATTATGCATTCAACACAATTCATTCATGCTCAAAATTGAGTGGATTGAAACAATGAAGCTGTCCCAAAAAAACTCAAAAATGCTTGTTTCAACTCATTGTACGCAAGTAGTTTGAACAAGCAGCAAAAATCATTTTTGAGTGCACTATTACAAAACTTTTAGAAGTTTGAAACAATTTATTGTATAATAAATAGAGAATTAAGTCTGTAAAATAACATGATTTATGTTTGGGAACATAAAAATATTTGTGTGCAAATATTAAGCAGTCTACTAACAAAAACCTGCCTTACAGGGTACATATCTGACCCCTTTTTCAAGATTTTAGATAAGTCTTTTGTGTCTCCAGAATGTGTCTCACACACACACATGCACAAGATTAGATTTGCACTGTTTTTGCACGTCAAATATGACAGGATACACGTTAATATCCACTGCTGTATGGACATCCGTTATGTTAATGTACAAAAAAACCTGATTTAAGTCCACAAACCGGGATTGAAGCATCTTCTTTTATAATTGTACTGACATTATGCGGCTGTGGTGTTGAATTACGTAGCGATTTTCTGTCTTTATTACAAACATGCACTCTTTTAGAAATGTTTTCAATTTGTAAAACTCATTCTTGAGGTGCAGCTGATCACAGAGAGTTTGAACAGATCTTTTAATCCCGGTTGCTTTACGCACATCCTGTCTTGTGGATATGATACGCGTTACTGTGAAAACATGTTAATATGCATCTGTCAATCAATTCGGTGGGCGGGAAAACCGCACTCCTACGTCACGTTGTTGTGGGCCTCAGAATTGCAGGGATTTGGATCCTATTTTATCGTCAGGAAATTCAAAAAAAGAGACTTATTGTGTTTCTATAACTCCAAAAAAACTGTGGACACACTGTTTCTACACACAGTTCTGTCCAAATAGCTTACAAAAGTTGATTTTTATCATAGGTGATCTTTGAAAGTGATAAGTTAACTGTATTTAAAAAAAAGTGAGTAAACCTGTTCCTTTACTTTTAAGGCAACATGTTAACTCTCTTTTTTTTAAAGTAAAATCAACTAATCACTTTAAAAGCAATGGGTTTTCTCACTTTTTTAACATCAACCAATTGCTTTTTACAGTTTAATGACAGATAGTTGACATTCAATCATTCATTTTGCTTCAGCTTAGTCTCTTTATTCATCAGGAGTCGCCACAGCGGAACGAACCGCTAACTTATCCAGCATATGTTTTACACAGCAGATGCCCTTCCAGCTGCAACCCAGTACTGGGAAACACCCAAACACTCTCACATTCACACATATACACAACGGCCATTTTAGTTTATTCAATTCACCTGGACCGCATGTCTTTGGACTTTGGGGGAAACTGGAGCACTCGGAGGAAACCCACGCAAACACGGGGAGAACATGCAAACTCCACACAGAATGCCAACTGACCCAGCCGAGACTCGAACCAGCGACCTTCTTGCTGTGACGCGACAGTGCTTACCACTGAGCCACCGTGTCGCCCCAGGTAGTCGATATATAGTTACAAATTTAACAATCTTAAGGCTAACATCAAACTAATATGTCTATTATTTTATGTTTGTTTGTTTGCTTTATTTATAGAGCACATTTAAAAACAACAGATGTTGCAACCAAATTGCTTTACAAACAACCAACATACAAAATCTATGCTTGTATATCAAAACAAAATATGTAAAACAGATTAAAATTAATTAATTGCAATCAAAAGCAAGAGACAGAAGGTGATTTTTTAAATGAGACTTAAAAGCACCAAGGGAACAGCATGACCTGATATGTAAAGGAATGGTCTCCACAGACGAGGGCCTGTGACAGAAAAAGCCCTGTCATCTTTTGATTTTAACCGTGATTTGGGAACAACTAGCTGAAACTGGTTTTCTGACCTAACTGGCCTCAATAATGTATGCCAGTGAAGAAGCTCACCAATGTAAGTAGGTGCCAGACCATTCAAACCTTTATGTTACCAATACAAAAAGCTTGGAGTAACATCAATGTTATAGAGGACAGTTAATATCTCTTTTACTCATCATCACACATCTGTTTTGAAGAAATAGCTTCATAACTTATTCGTCAGCAAAAAATATTCATTTTTTGGCACATTACTTCTGTTGTATATTGAAAGCATCTGTGCATACCAGCTGTTTATGAGGCATAATGTGGACTGCAGGTCACATTACAACTCAATCAAAAATAGAAAGGCTACTGATATCATCTTAGATACCGGGGCAGACAGGAAACAAGGGACACTGTGTGTAGGAGGATTCCGGCTACCACAAGTTGTGTAATATTTCACACATCTGTAAAAACAAAAGTGAGTTCAAACAGACAGTCTTAAGCAGCGGTGCCAGGGGCCAACACATTCTTTACCAAACAGTGCTGTGCAAAACCTCTGTACTCCACTGGGTTGTGCTAATGCCAGGATAAGTGCACTTAAGGTCTTCACTGCTTGGCCTCTGTCCCATTGCACATGCATTGACGTCTGCTCACTAAAGCCAAAAAAGGGCAGACGTGTCTAACAGTAGCTCACTCACCCAAGGCAAGAGTTTGGGATTTCATGCTAGCTTTAGTGACTAGAGACCAGCAAACTTATTACAAGATGACTTTATATTTGCAACATCAGCATGGACAGTTAGGTGTAATACAGGTGTAACAGACACCATGTGAATACAAAAGACCTGCCTTGATGTTTGGATGTAACAGTACATGATTTAATAAAGTGCTGTTAGTTGACTTTTTAAGAGTTCACACTTAGTTGATGAGTGATAATAAAACTTGTTTGGCATGCTGTCCTGGGAAGAAGCCCTGAGCTCAGAAGATCCTCAAGCCTGGGTCTCTCTCATTTGAATGGCAAGAGGGGAGTTTGAGCTTGGGTAGGTCTAAAGAACTCCCCTGGTGGTTATGGTATTGATGAGTAAGAATTGCTATAAGAGATATAAAGCTGACTAGGAGTTAATCTATGGTGCCAATTTGGATTGGTCAATTCACTTACGTAGCATGTCTTCAGACAGTGGGAGGAAACCGGAGAACGCGGGGGAAACCCACGTGAGAACATGTAAACTCAGCACAGAAACGTTGACTGGCCTAGTAAGGGCTTAAACTAATAACATTTTGCTGTGAGGCAACAGTGCTAACCACTGGGCTGCCGTGCCGCACTAGAAAAAGGGAGGAGGAGTAGAGGTGGAAGGGGGGATTCTTCAAGATGAAGACAACTGAGGTGAGAAACTCTGGTTATTTATAGTGAGTTAGGAATCATCTGATTGGTGCATTGTGTGTTAGCTGATGCGGGACCAGCCGTGATCAATCATAAGCACGTGATCCTCTCGAAATTATTTCAGAAATAAACCACATAAAGTGTAAAACTTTAGAAAACGCAGCTTCAATTCAGGCAACAGACTTATTACCTGTCTTTTTTTTTTTAAATCCACATTTTAAACTTTTAGGTTCACAATTTTCAACTTTAATAGAGAGATAAGTGCTCCACATTTTAATAAACCTCTACAGAATTGACTAAATCAGCTCTAGATAGTCAATTCTGTGATCGCTTAAATCAGCGGTTCCCAACAGGGGGGTCCCGGCCCACAAAGGGGCCTCAATGAGCTCTGTGGGGGGTCGCGTCATATTTAAAAAAAATTTTTTAGCAGTGGACAATTAGGAGAGCGATCATGTTGCATGTTAATTTTATCCCGTCTGACCAAAAAAAAAATAGACAAATTTGTCAAAAAAGACAGTCTCACTGATTTGCCTTCAGCAGCTAATAGTAATGACCCAAGCATACTGGACCCAGTTGAGGAAGCGCTAGCAATACTGGAAACATGAAATGCAGGAAGTACCAAGATAGTTACCTAAACTATGGTTTTATTCCACTTTCTCGAAGCAAAGAGTCCCTGACCCAGCCACAGTGTATTATCTGCACCAAAGTTCTTGCTAACGAATGCATGAGGCCATCCAAATTAATAAGACATTTGCCGACGACTCATCCCCAATACTGCGACAAGCCCAGAGAATTGTTTTTGAAAGAATTAATGATGAGGGATGTCACAGCTACTCACAAGAAACTTTTAAATTGGCAACTAATATAAAGCCAATTTAAAGGCCAAAGGCTTACGTTTTTCAGTTACAAATGGCCTACTGATGTTTTGCTTTTATATTTTACATTAGGCTATTATTTGTGCATAAACATATCTAGATATTGTAATAAACATACCATTTGTTTGAAAACATTTTTTGTCATTCTTTCTGCAAACTTATATGAGCGATAATATCATTAAATGTTGAGGGTGGTCTTACAATATTTTCCGGGGGAAAAGGGGGTCTTAGGCAAAAAAAGGTTGGGAACCAATGGCTTAGATAGCAAAACAGCATGAATATAATGGTATAAACTTTTTTAAGCTAAGAAATAATACAAATATTATTTTGTAGCTTTTACAGGCTTATTTAGCATAATAACTAAACAAATCTGTTTGTTTAGATTTAACCACAATTTTCTACAAAAAATAAAATTACATTTCAGCTGTTAGAGCTTAAATTAGTATTACACTGTAAAAAAACTCAAAATTGTAAGGCAACTTTCTGCAGAGCTTTTTTGAGTAACTCAACTTTCAACCCAAGTACTGCACTTTACTCGATTTAAGTTGGGTAAACTGAAAAATGTCCTGAAGCTGGCTGCCTTAAAATTTTAAGTTGAGTTAACATTTTTTTACAGTGTAGATATTTATTTCTGTTCTCATTTATAATCTCAAAAAGGATTTTTACTGCTTGTTCAAATTAATATATTTAAAATGAGTTGAATCGCACAATTCTTGAGTTTTTTGGGGGATTTCAACTTAATTGTTTACAGTAAAATAAATGTGATTTTTGTCTTGTACAGATCAATCTTAAGGGCATTAACATACTAATAGCTAAATGTACTCATATCATCATAAAGTTTGTAATTTAGCCTATTTATGGTAACACTTTATTTTGATGGTCCATTTGAGTATTAGTAGACTGTCTGCTTAATATCTGTTGATGCTGACATTTAACAGTCCTTTAAGACAGGGGTTCCCAAACTTTTCAGCCCGCGACCCCTAAAATAACAATGCCAGTGATTCGCGACCCCCAATATCCTCTGAGGTAGTTATAAATACAGAAAGTTTAACCTGGTGTTATAAAATATATCTGCTGCATCTGACGCTATTGCTGTGTCTTTAATATAATGTAATTACCCCACGGGTCGTAATCCAATAGAACTAGTAACTATAAGCTACTATAGTAACCATATAGTATATAGTAACTATAAACGACTATTTTTTTTCTTCTGTAGGTTATGGATAAAATATGGTAATTCTTATGGTTTAATAAAAATAAATAGATTTTTGGAAATCACCAGGCGACCCCCCCCCCCCCCCCTTCATTGACCGCGACCCCTCTGGGGGTCCCGACCCCCACTTTGAGAACCACTGCTTTAAGAGACATTTAACTGACTATAAGAAACTTTGCAAGTGCATGTCAACTTACACTAACCCTAACCCCAACCCCAACCTAACAATCTACTTATAATCTAATGATAATTAGTTGCAATGTAACTTAAATTCAACAAACGGACCATCAAAATAAAGTGTGACCCTATTTATATTTAGCATAGTCAGAGACAAATCTAACTAATATGGTTATTAAATTAGAAATTTTTGTTAAAATGAAGACACTGGTGTTTGAGTCTTACCTATGTCTGCTGGTCACCTTAGATCCACTCTGTGCTGCTGCTCCAGACTGACTCTCATCCACATGTTGAGTGTATCGAGACGCGTAAGTTCCCGCTGCCCAATTACCTCCAGGCAAAATCAGCGCCAATAGAGTGGACAAGTAAACTAAATTTAGTGCCATGGCTTACAAGTAAAAATGATTGTTAAAAAAGAACATCCAAAGTAGAAATCCTCCTGGTAGGTGCCACTAACTCTCCATGAGTCGATGATGTTCAGCGCTGATAGGATTCGTAAAGTTCTAAATGTTGTCTCTGTTTATACGCCGGTGTCATAATTTTGCACAGTGTCCGTTTATCGCAAAATATGTTCTTGTCATTTTCCACTTAACAGACGCTCCGCAGTCAAACGCGAATGAGAAATGTCCGGTTTTTTTCCTTCATTGTCTGCGCAGTCATAATGTGAAAACTATCCTGAAAAGATGCGGATCCAAAACTCCCGTCTCTCTCTCTCTCTCTCTCTCTCTCTCTCTCTCTCTCTCTCTCTCTCTTTCTCTCTCTCTCTCTCTCTCTCTCTCTCTCTCTCGCTCTCTCCCTCTCTCTCGCTCTCCCTCATACACACACACACAGGAAGGAACCACGCTCTGCTTTCAATTTTACGTGCCTCGAGAATTTTGTTTGGCTTTCAACTTAATCACGAAAGACAGATAACCGACAGACTCATTCATTCGTTAATTCATTCATTCATATTATATTATATTATATTATATTATATTATATTATATTATATTATATTATATTATATTATATTATATTATATTATATTATATCATTTATTATATTATATTATATTATATTATATTATATTATATTTTATTATATTATATTATATTATATTATATTATATCATTTATTATATTATATTATATTATATTATATTATATTATATTATATTATATTATATTATATTATATTATATCATATTTTATTTTATTATATTATATTATATTATATCATTTATTATATTATATTATATTATATTATATTATATTATATTATATTATATTATATTATATTATATTATATTATATTATATCATTTATTATATTATATTATATTATATTATATTATATTTTATTATATTATATCATTTATTATATTATATTATATTATATTATTATATATTATATCATGTCTTTGGACTTGTGGAGGAAACTGAAGCACCCGGAGGAAACCCACGCGAACACGGGGAGAACATGCAAACTCCACACGGAAATGCCAACTGACCCAGCCGAGGCTCGAACCAGCGACCTTTTTGCTGTGAGGCGACAGCACTATCTATGTTACAGCCGTACTCCAAAATAGATTAAATTCATTTATTTCCTCAAAATTCTACACACAATACCCCATAATGACAATGTGAAATTTTTTTTTTGAAATTGTTGCAAAATTATTATAAATAAAAACCCTGAAAAATCACATGTACATCAGTATTCACAGCCTTTGCCGTTAAGCTTTAAATCATGGGTGTCCAAACTCGGTCCTGGAGGGCTGGTGTCCTGGAGAGTTTAGCTCCAACTTGCTTCAACACACCTGCCAGAAAGTTTCTAGTATATCTAGTAAGAGCTTAATTAGCTGGTTCAGGTGTGTTTGATTAGGGTTGGAGCTAAACTCTGCAGGACACTGGTCCTCCAGGACCGAGTTTGGACACCCCTGCTCTAAATTGAGCTCAGGTAAATTCTGTTTCCACTGATCATTCTTGAGATGTTTCAGCAGCTTAATTGGAGTTCACCTGTGGTAAATTCAGTTGATTGGACATGATTTGAAAAGGCGTACACCTGTCTATATAAGGTCCCAGGGTTGACAGTGCATGTCAAAGCACAAACCAAGCATGAAGACAAAGGAATTGTCTGTAGACCTACAAGACAGGGGTCGTCTTGAGGCACAAGGCTGGGGAAGGTTACAGAAAAATTTCTGCTGCTCTGAAAGTTCCAATGAGCACAGTGGACTCCATCATCCGTAAGTGGAAGATGTTTGGAACCACCAGGACTCTTCCTAGAGCTGACCGGCCATCTAAGCTGAGTGATCGGGGAGAAGGGCCTTAGTCAGGGAGGTGATCAATAACATGATGGTCACTCTGTCTGAGCTCCAGCGTTTTTTTGTGGAGAGAGGAGAACCTTACAGAAGGACAACCATCTGTGCAGCAATCCACCAATCAGGCCTGTATGGTAGAGTGGCCAGACGGAAGCCACTCCCCGCCTGTAATTTGCCAAAAGGCATCTGAAGGACTCTCAGACCATAAGAAACAAAATTCTCTGGTCTGATGAGACTAAAATTGAACTCTGGAGTGAATGCCAGGCGTTACGTTTGGTGAAAACCAGGCACCGCTCATCACCAGGCTAATACCATCCCTACAGTGAAGCATGGTGGTTACAGCATCATGCTGTGGGGATGTTTTTCAGCAGCAGGAACTGAAAGACTAGTCAGGATAGAGGGAAAGATGAATGCAGCAATGTACAGAGACATCCTGAATGAAAACCTGCTTCGGAATGCTCTTGACCTCAGACTGGGGTGATGGTTTGTTTTCCACCAGGACAATGACCCAAAGCACACCGCCAAAATATCAATGGAGTGACTTCACAACAACCCTTTGAAAGTCATTGAGTGTCCCAGCCAGAGCCCAGACCTTAATCCTATTGATCATCTCTGGAGAGATCTGAAAATGGCTGTGCACCGTTGCTTCCCATCTAACCTGATAGAGCTTGAGAGGTTCTGCAAAGAGGAATGAGCAAAAATTCCCAAAGGCAGGTGTGCCAAGCTTGTGGCATCATATTCAAAAAGACTTGAGGCTGTAATTGCTGCCAAAGGTGCATCAACAGAGTATTGAGCAAAGGTTGTGAATACTGATGTACATGTGATTTTTCAGGGTTTTTTAATTTTAATAAATTTGCAACAATTTCAAAAAATATTTTTTCACATTGTCATTATGGGGTATTGTGTGTAGAATTTTGAGGAAATAAATTAATTTAATCCATTTTGAAATAAGGCTGTAACATATCCAGATGCACTGTACAGTATATTATCCAGTTATGACATTTTACTGTTGGCTTTCCAGCATTTCTTCTGACTATCTTTACACTTCATCAGATTGAGACTTTCCTAAAATATAATTTATTTTATTTAAAAAAATTCTACTTCTATATTGAAAACCATAATAAATACATAAAAAAGAAAAGCACAATAAAACCCCTGAAATACATAAAAGTGAAATTTGTAACTTTTTATACATGGCTACTATTGAATATTTTATTAATAAATATTTACATTATTATGTTATTTAAACAATTGTATGTAATATACAGTGCTCAGCATATATAAGTACACCCCTTACAAATCTATCTTTTATATTTATATTTTTAATAGGAAGCTATACAATATTATATTTGTGCATATACATTAGATTAGTCAGTACTGAAGCCAAATCTAGAGCTTATCTAACAAAATAACTTATGTTAACGGTCCAAAAACTAGTACAGCCAAATTTATATGTTATAGAAAAATATTAAATACAAATTTTAAAAAGAGGAAATATCAAGAGAAGCAAAAAAAATTGAAAAATTTAATTGAAATTTTGAAGTTTGCATTTTTTTGTAATATTTTGCTTGAATTTAATTGTATTATCTTTCCATTTCTAAAAATGTTGGGTGACTAAAATATTATTTTAATAAATATATCTGTTTAATAAATCTGTTTTGTTTAAATGCACCAAAATACATTGCCTATATTCACTGAGAAATGGATCAAAATATTGATTTTCAAAATGGGGTGTACACATATATGCTGTATGTGAGTCATTTTTGATAAAAGTGTCTGCTAAAGGAATAAAAATGTAAATGTATAATTTATTTATAAAGTCATGAGTAAAATGTGTAAAAAAAAAAAAAAAAAAAGTATGTTGTTCTTAGGGCGTCACGGTGGCGCAGTAGGTAGCAAGATCACCTCACAGCAAGAATGTCACTGGTTCAAGCCTCAGCTGGGTCAGTTGACATTTCTGTGTGGAGTTTGCATGTTCTCCCTGTGTTCGCGTGGGTTTCCTCCGGGTGCTCCGTTTTCCCCACAAGTCCAAAGACATGCACTATAGGTGAATTGGGTAAGCTAAATTGTTTGTAGTGTATGTGTGTGAATGAGTGTGTGTGGATTTTTCCCAGTGATGGGTTGCAACTGGAAGGGCATTTACTGCGTAAAACATATGCTGGATAAGTTGGCGGTTCATTCCGCTGTGGCGATCCCAGATAAAGGGACTAAGCCGAAAAAGAAAATGAATGAGTGTTGTTTTTATATTTTAATATTATAGCCATAAAAAATACACATAAAAATATAAGTTTCTGATACTGGTTGAAAAACTTCTAAAATACACCAAGGGGAAGAGGAAACCCAAGCTGTCCCAAATTTTCACTTGACAGTTTCCTCTGATCTCAAGGTTGCTGAGATAGCATCGCATCTAATTGCTGTGATCTCAAAGCAATGCCGAAGGGAGGATCCAGTCTGCTAAGAGACATGACCTAACCTAGCCTAAAACTTACCCTAACCATCAAAGAGTGTTTCGCTCTACTAGACCAGAATAACGGCCTCAGCAAAAAAAGGCTATATTAGCATCACTAGTCAGTCGAGTCTTATGCACTGATGAATTTGTCATTTTGTAGGCGTCTCATTTACGATGTTGGAAATGTAAGATTTCTAACAAGTAGCAGATCAAATATTCAAGGTTAGTTTGAGTGAGGTCTTTCTTCTTGGCCAGACATGAGGAAAAAGTGTGTGAATGCGTTTAGTGGTGCGTTTTGAACTCGCTTCCACAGTTTGATCTCTGTATTTTGTAACACAGCACGTCATAGTAATATTTTAATTTTACCAAACTCAGACAGATTGAAATCACTCTTTATCCATGTCTGTCTACCACAGAAATCTGGACACACTTGTGAACTTACTTTCAGAGTAATGTCATGCAACCACAGGCAGCATTTTTTAGTTTCTGTTTGACTGTAGTCTGCATTACATGCTCAGACTTTCCTTCAAACTTGTTTCAGACTTTAGCAAAAACTGGATCTTCCCGACTTTCATTTTGAAACTGAAAGCACTGTTAAATCCCTGGACTTTGTACAACAGATTAAAATTCCTGAGGGGACAGTTTATTTGCAATCAGTGAACAAAAGCTGTGGTACACAACTCGTCACATACTGGGGGTGCTGTGGGAGTCACATTCTTCTCAGAGGATTCACAAAGATTTCTGAGAAATGCTAAAGTAAAAAAAAAATAGGGAATAGCCAAAAAGGTTTATTCTTTCATCATTTACTCACCCAAAGTTGTATTCTGATCTTACATACATCCATTTATCATGGGCACTACAAACCCTAGACCAGGGGTGCCCAAACCTTTTCTTGTAAAGGGCCAAAAACCAAACTTGATTGAGGGATGTGAGCCGAATATATACCAAATCGAATATATCACACCATATTACATTCAATTTGCCATGGGTAATTGTCTAATTTATTAATTTTAAAATAACTAGAAAATGTTGCTTAATCATGTTAATGAATGCAGTATATATTTTTTTCACATTTTATTATGAACTTATAATAGTAATATAATATCAGTAATATTAGTACATCACTTTCATGCATGGTGTCCACATTTGTGGACAGTTAATGTAACTTAATTTAAGGTTCATTAATCATGGTAATTTACTCCAAACCACTTGAGGGCAGTGTCAGTAGACTGTCAGCAGTATTGTCATAGTGGCTACTCTCTTGCATTCCAGTTATTCTTTGCTTGATGACATCATTAATCCAAGATAGCTGACAGTGATGGCCGTGTGCTAAATGCCTCAGGCAAATCTGTGAAAAACTTTTATTCAAGGAAGTCAATTGAGGTAAAAAAATAAATAAATAAATATATATATATATATATATATATATATATATATATATATATATATATATATATATATATATATATATAACAGTTTGTACAGTAAAGTATGATGAATATGTTAGTAATTTATAAAATTAAATTTTCCGGTAAAATTTAGTTTTTATTCACCAAAAGCCAACTGTCCACGTATGTGGACGTCATGCAACAAAGGAGTCAGATTGCATAAAAGTCCTATTATCTGTAACTTGCTAGTATATCTATTCTGTTTTTTCAAAGATGTTATAAATTGTCTTATATTAAAACAGACATTTAACAAGTATTTCAACATAAATAGTCATTTAAAATTACATATTACAGCATTACAGTAAATGGCAATTTTACCCATTCATATGGAAACAAATTAGCATTTTGCCTTCTTAACAGGGAAAGAATAGGTCAAGAAGTTAGTACAGAATAATTGAGAATATTTCCAAAGACAGTGATGGTGACAGCAGTGATGAGTATGTGCCAGAAAATAGCATACCCATACTGCAAATGTTTCTGCATATATATATATATAATAACTACAGTTATTATTGTTTCTACAATATGTGTTTTATTGTTAGTATATTGTACTATTATTGTTCTTAATAAATGAGCTGATATGAATAGAATAACTGTCCATTAAAAAAAATCACAATATTCTATATTGTCAGCTATGTCTTTATGTCTCATTTTACACCTTTGTTGCATGGCTTGATCTTTGCCTTGATCTTTGTCTTTGCCTTGATTTGCTTGCCAATGTCTTGTGCATCGCTTTTTGTCAAGTGACAGTTTTTACATTTTATTAGTTTGATTCATTAATAACATAATTGAAACATTAAATTTCAGTTGTCTTTTTTGTAGCTCAGCAATAAAACAAAGAAACAAAGGGTTATATTAAAATCAAAATAATGAACTCTCTCAAAGGCATTCGCCCCAACCACCTTTCCAACATTCTCTCTCTTTTTTCAAATGGGATGGTGGGCCAAATCAAAGGTTACCATGGGCCAACTTTAACCCACAGGCCCTACTTTGGGCATCTCTGCCCTAGACACTAGGCCTGGTGGGAGCACTTTTAGCCACCATTAGCATCACTCAAAAAAAAGTGTTGACGCTTCTGTAGTTCCATTAAGACCGATAATTGCTATTTTCTAGGCCGATATGACTAACTATACACTTAGAGGAGTCCAGCTTTAAAAAAAGAAATATTAAACAAGCTTTTTTTTTTTAAATGTTGAGCGAGATGCTAATGGTCTAATCTGATTTAATGTTAAGCTAATATATAAGTGCTTCTACCAGACCTGGAGATCAGCTGAATGGTCTCAAAAATAGTCAAATTCAACTCCTTAACTGGTGTCTTGAAAAATGGAACTATGCAAAAAAGTGAATTGTCCATTAAGATGCATTTTTTCAACCAGATTACCAAAAAATGCCATTTTAATAAAACAGGTTTTGCATTAAAACATGTATTTTAATTAATTCACATTTATATTTATATTTTATACATCCAGCCACTGTAAACATCTATATTTTCTTATGTCAGTCAAGACTTTTACATCATTTTAGATGTAAAATACATAGATGTAGTCATTTTGTCTGCATACAGGCATTAGTATGCACTTACAATGCCAAACACAACTGACCTTGTGGGCGAATCTTCCAAGTTGTGAACAAACATCAAACAAGCCCCTCATAACCCTTTCTCCATTACTCACTCTTTCAGAAATACTTAGGTTGGCAGGTATTGAGTCCAATAATTAAAATAATTTATTTTCACTTTTCAAAAAAATTACATCCCTGCAGCTTTATAATTTTTCCCACGGCTGCATTTTCAAAATAACCCAATTATGCGGGAAAATCATGACCCTGGCAAAGAAAGACGTGACCGAATGTATTGAAACCGCCACAAAAGACCCACCTACTCTCCTCCTTCTGACCAAACACGAGATCGTTAAGAAGACTTGTGGTAAAAAAACAAAACAAGTTATTCATACGTCACTGCATTCTACTAAAGCACACAAAATACAAACTAAATGATAGTTGTTCTCTACATCCTTTCGTTCACTACTACTACATAAGCACATGGGTTTATTTATAATAATTCTCGTGCATTTTACTGACAAGACCTGCAAAAGTAATGTAGAGCATCATGAAATGAAATATTTTCTGCCTTTGAGATGTTCAATTCATGTTTATTTATACAGCACTTTTCACAATTTAGATTGTGTCAAAGCAGCTTAACATAGTTCTAGTAAACCAAAGATGTGAACCAAAGATTGCAATTGTGTCAACTTACGAATCCCATAAGTTTAATTCATAAATAAAAGGTCATTTTAACTGATTCATCAAAAATATCTGCTCAAGGAATGACTTGTAATGACATCGCAATTTATCACATAAATGTACAACGAACAGAACAATATGAGTTATTATAAAAATGTTTTTTTTGTCTGAACGGTTCCTGTAACTAATCTTTCGCAAACCCTCATAAATCAAAGAGTGTGAATGCAGCCTCCTTTCCCTGAATCTGCCTTTTCTGCAGTTCAAGTGTGTTTACATTCTTTCTGTCTTGACCTGCCATCCTAACACCAGCGGGTCATGGTGTCTTGTTTGATTTAGTTGTGTGTGTTCTCTGTATGTTGTTATTTTACACTTAGAAACACCCCAAGAATGCCATTGATTGCCGCCCACCATCAGCATATGTTTTACAAGATCACAAGAGTTGCGCTATTTAAAAAGCTCAGATTCAGCTTGAATTCATGGCTGGTTTAGTTTAATAGGAATCATGGAGAGGCATTAAACCACAGCTCAATGCCCTGTTCTCACTGCTACAGTTCCTACACACATTCCCAATGTTAATGTAAATACATTCAATCAAGCTTAATGACAGCCGCACTCCCACAAAAAACACAGTCCTGTTAAAACCAATCTCTGGGATTTGACTTGTTACGTTTGAGATTAGCACTGTCACCGTGTCTGAGTTTAACAAAAAAGGGATAATCCTCACCTCATGATTTAAGTGACCTTAAAGTGTTTCTTAAACACTGTTAACTTATCTCGAAGTTCTGTTTTCTGTCAATACCAAAATAGTGGTAAATTATACCATCACAAATCTTTTTTTAAATTGCATAACAAAAACAATTGCTTACAAAAAAATTGAGGTATACAGTGCTTGCGATTGTTTTCACATCAAAGAAACAAATCAATGGAGAATAAAAAATTAAATTACAGGGGATATGTAAATTACAAGAAGTTTGCATAAGAAAATGATTCCAAAATTGCATACATCCTCAGTTTTAAACAAATAAATTTTAGGTTTATCATTGGTCCATTTTTCTTTGTGTACATGGTACTTCCCATATATAATCATTAAATTAATAAACAAATTTTGCTCCAAATTTTATTATTATTATTGTATGTCAAAAAATATCTTTACAAGAAAACAGAATTTATAATTTTCCAGATAATTAGCTCCAACAACGATCAAACTCACGTTCTCTTGTAACTTCCTAATTTACAATACCTTGATTAGTTTATTTACGCATGTTTGATTAAGGTTGGAGCTAAACTTTGCAGGAAAGTGGATTTTGATGGCTCATCTGGCCCAGGGTTACCAGATCCTACAATAGTATCCAACCTAAAGCCTATCTATACCTGTCTTAAACCTCACACAAAATAAATGAACACTAATTTAGTATTCATTTTAGTATATCCATAAAAGTCAAGTCAATGTTAGTCTATTTATATTGCACTTTTTACAATACACACAGTTGCAAAGCAGATTTACAGAAGATTATGATGTGGTTTAGAGATTTACTAAAATGCCATGGCAATAAAATTGCTTTACATGTATTGCATATTCATTTTCCAAATTCTTATATTCATATTCTACACATACTCTACCGGTCCAAAGTTTGGGATTTTTAAATGTTTTAAAATAAGCTTCTCTTGCTCACCAAGACTGCATTTATTTTATCAAAAATACAGTACAAATTGTAAAATTGTGAAATGTTATTGCACCATAAAATAACTGTTCAAAAGTAGTTTATAGTTTAATTTAATAATTTATTCCAGCCATTTTAAAGAATTTTTAGCTTCATTACTCCAGTTTTCAGAGTCACATTGATCCTTCAGAAATCACTTTAATATTAATTATTATTGTTATTATTATTAATATTATTATTAATGTTAGGTTTATCATTGGACTATTTTTGTTTATGTACATGGTACTTCCCATATATAATCATTAAATTAATAAACAATCTTTGCTACAAAGTTTTATTATTATTATTTTATGTCAAAAAATATCTTTACAAGAAAACAGAATTTTTAACTTTGTAAGATATTCAACATCAAACCAAAACATTTGCAATTACATCCATTCCTCCTGTAACCAAAAAGTGCACGCAGTTTCCATGTCCATGCCAAAAATTTTAACAACTTGTTTCACTGGATAAATTAAATGAATTATTTTATGTCACTTTAACTTTATTGGTGAGACCATATTTACTAGGTAAGTTCCAAACTTTTTTTCCACTCAATCTGCTCAAATAAGGAATACCAAAAAGGTTTGCATTTAGGCAACAATGTGGTTCTGCATACCTTTTTTAATGTAAAAGTTATTCAATTACTGTCTATAATTTTTACACCATTGATACTTAACTGATTAGTATGTAAAAGATTGTATTCAGAGGACATATTACCAGATAAGAGCTGAACAAGTCCACGGGGAATTGCATCAAATACTATTGCAAATTCTTTAGCAGTTATGGGGATATTGTAATAATTGAGAAATTCACAATAATTATAAAGTTGTCCATTACTTTTGAATAACTGTCTCACCAATATAATATCATTATTGTACCAATTTCTATAAAATACGGATTTATTTTTAAAGGTTATACATTTGTTGTTCCATATCACTTAAAAAAAAAGAAAAATTATGCTTATAAATAAGCATCCATAGTAATAATAATAATTCCTTACATTTATATAGTGCTTTTCTAGACACTTTACAGATTGGGGGGAATCTTCTCATCCACCACCAGTGTGTAGCATCCACCTAGATGAAGCGACGGCAGCCATATTGCGCACACCAGCTGATTGGTGGAGAGGAGACAGAGTGATGAAGCCAATTATGATATGGGGATGGTTAGGAGGCCAGTGGGCAAATTTGGCCAGGATGCCTGGGTTAAACCCCTACTTTTTTTCGAATTACATCCTGGGATTTTTTATGAAAACAGAGAGTCAGGACCTCGGTTTAACGTCTCATCCGAAAGACAACGCTCACTGAGCAGTATAGAGTCCCCTTCACTATACTGGGGCGTTAGGACCCACACAGACCGCAAGTTGAGCGCCCCCTGCTGGCCTCACTAACACCACTTCCGGCAGCAACCTAGCTTATCCAGGTACTGACCGGGCGCAGCCCTGCTTAGCTTCAGCGGGCGACCATGTGAGAGTTGCAGAGAGCTAGCTGCCGGCAGGTAGCTCTCTGCATACTATACTCTAGGTAACAAATCTTTACATTTTTCTATGTAAAGGGATAATTTACTCAAAACTGAAAATTCCGTCATTGTTTATTAAGTCTTCACTTGTCACAAACCTGTTTGAGTTTCTCTTTTCTGTTGAAAACAAAAGATATTTTGTAAAATACTGAAAACTGGAAACCACTGACTTCTAGAATTTTTCCTACTACAGAAGTCAATGGTAACAGGTTTCCAAAATTGAAAAAAAAAACTTTTAAAGGTTTGGAACCACTTGAGGGAGAATAAATAGTTAGTAAATATTCATTTCTGGATGAACTCTACCGATTAATAAATATATTAAAAACAAAATCTTACCTCTTCAACTTATTTTACAACAAATACTGATCAGCACCATGCAAGACTCAATATAGTGATGTCCATCTTACCTTTCAGTTAGGGCTGGGTAGATAAACAGTATTATATCAAATTGCGCTAAAAAAAAATTGTCAATAACAATGATAAGCTCTGGACTTTTTTACTCTATATTGATCTAAGAGCCAGTCACACAGCAAAAATATGCAACAATGGGAATCTAAAACTGTGTTGATATTAGAGATGTACCGAGTTTTCGGCCACAGAAAATTTATTGGCCGAAAATGTTATGCCATTTAACCCTCTAACTTTTGTGGCTTCAGTCATTGTTAAGGTACTCTTTTAAATCTGGAAGCATTAACAACTTATATCTATATATATTCAGTGTGTGTATATATATATATATATATACAGTTATCATTCAATATGGACAATAATTATTGAGATTGCATTTTTGCCATATTTCCCAGCTCTACTTTCAGTCCTTTTGACTGAGCACCACCAATCCTGAACACTTTACTCATCAAATCAGAGACTTTTGTTGATTCCTCAGTCTATGCTTAAATGTCGGGGTGATCGAGCCTTATTTGTAGCTACTCCTAAACTTAGGAATGATTTCCCCCTTTCCATTAGATTGGGACCATCTCTGTTTGTTTTTAAATCTAAGCTAAAAAAAAAACCTTCCTATTTGACAAAGCTTATAACACATGAACTGGGTTTTATTTCATATGTTTACTAATTTTTGAGCAGGTAAATATTTTTTTATCATTTTATTATTATCATTCTTATGCTTTGTATTTGATTTTTGAAACTTGCCTTTGTCTTTGACTTATTCTTGTTGTTTGTGGTTTTTAGTTATTGTGAAGCACATTGGTCAACTTGGATTGTTTTAAATTGTGCTATATAAACTCATTATCATTGTCTGGTTTGTGATTTTCAAGCAGATTTTTTAATAAAGTTCCTTTGCACAATTAATTTGTAAATCTGACTTATCCAAAGGAGTGCAACAGTCAGGTAGATATAAAATCATTTTATCCATATGGATTTTTACAGCAGCTTATACCAACAAATTGTTGTTTTTATTGCTCAGTCATTGTGTCATTTGCAGTGTTTGGGATTTTGTCCAATTTTCAGTTACTTTTACTGTTTTGAATCAAAGTTTGTAATGTTGTGCTACACTTTGTTGCTGATTTGAATCATGGCTTATAGCATATTAGCAATGATAAATGAATGGGAAAGTACTTTTGGATATATGGCTGGGCAATCTGCATGCACTCTGCACACTATTCGAGTGAATCACTTGTGTTTTGTTTGTTAATTAGGCTGGCCTTAGCAAAGTAGGTCAGTGAGAAGCAATTACATGCGTTCTTATTTTTGTATGAATGTAACATTTAAATAACAGTTAAAAACCATATATGCAGTACACTCATTCACCATATCAATGCCATCTGGCACTTCAAACCAAGGTCCGAACAAAAACAAAAAAGCACCACTAATTAAACTCATTTAGAGATTGAATTACTTCAAGGCTTACTTTTTGATAGCAGTTCACTATTATTATTGTAGTGATTGCCTGTGTTCATAGGCTAATTGTTTTGAACATTGTGGCTGTATATTAATTGACTAAAATGGAAAGTTTTTCTTGTTAGTGGAGCAAAAGTTATAAATAAACAAATTGAATTCAGAGCAGTATCACATGTCCATGTATGTATTTATTTGGTGAGTAGCCATTTAACAAGCAGGATAATTTACAACCACCTATCCTAAAATGCAATTCTAACCGTGTCCCTTTAAGACTTCCAGAGATGCATGATGGCAGTGATGCACATTTTTTGCTTTGCTACTACAAAGCAAAAACAACAGCCACCTGCAACATATGCGTGCTGTATCTTACCACACACATGCACCGAGGTCCCCGTTAACCTCTGTTTAATTGCCAATTACATACACTGCATGGTTTACATCTGAGGACTTAATAGAAAACCGCTGTGAGAAAAACAACTCTTTTCGTTTATGAGAATGCTATATTGCTTTTAATGTTTACCATCTGCACTCAGGAGCAGTCACGCAGTTCGTGGTCTCCAATGTTGGTTGTTGGCATTATTCTTATGTGGGAAAAGCAAACCTTGACTTTAGCATGGTTTTCTATTAATTTTGGAAATGCAAAGCAAAACATTTTGTGGCTTATGCTTACGACCTTCTAATGATCCTGAGAAAATAAAACATATTACAACTGTGTTGAACTTGGAACTAAATAAAGCTGAAAAACACAAGAAAATGTTGATATTCGCCTGTAAAAATCTTAATAGCTCTCATGTTTGGGGGTCTTTCGCTGTGTTTTTCCATAGGTCATTTTTACCAGGGTCAAATTCACCACAAACAAAAACAGTGTTAGTAATGAGTGAAAGGGTTCAATCTTTATTTGACATAAAATGTGAGGATAAAGTTACAATAATATCTTGCTAATACGTTTTTTATTAGGTTAAAGGAGCACATTTAAAGAATTTGAAAGGCAAATAACTGTTTATCTCTGTTACCAGAAATATATTTTTACAAATATATCTTAGGATCTTAATCATTGTCATGGATATTTTTGGCAAAATAGTTTATTATTTAGATAGATATACAGTCGAAGTCAGAATTATTAGCCCCCCTTTAAATTTTTTTCTTTTTTAAATATTTCCCAAATGATGTTTAACAGAAAAAAGAAATTTTCACAGTATGTCTGATAATATTTTTTTTTCTGGAGAAAGTCTTATTTGTTTTATTTTGGCTAGAATAAAAGCAGTATTAAATTTTTTTTAAAAACCATTTTAGGGGCCAAAATTATTAGCCTCTTTATCCTATATTTTTACAGAACAAACCGTTGTTATACAATAACTTGCCTAATTACCCTAACCTGCCTAACCTAATTAACCTAGTTAAGCCTTTAAATGTCACTTTAAGCTGTATAGAAGTGTCTTGAAAAATATCTAGTAAAATATTATTTACTGTCATCATGGAAAAGATAAAATAAATCAGTTATTAAAAATGAGTTATTAAAACTATTATGTTTGGAAATGTGTTAACATGTTTAAAATAAACAGGGGGGCTAATAATTCAGGGGGCTAATAATTCTGACTTCAACTGTAGGTAGCTACATTTGTACACTAGGTACTATAATACTTAGTCTCAGGACCAACAGGGCAAAAATGTCCCAGTGAAACACATTAAAATGACAACATTTCATAATTTTAGTGACATTAAAGCAAAATAATCCTACATTCTATGTTAAGAGGCTAACGTTTTGTGCTTTTGAGTACTGCAAGTGAAATTTATTGAAATTTAGTAATTATAATCATGTGGCTGTGTTGGTATACAGCCCCAAATTGAGTCTACGTTGTTGCATTTTTTCTTCAAAATGTGCCACACATTCTCTGTTAGATACAGGTCGGGCTGCAGGCAGGCCAGTCTAGTACCTGTATCCTCTTCCTTCACAGCCAGGACTTTGTAATGTGTACAGAATGTGATTGTGCATTGTCATGTTAAAATAGTGTCCCTAAAAAAGAAGGCAGCACATTGTGCTCCAAAATCTCTATGTACTTTTCAGCATTAATGGTGCCATCACAGAAGTGCAAAAATTACCTTGACACAACCCCATACCATGACAGACCTTCACTTTTGAACTTTTGCTCTGGATGATCCATTTCTTCTTCAATCCGGAGCACACTGCGTCCATTTCTCCCAAAAGATACATGAAATACTGATTCATCTGACCACAGTGCACATTTCCATTGTGTAATGGTCAATCCCAGATGCCTCCGAGCCCAGAGAAGTCAACAGCGCTTCTGGACACTGTTAACATAGGGCATCCTTTTGGCACAGTACAGTTTACACTGGCATTTGTCGATGTAACTACATATTGGGGTACTTGACAAAGGTTTTGCCAAAGTTGTTCTAAGCCCATGTGGTGATATCACTTATAAATGAATGAGAATTCTTGATGCAGTGGATCGAGAGAAGGGATTGGAGTTAACGATAGTTCAGCTGAGTCTTGCACCATTGTCCTTTACGCACTGAAAATATCATAAGGACTAATCCTGTAAAGTCAATGTAAGTGTTTTTTATAATCTTTTTTATAATATAATAAAGTACGATACATTCATGATGTTTTTTGACACTGACATTTTTGTCTTCTTTTGAGTAACATTTATAAAATGATGTGGAATGGTTAAAAACGTGAGAGTTATTAATGATGTTTATAAATATACCATGATAAATATACACGGCAGAATGATTCAGGGGATATTTAGATGACAGATTTTTCAACTTTCAACCAAAAACTAAAAACACATTATGAGAGCCTGAAAATGCCAAATCTTTTAAATGGGTTGCAAGATGCAATTGTTTAAAGCCAAAACAGTTGTCATCTTTATATGTAAACTAGACAATGGATGCAATATTGTTAAAATGGAGACATCATGCAAACGGGTATTACTATTTTTTTTCAAAAACATAAGCTCTTCCATTTATAATACATTTGTTGTGGTATAAACATGCCCTCAGTTTAAACCTGACCCCTTTCCTTTGACATGGCTGGAGGTAAAACTCTCTGGTTACCCTTCCCAGAGAGATCAGATCTGAGAAGGTTTTGGTGTGGTCTGCTGAAGTCCTCCTACTGTGTTTTTAAACCAACTCAAGCAGCGGTGCTCCACTGGTTAGGTACTGTTTTCTCAATGAACCGTGGAGGGCTGGGGGTTTAATGGCGACAGGAGTTAAGAAAGCAAAGGGATGAGGAAAGAAAGCCCTCCTTTGTGCAAGTGGATGAGGGGAGAGACCATCCACGACCTTCTGCTTCCACCCCCGCCCCAACACCAGTGCTCACTTTACTACAAGCTTTTGATAGTTACTCAACTAACTAACACAACCAACCACTAAATTAACAGAGAAATGAGCAAAGAAACCCAATACAAGCCAAACATGGGGTTCATTTAAAAGTTATAGATTAAAGAAAACAGCTTTAGTGTAAATGTGAGTCCAGTGCAGTCCCAGAAAGTGCATTAAAATGTATTATACTGTAGCACATGCATGGATAGTTTCTTTCAGAGGAACCCGAACTAAGCCATTAAATAAAAAGACTTGGACACTGAAGTCACAAAGAGCATGTGATACTTTGTTTTCTTTTTTCCTCCACCTTAAATTAAAAGGTGGGAGTTGGCTGTACTCCACTGCATAGCTAGCATAAAGGCCAGTATTCATAAGCTCACACACACACAGACTGTCAAGGAGTGTCAACATCCTGACAAAATAATACATAATATTGGGTGTGAAAGTGAGAGTAACTGTAGCCAGTGTGTTTCATGAATATGGAGTGTTTTACTCACTGCTAACTCAAGCCACGTTTGACTCTCTTCTTATGTGTTGTGTGTAGAATTCATAAATCTCTGACGTTAGCGACACTGGTGGCCAACAGCTGAACTGCAGCAGGCAAATTACTGCTCCTGATGGCAGTTGTTGTGCTCATGTAATGTACAAAAGACTGAATGTGATGCACCAATATACTTACAGCATAGTTCATTTGTTTATTAATGAAGACATTGGAAATGCATATGCAATTATATACTGCAGTGCTCTCAATCCTGCGGAGTTGTACTTAGATAAATATATAAAATATGTTTTGTAGCTCTGCAGTTCACTGGCACCATGTTTACAAGTGAGGCAATTACTATTATGTTGTTGTGATGGTTTGATTTTTAAGTTTGTTTGAAAGCATAGGTCTGAATATATAAGTTTGTAGTTTGAGTAAAGCCCTTTTCTTTGTTTGAGACATTTCACACAAAATTTTTCCAAATAGCTCTTTTAAAGTCTGCATGAAGTGAAAGTTGTTGAGACTTTTTTCAGTACCTTGATCACATAGATATTTATATTAGATGTCGCCTACGCTATTGTTGTCTATTGGAAGTAATGCGTCAATAGAGCCACCATTTTAGTGCAGGGTAGCGCTCCTTTGAAATGAATGTGGGACCAAGATGCAGTGGAGGACTTGCCGATTATTTACGATCGGAAATATTTTTATCTGTCAATATCTGTTAAATTTGATCTAATCCGTGTCCTGAAACACACCCCCTCTCCTGCTTTCACTTCTCATTTTAACGGAGGGAGCGATTCATTTGTGAATGAATCCCCGTTATGAACGACTCGTTCATTTAGCCGACATTAATAGTTTCTAGCACTGCAGCATCTTGTTGTCATATTTCATTTACATTGATTGCTTATTTTATTCAACAAAACTAGCATAAGCCGAGTATTTAGTGCGAATTGGTCCTACTTTGCCTTATGGTCAGTGCACTAAGTGACTGTATTATCATCAGTAATGTTTCTTGTTTAGCACAAAAGTTCTTAACATACAAAAACGTAAAAACTCAATCTTACCTATGAAATGTTCTGCCTTTATGCTTTGTTTTCTTTGTTTGCTCGTTATTACACCCATACACAGCACTAAAGTCCAGCATCTTCAGATTGGCACACTGTCTTGACTAGTGCAGTTGAATGACATTTGTTCTGGGAGCACTGTACAAATGTGGTGGCGCTATTGACGCATGCTCAGGGTCCGTATGCAATATCTAGTGTGTATATATCTATGCCTTGATCATTGATGTACTTCCAACTGATACTGAATATTAAGTAGGGGGTGGGGCATTAGGCACACCATTCTCCTATAGAAAACTAGCAGTAAGAGGGCGTGGTTAAGAATATTATGGTTAAAGCTGTCAAACTGACATCAATAGAGAAGGAAATATACTCCAAATACAGAAGCAAATGGTCAGACTTTGACTGAAATTCACCAACTTTTTTTTTAATGGAATTAATTAATTACATTATTGTTCACCTAAAAAAATAACAATGTGCCCTAGCAGAATAAACATTATTTGAATTTACATCGACACTGATTTTACCCCTTTTTCAAGATTTAATATAAGTCTTTTGTGCCTCCAGAATGTGTCTGTAAAGTTTCAGCTTAAAACACCTACAGTATCATTATTTATTAAACCTTTCATATTATTGTCTTCTTTGAACACAATGTAACTGTTTTTGTGGCCTGTGCCTTTAATGCTAGTGCTCCCCACCCACCGTTCTTACGTGCCTGTCAGAGTGTGCCTCAATCTCCGCCTTGGCTGCGTCAGATAAACAGCACAGTGACAGACATGACGGAAGCAGATCTCTCGTAATGTTTGTGAGAAATACTACAGTAAGAACTTTCCCAATGATTATTTGATGTATGTGTTGTGGAGTTGCAATGATAATGTCACACACAATGTCATTACAAAGTTCACGCATGCACACCCACAGACACTGTTTTTGCACAGCAAATGTGACAGGATACACGTTAATATCCACTGCTGTATGGATATCCGTTATGTTAATGTACAAAATAAACTTAGGTTAATGTCCACAAACTGTGATTGAAGCGACTTCTTTTATAATTGTACTGACATGCGGCTGGTGTGGCTGGTGCGGTGGTGATGAAGACGATAAAATCGCTGTAAATCATTAAAAACATGCACTGCTTTAAAAACGTTTTAAACTTGTAAAACTCACTCTTGATCACATTTGATGATGATTGATGATCAAAGCAAGCTCAACAGATCTTTTAATCCCAGTTGCTTTGCCCATGTCCTGTCTTGTTGATATGATTATACGCGTTACTACGTACACCTAGGTACTGTCAATCAATTCAGAGGGCTGGGAAACCGCACTCCTACTTTACGTTGCGGTGGGCCTTAAAATGGGGGAGATTTGGATCCTTTTTTAACATCAGAAAATAAAAAAAGAGACTTATTGTCTTTATATCACCCCAATATGACTGTGGACACAATATACCTACACACAGTTCCGTCCAAACAGCTTACAAAAGATGATTTTCATAATATGTGCCCTTTAATTTAATGAATGATGAAGGTGATTAAATGATTCTGCTTAAAGGTAAATATTTGTTTAAACTTCATTAAATCTGCAATTTTATCAAATCTAATTTGCAATCTAAATATTACACTAGTTTTATTATAATTTTGATGGGTTTTTTTGGGGGGATATTCATAGTCAAAAGCTTCACACAAATTGCACACTAGCAAGTTCTGTCCCATGTATTTATGAACATTCCCAAAGGGAGAGGAGTGTGTCTAGATTTATCTGTTCTTATCCTCTGAGTCGGGCATTCTGCCAAAGAATGGCACATTCAGCCTTGTGAACTGGAGGCGCTGTGCACCTTCATTTTTGATATGTTCCTGACAGCATTCCAGCATCAAATCAATATATCGACTGTCGTAAGAAAAAGTGGCTGAAATAAAATGGCCTAGTAAGCAAATTTAAAAATAAATTCCAACCACTGACATCTCAAACTTTGTTACTTTTTTTCACCCCACTTACAGTAACATTCAGAAATATTTAGCATTATCTGTATTATAGCCATTGCTTATGTACTGTATATAATGTGATTTTGTTTAATACCTCAAGCACAATAGCACAATAGCTTGTGTAAAAGCTCAAGTAGACAAACAAGCATTTTAGAGCAGGTCACAGGGCTTGTCATGTTCTTTGTCAAAGTCAGGGTGAGGATCTTTCTGAAGAGCAGGACAGTGTAACCGCTCAGCTTTGAGTATTCCAGCTTATCTGCCAATATCCAGAGGTCTGCGTGATCTCTGCAGCCAACCTGAGAGCTATATTTACAGCTGGTCTTTACTAAAGTAAGCTGAAAGCTCTAAAAGCACCTCTGATTAAACCTGAGATTCTTTGCATAGTTTGCCTGTGCACGACTGTCTAAAATAGAGTTTTAGAGTTTTCTGAAATAAGTTTTTATTAATGAATTCCACTAACAGATGATGTATTGGTTTAATTTGTAGAATTCAAGTGCCCTTATTCAGCCTGATCTTACAAGGAAAGTAACTATTTTATGTAATGTCAGAAAAGTGGATTCATTTGTATGAAAATTTATGATTTTTAGAAGGTCCCCCAAATACCACCCCTTACCCCAACCGTCATTGGAGGATGAGAAAATCATACTATAATAAATGAGATCGTACAAACTCATACCAATTAGCCACTAAGTCAAAAAGTTATGAATCGCCATGACATTACATTGTCCTATTGTTCCTTTATAAATATTTCCTAGTGTGCAATCTAGTTGTTTGTGAATGTAAAAAGTCAAGGTGCAGAAAAATATGATTATTGGATCCTAAAAAATAATAAAACTGTAAATTAATTTTCTTCCATAACTGATCAATGAACTAAAATAATACTGTATTTAAGCTTTTACAAATGCGCATATGCTTCATTGGCTGCACATGAATAATGTCTACTTTGGCAGGCACATACGTATTTAATTTGTTGACATCAATTTCAAAATTAGACATTTATTGTTCAGCCAAAATGTTTATTGACTAATCTAAACTAAGTTCAGTTCAGTTGACTTTATTGGTACCCGTAGGTACTGTAGATTCTTTTTGCAGCAAAGTTGGGCATTTGATACAAACAATTAAATCACACATATACAGTTGAAGTCAGAATTATTAGCCCCCCTTTTTTTTCTTTTTTAAATATTTCCCAAATGATGTTTAACAGAGCAAGGACATTTTCACAGTACGTCTGATAATATTTTTTCTTCTGGAGAAAGTCCTATTTGTTTTATTTCGGCTAGAATAAAAAAAGTTTTAAATTTTTTAAACACCATTTTAAGGACAAAAATTATTAGCCCCTTTAAGCTAATTTTTTTTTTTTTTTGATAGTCTACAGAACAAATCATCGTTATACAATAACTTGCCTAATTACCCATAACCTGCCTAGATAACCTAATTAACCTAGTTAAGCCTTTAAATGTCACTTTAAGCTATATAGAAGTGTCTCGAAAAATATCTTGTCAAATATTATTTACTGTCATCATGACAAAGATAAAATAAATCAGTTATTAGAGATAAGCTAATAAAACTATTATGTTTAGAAAGGTGTTAAAAAAAATCTTCTCTCCGTTAAACAGAAATTGGGGAGAAAAATAAACAGGGGGGTTAATAATTCAGGGGCGTTAACAATTCTGACTTCAACTGTACATACCCACTTATGCACATACAAAAGTACATTATAAATTATTATAAACATTATGAACATACTATTTATTCAAAGCGACAATAGATGATGGGACAAAGCTATTCCTGTAACGTTTTGTCCTACTAAGAAGCATCTGAAACCTTCGACCCAAAGGGAGTAGGTTGAACTCCTCAGACAGAGAATGAGAGCTACAGCTACTAATGTTCTGAGCAATCCGTAAAAGCTGCCTACTTTACAGGGATTCAATGCTCAGCTGTGATTCACCAATCAACCTGCTAGACCACCTAATTACCGGGCTCAGTTTATTCCTCTTTTTAAGGGACAGACTTCTAAACCATGCCACCAGAGCGAAGGATAGAATAGACTCAACAAAAGCACGATAGAAAAGAGTAAGCACCAATGTGAAAATGTGATAGTTTCCTGAGACAAAAAAGGATCTGATGCCCCTTCTTGTACACAGCTTTACAGTTTGCCTCAAAGTTTATAAAACGGTCAATAATGCAATAAAACAATAAAACTAAAAGCATCTGATTGGACTGATTAGTTGAATAGAAATGTGTGTGATTTATACTTGTCAGCACTAAAATTAATTTGAAATTAGGCTTTAATTGCAACAGTTGTAATAGATCAACTATGATTGTGCAGGGGCATTTTGTCTCCCAATCTTGAATTCATAGGGTTTTATCTTTAATGTTTTGTGCTCATTTCCATGCCATAAGGCCTTGTTTATTTCCAATCCTGATAATGCTGATGTAGAGAAATGGTTCCCAAGCATTTGTCATTTATTGTAGCTTTTAAAATCGCCCTCTTACCCCCTTAAAAACCCTTGCAGACAAGAATGAAAAAAAAAATCAGATGTTAGGTTTTTAAATAATTGGAACAACTGCATAAAGGTTACAATAATAACATTGGGCACTTTGGTTAAATAATGGGTAGACATTAAATGAACAAAAATGTTGGTTGGTTGGCTGAATGATTTTATTTGCCTCTCTATTCAAGGAGCCCTATTTTTATGCCAAAAATGCTCTTTAATAATGAATAATAGTAGTCTGCTTTAGATCTACTCAAACAGTCTCGAGTGTTTCACTTCTAAGGACTGATAAACACTTTGCAACACCCAAAAAATGAATCAGGTGTGCTTTTCTCATTTATTGTCTGTTATGTTCTCACTCCCATCACACAAATCAGCATGACGAATAACAGATATCATTCTTATTGCGCCCTCCATCCTGCAGCTTTTAGGGCTCACCAAAGCAGATTAATCAGACATTTCAGTTGGCAGGGGATGGATTTGGAAATAATATGTTTTAAACCACAGTATGTTTAATATGACGCTTTTCAAAATGTTAAACTAGGCACAAATTATAGATTTGGGTAATACGTTTTGGTTCTAAAACAAACCATTAAATTGCTGCCCTGAAAAGGTGGTTATGGCAGATGACTTGAGGAAATGTATTGGCCATAAAATGAAATGTGCAATATTTTATTGAAAATAGGCAGAACAAACTTGCGAATATTATTATTATTATTCATATGAATGATTGATGTCTTTAGTTATTTGCTCATCTATTTATTTATCTAAAAAATACGGTATATACAGGTAACAGTTTCCGTATTTTGTGATTCACAAGTGTTTTCGATTTATTTATGGTTGTGAATTGCATTATAGGACCTTGAACTCTGTTCTATTGACTTTTGGTGTTGAAAATTTAGCTCTACAGTTTAACAAAGTGATTTTTATTGACATTTTAGTAGTTTGAAATAATGTATAAGAAACAATAAGATAAATAAGTCTGTAAAATAACAGACAATGTACTGGCAGTTTATTACCAGGTTTTTGTATCGTAATATACAACACAAACCCAGACCATATATCACTTTAAACTATTAAAAATGTTAATAAAAGTCACTTTTTCGAACTTTAAAGGTTAAAAGTTGTTGCAATAAAGATCAAAGACCCATAATGCAATTCAAAAGTATAAATAAGTGGAGAAAAATAAAGAAATAAAAACAATGGTCACAAAATACGGAAAACTGCTAATTTACATATATTTGTACAGTGTACCAGTTGATTTTTTTTATAAATCAAATTGCAAAAATGTAACCAATATAGAAATATCATATAGTAACTATAAAGTATCTCACAACCATTTTATAAAATCATTTTATTTTAATAAATAATATAACATTAAAATGTATAATATAATAAAGTTTATCTTTTTATATCAGCAGTAAAATTGTTATATATTTTGTTCATTTTGTTGAGAACGAATTTATAAACTATTCTCATCACAAACTATACATTTTTTGGTTCATGTCACATTTTAAAATTTGCAAATTCACATTAAAAGCAAAAAAAGTACAGCATATCAGATTGCTGGCGGTTCATTCCACCGTGGCGACCTCTTATAAATAATTGACTAAGCTGAAGGAAAATGAATAAATGAATATCAGGTTGCTTAATTAGTCATGTAAATATTCAGTCTTTCCAATGCATAACTTCGCTAAACTGCATCTGCAAAACATAACACAATACAAACAAGTAGGATAATAATACATTCATTAGCGCCAAATTTTTTCACTTGCATTGTTCCCTTGGTAAGTGTTAACTTTATGCCCTGTATTTAAATGTGCTGGCTTTAACCTACAGTCAGTCAAACCAAGTTTTTGGCAATTCAAATATTTATGTAATATGTGCAATCATAATGGCTTTAATGTTTTCTCGGGAGCACCTTTTCCTCCATCTCAGACATTTCAATTCCTCAGTGCATTTTCAGCTGGGCTGCTTACCTTTTGTTGCTTTTGGCACTTGTTTTGCTCTTACACTCTTATTGCTTTGGCTTCTGTTTGGAGAGCACCCACTCTCTTATGTTTGCCTTCGAAATCCTCAGTATCCAACAGAGAAGCTTTAAAAGCGTCTGTCAAGTGACTGCCTCTCATCTTCTGATACTTTGTCTTTGTAAACGTACTCCGGCCACTTTTTGTAGTGAGCTTTAACCCCATTAGATCACCCTGACATGTGTCCCTTTGGGTCGATGCTGGGGTTAATTCTATAAGGCACGCTTCCAGATTCATTGTCCCCCCTCAAAAAAAAAACCCTCATGACTTTCTAACCAGCAAGTAAACCTCATTTCCACCAAATGTCATGCTTCGGGTGGTTTATGGGTTCCCTGCACCTCTCGCAGGTCCCTGTGGCCTGTTTTAAATTGATGACTTGTGCCTGGAATGCTGTAGTCTTTCCTCTACTTTTATCATAAAAACGGAGCTAAACTAGGCTTTAAACATTAGCAGGGTGATGAATTGGCTGCAGTTTATCTGAAGGGAAAAGATCAAAGACTTTATCTTGGCTGGAGCTGCTTTATGGAGGTTGGGTAGGCCAGATCTGACACAGGAGTCACTACTTTTTTCTGGCTTCTTTGTACTGAATGACCAGGACTAATAATCAGTTTAGCTTGTTACTGTCGGACATTTTATAATGCAATATGGGTCAGAGTGGTAAAGTATTGTGGACATCCCAGGCTCATTCTAAAAATGTACCTCTATATGCATTTCTGGAGACCGCCAAATACATCCCAGGATCTATGTTTTTTTGCAGTTTTTGTTTTCGCGAATCCGCCAAAAGCCGCTGTGTACGCTTTTCAGATCTCAAATTTCTCTCGCAAGTGCCATTCGCACCTGCTGTTTTCACACAAATCCACCAGAAGCTGCTGTCGACTGACTGTTTGGCAGACTGAATGACTTACTGAATGACTGACTGACTGACTGACCCACCCTCCCTCTTCCCTAAACCCAACCGATAATGTTTTTTCAAGAGTTCACACTTAGCTGATGATTAATTATAAGCTTGTTTGGCATGCTGTCCCAGGAGAGAGCCCTGAGCTCATGAGATCCTCGAGCCCGGGTCCCCCTCCCGTTGCAAGGCGAGAGGGGAGATCGAGCTCAGGTAGATCTCGAGAACTCCCCCTTCGTAGTGTTTGAAGTGCAGATAGTAGTTCTCTTTAACGAGATAGGTACTAGATAGGGAGCAAGTCTATAAAGTTGATCAATCAATAATTTAGGTTGCATGTTTTTAATCGGTGGGAGGAAACCGGAGGACCCGGGGAAAACCCACGTGAGCACGGGGAGAACATGCAAACTCCACACAGAAAATGCCCGCTGGTTTGGTAAAGCCTAGAACCATTGACATTCTTGCTGTAAGGCAACAGCGCTAAGCGCTGGGCCACTGTGTCACCCATCTAGAAAAGGGAAGGAGTAGGGGTGGAAGGGGGATTCTTCAAAACGAAGATAGCGGTGATATGGAACCCGGGGTATTTATAGTAGCTTAGGGATCATCTGATTGTTGCATGGTGATTTGGATAATGTGGGTCCAGCCTCTAGCAATCATAAGCTCGTGATCCTCTCGAAATTAGTTCATAAATAAACTTCACAAAAAGCACAGATTGACCCGTAGCGTTCTTTTTAAAGATGAAATGCAGCCATATGTACTTCTGGCTACATAATTCGTGATCTCCAGAAATGTATATAGGGCTACGTTTTCAGAATGAGCCTATGTTGACTGTGAAAGTATCGTGCCATTTTTTTTCTGTACTGTCCTGCGCTCAAAAAAATTTCAATTTTGTTCAAACTACTTTTTTAAAATGAGCTGAAACAACAATTTTTGCAGGTTTTTTTTTTAGGGGCAACTTAATTGTTTTATTTCAATCCACTTAAATTTGTAAAAATGAATAAATTAACTTAATTCCTTCATGTTGTGCCAACACAAATCGACAGTGTGAAACCCAGCATTTTGTACAGTGCGTCAAAGTGAGAGCTTATTTCTTAATTCAATTCTTGTAAACACTGGCATTTTGATCAACGATCTTGGCAGTGGGCATATGTTTTGCTTATGAGCTCTGTGTATTTTACGGCTGATTAAAGGCTGATTATTTTTGTATAACAGCTCTGCTAATATTTTGTTTTTCGACCCAAACAGCATTGCAGTCAGACAGCTTACATTAATAATGTAAAGGAGCACAGATTGTGTTATAAGGAAAATATTATTGTTGGAAAAGATTTTTAAAGTTGCAAACGTAAAATAAAAGAATGTTTTGTCAGTTTTTACAAGATTTAGGGTTTGTTTGATTCTCATGTCCAGCAAAACGGCTAACTTTTGCATCGCTGCTGTCTTCGCAGATAAATATTTAAGATATTATATTGAATTATCTGTCATACAGATGCAAAGACATGTCAGAGTGTTATGAGAACAATGTCTGCGAGTAAGATTTTATTCATCGCAAATGCAATAATTGAGTAAAAGTGACAGTAGATGTTATTGCGCATTCTTAAAATATATATACAACCATGGATAAATTAAGAGACTAATCATAAATTCCCAGTTGTACTTATTTTCTTATCAGTAAGCATTTGCTTTATAACATTTATACAACATTTCAAATACAAATATTGTCCTTGTCACATTTATTCTCCCAGAAAATGGTAAATGGTCAGAGTAACAAATATATTCATTTGTTAATTTAAAATCAGGATTGTTCCACAAAATATAGACTTTTTTAAAACTCATCTGATATATTTTTTATGTAAACATGTCTGAACTTTAGATGAAATTCTGCATATAGTTTACAGTATGGCTGCTGAAGATTCAACTTTACCATCAAAGGAATACATTATATTTCAAAATATATAATAATTTAAAGCATATAATTTAAAATGTAATAACACTCAAATTGTAATAATTTCCAAACAGAGTTTCCTCCCCTCTGACATCATCATCATTGTGATCAAAAAATAGAAAAGGCTGCCTTAGCAATTGTTATGCTTAGTGGACTGTATTTTTCAATGCAATTTTGAAAACAACACTTTAATGTAGTGTAGGTTTTGACTCCTGCATTTTTGCTCGGTCTGTTAAGGTGAACACATGACTCAGAGTTCCGGCTTTAGCTTTAATCTCTTTGTTGCTCCCTTGTGAAATGGGAATGCAGCCCTTGACCTTCCCACTTCCACTTGCCACAATTTATAAAGATGCACCAAAGGAAACATGTGTCACCTTTTTTTTGTGTGGGATTGAATTCATGGATGATACAGTGTCTTGGTTGTGCAGTTTTTGAGCATTTTACAAATCTAAACCTCTATTAGCTCTGTTATCAACATAAAAAAAGTGATATATCAATGATATTTTTATGACAGACTGGCTTAATGGACCATCATATCCAGTCATTATACAGCATTTACAAAATAAGTTTGTCAAAATCCTCTCACATTTAGCAACAACATGCATCCCTGTTTCTGCGAAACTGTTGGTTCATCCCACAACAACATAAGATAACACAGACATTCTCTGGAAAACAGAGACGCTTATAATTCATCTTGACTAAATAACCAATTATTCCAGAGAAGCAGGGCAAGACCTTCACTAAGAAATGCTCTCCGTTTGCCAAGGGAAAACACACACAGATGGACATTCTCACAGCTCCATCTCAGAGGGTTGAACTTGGGGGAGCTGGTGAACACGGGTTTGGTGAGAAAAGACAGATGCAATCAGAGAATTAACAACACAGCCATAACATTCATTTATCATATTCCAATCCGAGGCATGTCCGGGGGTTTTATTTTATGTAAAAACAAACAAATTGCAATTTTTTATGTATTACAATCACATTTGTGCCCCAAATGACAAACTTTTGACCAATAGTAGTGCAATTTTACAAATTTATACATACAAAAAAGGCAAGAAAGAAAAAAGAATAATAGTTTTTAGTAAGGGAGCAAACCTTTGCCAATGGTTATGCCTCATTCATTCATTCATAAATTCATTTAAATAATTTATATATTTATAACAATTTATTTAAATGTGAAAAATTGAGTTCGGTTCATTTTGGACCTTGGGAAGTATAGAATAATTTGGCTAAATAAAGTGTCAAAAACTATGTTTTAACTAGGTTAACTTTATATTAGTGTCAGAGGGTATAGTTCTAGTAAGTTATATTAGTGTCAAAAGGTTTTATTAAATATGTTTAGCCTTTTCTGCATATTGCACAGACATTTGAGACTGAAATCCATCAACATTTGTGTACATTCATTGACCATATGGAGCAGAAAAATGTATCATTTGAAAAGTTGAAAACTTTCAGCATAACCTTTATGATGTTTCAATATTAGAAATAAATATGTATGTTTCATATATATATATATATATATATATATATATATATATATATATATACACAGTTATATTGTATGTTCAAATAAATATTTATACTAAAAATGGGTTGGAATATTTCACAAGAACACAAACTGAGATGCATAGACTCCAGACTTTAGTTATGAAAAATATTCAGAAAAGTCTAAAATAAGCATTTAAAACTATATGGTAATGTAAACCAGTAGTTCTCAGCTAGGGGTCGGGCCCACAAAGGGGCCTTGGCAAATTAACAAGGGGGGCCCCAAGATGGCTTAGGACAAAACAAGCTTTAAAATAAAATAAAATAATTGAAATACAAAATATTCTGTTTTTATTAGCCCTTGGTTAACACTTTTTTGGCCACATAAAAAAAAACTATTTTTATGAATGTTTGGTTATATACATTCTATAGACGATGGCTATTTAAATGTTTTTTAAACAATGCTGAGAGGAGCCCTTTTATCCTGAAATGGTTCTTTGTGTAAAGTGTTTTTCAAATCTGTAACTGATGATGCTACTGAATTTCTGGAGCTCAACCAAATTTACATAGACACTCTTTCAAAAAATATATTATTTTGTCTTAAAATGTATATCCATTTTCATATTGTATCTGAACATGTATACAGTCATAATTATGACCAGCTGTGTTCAGTTAAAATACCTTTCTCCTCGTCTCCAGCATGAGAAGCAGAGATATTACATTTATAATCCATATTGTTATTTCTAGGTTTCATGCAGAAACATACCCAGTAACAAAAAAATTACTTTATATGCCTTTTTCCATTTATCACCATAATAGGCTTAATTATGACCCATTTACTTACCATACCTTACAAGATATAATAAGACCAGACAGATGGAAATAGATTTAGAAAAGTAAATTTAGAAATGAAACCGACACAACAGCCTCCACTAATTAACCGTCCACTATCACCAATCACAATCACCTGACTTCTTATGACACACACCTGGACTCCCTCATTATTTCACCTCATATAAGCACCGCACACGCCTCACTCCAGCGTCTGCTCTCAAGGTTACAATGTGAGTCTTCCCGACTCTCTAATCATATGCAGATTTCCTCATCATCATCTTCCTCTAGTCAGTTCCCTTCATCAACCATCTGTTCCTGCAAACGCATTTTTTAGATTATTTAAAAACCTTCATACTCACCAGTTGTTTACCCTGCCATCACGTCCTCCTGAACCAATTCCTGACAGTTATCAAGATCATATTAAAAATATTACCAAATAACATAAGTGCACTTAACTGATTTGAATGAAAATACTAAGTAAATATTAATGAAAAAAACTGCCTAGGTTTATTAGAAATATGTGCCTCAGCCTACGTTTTTGAGAAATACGTTGCTCCGGGTACATTTCCTCTCACATTTCAGATGACAAATCCACTAGAGGGTGCTGTCTAAATTTTCTAATCTGAAATATGTTACTTGGGGTATGTTTTGTTGTTCATTCCAGATACAGTCCTTCTACAAGTCCACAAGAAAGATGAGGGTATTATACAGATCAACCAGCAAACCACTGAACAAAACTCTTGCCAAAACCCAACCAATAATGTTTTCAAAAGCAAAGTTAGAGAAAAGTGCCCAGCGATAATGTAGTTTTGGCTTGAAAATAGTTTGGATTTATTTTACTGTTTCACTCTTGGGCATGATAAATTACTATTATAAATTAAACTATTCAAAATGAAAAATGATAGCTTATATATAACTTAAAATAAGTCCAAATGTTCACACATACTGTAGTATAACCTCCCATATATGAGATTATCTTATTTTATCTTAGTATTAATTTTGTCAAGCAAAATAGCAATGAAAAATATTCGTAGACAACCTTTTTTCAAGACCTGACGACACGGATATCATTAGATGCTAACAGTGACTACTTCAGATTCAGCATGTAACATTGTTGATAAAAAAACAAGACTAATATATAGTCAAAGAGATAAAAAACTAACAAAAACTCACTGTTTATTTTCATCAACATTCATTTTTGTTATAATCTACTCCATTGTGCTGTTCAAAGTACAACACATTTCAAAATGTTTGTGGAAAAAGCATATTGTACAATGCACGGATGTAGTTATGCCATTTTAAAATAAATCATAAGTATGTTTCAATGTAGGAAAAATATTTACTTGGGTGTCTTAAGGTGCAATGCACATACAAATGAGATTCATAGACAGTCTTAACAGTACAACGACCACCACTGCTGACAAATTCAATTCAATTCATCTTTGTTTCTATAGTGCTTTTACAATGTAGATTGTGTCAAAGCAGTTTTACATAGAAGTTCTTGTAAATTGAAATTGAAACCGTGTCAGTCCAGTTTTTTCAGAGTTTAGTTCAGTTCAATGTGGTTTAGTTTAAATTTAAAAACTCCACAAGTCAAAAAACCAAGCAAGTCAGTAGCGACAGTGGCGAGGAACAAACTTCAACAAGTGACGAAAGTGAAGGAAAAAAGCTTAAGAGAAACCAGGCCAAGTTGGGCACGACCATTTCTCCTCTGGCCAAACTTCTTGTGCAGAACTGCAGTCTAGGCGCCCGGGGCTGGAGAATGCTGGACATCCATCATGGAGAAGTTGCAGGTTTGAGTAGGTCACCAGCAAGTGTACAGGCTGACCCACAAGATAAATGGGGAGACCCATCTGTCACTGGGTCTTTCAGGAATCAGTCTCATGCTCTCCACTCGTCCATGACCACCACAGCATCTACTTAGGATACGGCCTGGTACAGGGTTATGGAGACCTCTAGAAGTCCTCTATGGTAGGCATCATATCTTCACAGGACTTGGATCACATCAGTGGCGTTGCACAAACTCTAGAGGCCTCAGGATGAGTATCCCGTGGAAATAGAGAGCAAAGAAAACAAATCACGAAGCTGCTGTTCATGGTGTATTTAATCAAGAAATATTAAATATCAATGCATAAAAGAAGTGCTATAAATGAAAATAGCAGTTATATAAACAAACATGTAAGGCATAGGAGTGTTATGTGATGCATTGTGTGTATGCTTTACTTAAAATTAGGTCTTTAATCTAGTTTTGAATTGAGAGTATGTGTCTGAGCCTCGGACATTATCAGGTAGGCTATTCCAGCATTTAGGGGCCATAAATGAGAAGGCCCGACCTCCTTTAGTGGACTTTGCTATTCTAACAAATACTTTAATGCACAGATCAATAGTAATCAGAAGATGAATCTAACGTGAGGGAAAAAAAACAGGTCAATCTGTGTTTTTGAAAACATTGTTGGTTGGATTTAGGGAAGGAGGAGGGTGGGTCAGTCGATCGGCCAGTCAGTCATTCGATCACGGCCTCTGGTGGATTTATGTGAGAAGAGCAGGCGCGAATAGCACTCGCAAGACAAATTTGAAATTTTGTTCACGAAAACAAAAACTGCAAAAAAAAAAACAGACCTCCTGTGACATATTTGGCCCTCTCCAGATATATATATATAGATACATTTTCAGAATGAGCCTGGGTTGGGAAAAAATGTAGTTTTGTACAGAGTAGCTTGACTGCAAGTTTAATTCATTGTTTAATCTTATTGCTAAGATAGGATTTCACTGACTAACACTAAAACACATTTTTCTTTGACAAAAATACTTTAGGTTTACTCTGACTAAAACTGAAAAAGACTGAAATGCAGAGACTTTCAGTTGACTAAAACTTGACTAAAGAAAAATACGATACGGTTCTCTAAAAATTATCTAAACTAACACAGACATTTAAAAGAGGACTAAAACTGAAATTGAAAATATATGTGACAAATGAATACCATTTAAACCCCTTATATTCTTTTAAATCATGCGAATGGGTTTGATATTTAGAGTCTGTGATTGCCTTTAAAAGTCTGAAAAATGCAGCTCTTACAGATCAGTCCTGAAGAACACTGAACATGCACTTTAAAAGCGTGACAGAACGTTTGTGTATTGAAGTGCTTTATGGTTTGTTAGAGCGCAAGTGACAGTTGCTGGAGCATACTGAACCTGTATTAATTCTTCTGTATTTTATGTCCTAGAAGGTCACACACTGAACATGGATTCTTTTTCTCGTAGCCAATAAAGGGAACATGCTTAATGCTGTACTTTTAAGGCAATGTCTTAATTCTAAAATAATGAACTGCCACTCAGATTGGGAAGCACATTTAGATATACGTCTATTGTCCTCTTAACGTTCTCCTTTAAGAGGACATGTTTATCAGCCGCAGACGATGCACCGATGTTGTCGTGTAGTAAAAGAACGCTTTGAATGCTTCACATTGACGGAGAACAGGCCTGCTCTTGTCAAACTCTCTCAATTTGAGCTGTTAATTATACAGCGCTGTGTGGCTGAATATGAGCAGTCGGCTCTGAGAGGCTAAATGATTTGACTGTGGATAAACTGATTCTGATCTTACCACAGTCACGACCACAACTAAGGTCACTGGGAAAGGAAAAATACATCCAATAACAATCATCCTCTTTATGATTGCCAGTAAGTGGGCACTCGTGATTCGATGCCAACATTGGAGTAAGTCCCATATCCTTACATTGCTTTTATTTGGACTGAGGGTTTTATTGACTAGCTGAATGTGTGTTAAACACTGGACCTTTCCAAAAATGTGCTTGAAATACTGATTCACGCTCATTTGGAAGCGGAAAGGGTATAGGAAACATAAACTTTGCAGCACGGCATCAATGCCAGCGCCCAGAAACGTTACTTCCAAACCAAAAAACTGCCTGGTGGCTAAAGAAGAGAATATGTAGATGGAAAGAAATATGAAATGTTTTGGGTGGAGTTGTGCATCAAGCACTAAGGGTCTTTCAAATAAAGAGCTCTCTTTGTGGGCACTTTGCTAAGCGCATGCTTAATCCAGCATTCCTTTAAAACTAGGCCCATGCAATGACGTTTAGTCAAGGGCTAATATAAGCAGTTTAACTTTGAGATCTAAATCTCTGGAACTTAGCCAGTGGAGACACTGTTCACTGTTGAGCCTGTTTGAAAACTTCAAGAGCTGAAGTACAAAGTGACCTAATATATAAAAAAGTTAATGAGTTAAAAGAATTAAAAATAAAAAAAGTTCAGTATTTTAAAACATGACAGTGCTTATTAAAAATATTCAAAACTTATCAAGACTTGTATGGCTTGATATAACGTAAATCATGTCTCAATGAAATATGAAGTAGAAACACAAGTTATTTCATAAATCTCTTTGGACTATTTTTTTTAAAGGGGACCTACTGTATTATTCCTCATTTCACAAGATGTGAAATAAGTCTCTGATTTGATAGTGTGTATGTGAAGTCTCATCTCATCTCATTCATTTTCGTTTCGGTTTAGTCCTTTTATTAATCAGGGGTCACCACAGCAGAATAAACCGCCAACTTATCCAGCATATGTTTTTTATGCAGCGGATGCCCTTTCAGCCGCAACCCAACACTGGGAAACACCAATACACTCTTGGACTCACACACATACACTACGGCCAATTTAGTTTATATAATTCACCTACACCGCATGTCTGTGGACTGCGGGGGAAATTGGAGCACCTAGAGGAAACCCACATCAACACAGGGAGAACATGCAAACTCCACACAGAAATGCCAACTGACCCAGCCAGGACTCGAACTAGTGGCCTTCTTGCTGTGAGGCGATTGTGCTACCCACTGCACCATTGTATCGCCCAAGTTTCATCTCAAAATACCAAATAAAACAGCTTTAATATAATTTTGTCATTTTGGTCACCGTCGCTTTAAATCAGACATGTCAATCTAAAAGATTCATGATGGCCAATTTGTGAAGTTGTGAAGTGAACCTATCACACACCCAGCGCAATAAGGTGCAAGACGTTTATGGCGAGATTTGTTGCTATTTTTAGACCAGGGTAACCCTAATTTTCATGTTTTGCGCTGCGTTGATTAAATAGCAAATTCATTTGAGCCACTTTGTGGACTTATTATTTTCTACATAAATATAAAAAACACCACCTCTATGCCTTCATCAGGTCGGGGGGCTTTATCAGTTTATTCGTGACAATTTGCATTTGTATAATGTTCTTATTATTAGTAGTAGTAGTATTTATTATATGCATAATTATAATTGTTTTAATAAAAACAAGTTTAGACTTGTCCATCTGTCAGGTTTTGGGGACGTATGCATCACCATATGGGGCATAAGAATAGGACTTGTGTTTGAATATAACTCAGATTTTTGACCACACTTAATTATTATTGTTCATTTATTGGTTTGCTGGAAGTTAGAACTGAATTAAGAAATAGTTTTGAATCAAATCTTTGCGCTTAACAAACAAAATTAAATATTTAGGCAAATGGATGTCTTTAGTTTAGTGTGTACAATACCGTTTACTTATCCACGAAAGTAAAGGAGTAAAGAGTAAAAGTAAAGTAAACTGCAACCGCAACTGACTCTTAAAGGGAATGGGAGATAAGACTCTGATTGGTTTAATGCACGTTATGCACAACCCTGTTAGCCCGTGCGTTGTGGCGCAGAGTGTTTTTTTTTTCTGTCCTTAAAATAGTCATTTTAGTGCTTTTGCGCCTTGTGCTTTAGACTTTGCGCCTAGATCTTTAAATAGAGCCTAAAACATGCAGTTAATGGAATCGTTTAGCTGAAAATGAACATTTACTCACCATTTCTTCCTCAAGTTGTTTCAAACCTTGAGTTTCTTACTTCTGTTGGACACAAAAGAAGATATTTTGAAAAATGTTAAATGTTTCTGTCTGTCTGTCTGTCTATCTCTCTGTCTGTCTGTTCTAAAGTGTTTTATATGGTCCATTTAACACATTTTGTTGCATTACAACTACATGGAAGCTAAATCTCATAAGAGTATTAGTAGACTGTAAGGTTTAGAGTTAGTGTTAGGTGACATGTACATGCAATGGTTCTTATAGTCATGAAAATGTGTTTGTGGAGCACTGTCAGCAGACAGTCTACTAATTCTCTACTAAATTAATGAGAATTAGTTGGCATGTATAGTTGCAATTTAACTTGTAGTCAACAAAATTTGCTAAATGTACCATCAAAATAAAGTGATACACTATACAGTTGTAATGATAAATATATTTTCGTCCACACCACTCCTTTGCAAAATATTGCCCTGTTTTGTGTTATGGACTCCCCATATGTTCTCTTTTCTTTTAGGTTTTATTTTTTAAAGATTTGTAGAATAATTTCAATAATATTATCATTATGACTATAATATGATATAGATGTTAAATGCAAAAGCAGTAAGCTGTGCCCTCAATGACCAGAAGTGCTTCTGAACAACATTCTATTTGTCAACTACAAATAATTAGCTAAATGTTAAGAGCCAGCGATTCCCCAGCCAGTTGTATTGTCTGGAGCTCTGCTGTGATAATGAAGCCGTGTGCAGGCAAAACCATAATATTATTCAATTCTGTTTTCTTGGTTTGCAGGCTATCTGTAATTAATGAGGTTGGTTTAGAGTGCATTTGTGGGAGAGAGGGGAGATAAAAATGATGAGAGGCAGCAGAACAGTGGAGTCTTTGTTCAGTGTTGGACATTCCTTTTCCTGTATGACTCTGAAGACCCTGATCAGCACTTTTCCCTCCGTCACACATCATCTTCAGTCGCTTTCCTTCTGTCCTTCTATCTGTCTTTCCCTTTCGGGTTCCTCTTAATCCTGCACCGTACATTCCATACAGGCTCATCAGTCGCTTTAAAGGCCTTTATGAAGCTCATGCCCCCTGAGTTATGATCCAGAATGTCTTCAGCTGCAGATTCCCAGGATGAGCATGGAAGATAGGAAATATAAAAGCTATAAATTAGTTTGCTTTCGTATGTGTGGCAGTTACAGTTGCGCTCAAATTTTTTTAACCCTTTGATGTTGGTGTATCTATGCAGTGGGTTTTATAGTCCAAATAAGGCTTTTAAACCTGAATACACCACTGTAAGGTTACCATATACTGAAAAAAAAATTATTCATTTGGATTTACTATTTTTTTAAGGTAAGTGGTTGCAAACAAGTTATATGGGTTGGATTTAAACAAAACAAAATTAATTTCGGAATGTTCAACTTAATTTGTTCGCAACCACTTACCCCAAAAAAATTGTTAATCCAATGAATCTTTTTTTTTTCAGTGTAAAATGATACAGTTTTCTCCCTGTTTTGTTTTTATTTCGGCATCTACTATAAATCAAAGCCTGGAGTTATGGAGTTAATCTAGGGTCATCTAGAGTTAATCTAGGGTCATATATACTTGCAAAATAAAATAAAGTTTTGCAAACAAAAAATAAAGTATTGTGCAAAAATCAATAAATAAAATCAATAAATAAATCAATAAATAAATGCAAATCTACAAAAATCGCAAAGCGAAAATTTATTTTCGAGAAATAAAAATTTATTTTGCAAACAAAAATAAAGAACTGCAAAGGGAAAATTAAGTTTTGAGAAATAAAAATGAAATTTGCAAACAAAAAAAGAACTGCAAATAAAAATCAAGCAGTGCAAAAATCCGAAAATATTTGTAATTATATGTGATAATTATACGTAATATATATTTCAAAATGAGCATTGCAATTGACTTGACAGGTTTTGTAAAGGCAATGCTATAAAAAATGTTTTAGAGGTATTTATATATACAGTATATAAATATATATATATATATATATATATATATATATATATATATATATATATATATATATATATATATATATATATATATATATATATATATATATATATATATATATATATATATTATTTGCAGTTCTTTTTTTGTTTGCAAAATTATTTTTTATTTCTCAAATGAATTTTCGCTTTTGTGATTTTTGGAGATTTGCATTTATTTATTTTTTTGCTCAATACTTGACAAAAAAAATTTTAAATTTTTTTGTTTGCAAAACTTTATTTTATTTTGCAAGTATATATGACCCTAGATTAACTCCATAGCCTGTTATCCAGTTATTTGATCAAAATACTGTAAAAACAGTAATATTATAGTAACATATTAAAGTAAAATGTGGGCCAGAGGTGGCATATAGCCACATTTTTTGCAGTCATTAATGGTAAAAATTAACTCATTCTATTTTTTATAATCACACTTGATAAAAACAATCTGCAGAAATACTTTGATTGACATTCTCCCTTTCTACATGTCATCAGAGGGGAAAAGCCCCACCCATTAGTGGCAATCTCTCCCTCATTAGCATAAATAGCCCTGAGTGAGAAGCAGCCATTCACTATTAGAGCTTTCACACCATACCTCCTGAAGATAATGTCAGCGACTAAGAGGATTATAAATGTGGAGTTTTAGGATGCACGAAACAGCAGCGTAGTCTCCATAGACTGCCTTTTCAGAGACCCTTTTTTTTTGACATTTTCATTTTTTCAGAGATGACAATAGTTCTGTTTTGAATCTGCCACTATGCTGATGCACAAGCATTTGTAGCTCCGCACTCTTTTGAAACGAGCACAATCTCATTTGAATTTAATGCAACAATCACCAAAATGGCATAATTTGCCTAACAGGGGCAGATTCAAAGAGTTTAAAAAATTATGTGTCTGGTATTTTGAGCTGAAATACACATACACACTCTACAAACATCAGCGACTTGTTTTACATCTTGAAAAGGGGGTCCCGTTTAAACATTATTTTCATTATTTTTATTGACAATTGGGGTGAATTATTTTCTTAAAATTTGTCAGACAGGAGTCAATTATTCCATTTATATTATTTGTTAATTTTATACTATTAACACATCTAAAGACACTTTTCAGATGTTGTATTTTTAAACATTTGTCAAATGTTTTGTCCAGAAAACACTCATCCTAGGCCCTGTATGGTTGCTAATACCAAAATGTTGTTTTAGAAATACACTGTAAAACCCAATAAGTTAAGGTAACTCAAACCTTTTGAGGAAACTGATTGCAACAAACTATTTAAGTTCTGTGGATCCAATCCAAGTAAACGAGCACAGTAAAACCCAATAGATGAAGAGAACTCAAACCAACTGAGTACTGTAAAATCCAATAAATTAAGGTAACACAAACCGTTTGAGGAAACCGATTTGACCTATATGAGTACTGTGAATTTACTCCATTTAAACTGAAGTAATGAGGTATTTAATTAACTAATTACCTTCAACACTGAGTTCAAAACTCTTTTCAAATGAGTAGGATTTTCAGTAAATTTTGAGTTAACGACACTAATTTCATTTGATAAAGTTGACAGTTGGGTTTTACAGTGTATTGAAGGCTAAAGCCACTGATTCACAGATTAGTCTAGTTATTAGAGAAATAACCTGATTTAAGCTGTGAAAAAACTTTTCAAAAATAATCAGAGTATTGTTGATAAGAAAACACTTTTCTTTCGAAATGTGTCTACATGCATAATTTAGTGTCTAAGAAAAAGTGTGAGAAACTGAACGTACTCCATTTTGCAATTGAAGTGTCCAACATGCCACAATTACAGTTGAAATCAGAATTATTAGCCCCGCTGTTTATTTTTTTCCCCAATTTCTGTATAAGGGAGAGAAGATTTTTCAACACATTTCTAAACATAATAGTTTTAATAACTCATTTCTAATAACTGATTTATTTTATCTTTGCAATGATGACAGTAAATAATATTTCACTAGATATTTTTCAAGACACTTCTACACAGCTTAAAGTGACATTTAAAGGCTTAACTAGGTTAATTAGGTTAACTAGGCAGGTTAGGGTAATTAGGAAAGTTATTGTATAATGATGGTTTGTTCTGTAGACTATCGAAAAAATATATAGCTTAAAGGGGCTTTTATTGCTTTTACTGCTTTTATTGTAGCTGAAATAAAACAAATCATATTTTCTCCAGAAGAAAAAATATTATCAAACATACTGTGAAAATTTCCTTGCTATGTTAAACATAATTTGGATAATATTTAAAAAATAAAAAAATTCAAAGGGGGGCTAATAATTCTGATTTCAACTGTAGGTTTTGGTTAAATAAATGCATCATCTTGGTATTTAAAATAATTTAAAATTTATCAGAGGGACCACAATTTTGCACTAGTATATTTTTTTTAAATGGACAGTGCATGCATTAGTTTGGATGCACCATCTATTTTAAAAATTAACATATTAAAAACATATTTTAAAAATATTGGCTTAAATATTTGTATGTATTGTAGCAGTTTAATAAAAGCAATAAGATACTCAAGGCATGATATATTGTGAATAAAGCTGAAATAAGCTCACAGCTCAAATAAAGCACAATGCAAATACAACCCTTTAAGTTTGTCATACACTGTGGTTTATCCATTTAGTAGTGTTAGACTATTGCATGTAACTTCTGCATGTCATAGATAGTTCAAATTGTTGTAAAGATACCAGCTGCATGGTTCCTGTACTCCACAAATTTCCTGTCCCTCCCTATAATGTCTAAACAGCTTGGTTTGCTCTCAGACTGAGTCATTGAGAACTTTCCCAACAGCCTGCACAACATACAGTGCTAATGAGCTGACCAATTTACTTACTATCTCAATTAGGGAGTTCCTGTCTTATCAAATCCAGTATAGCACACAGTTGCATCTGAAAAATGGAGGACTGAAGTTTCCCTGAAGACATCGGTTTATAGATTGAACTGAGTTTGGGATTCCAGCATTTCAGCCATGAATATGAGTTTGTACAGCAGGCCTGCAGGCAAAATGATATTCATCTGAGTAAATTATAGCAGTATATCTCTGCTGTGTGAGATAAGCCGTGCCGAGCTCTTCTTGGTTTACAGTGAACTCAGCGTTTTTCTGTAGCCTAGTTTACAGTGAACTCAGCAGTCGCTTTGCTTCATTTATTATTCATAACAGCTTCAATTATCAAAGTTCTTTAACAAGTAGAGGGATGTTTTGTGATGCTCTTTCAAGCAGCAAGCAGGGTAGAACAGCGATAATTGCTATGCTTTTAGCAATTGGCTTATTTAGTCCAGTAATATTTCAGGTATATAAGCAGGCCATTAACCGTGACATTTATAACACAAGTCAATTAAACTACAAGGTCAGAAAAACGCTGTTATAACTAAGTGATTATTATAACAATCAATGAAAAGTTGCATAATGTGCACATATATTATATCATTATAATAAATTATTACATGAAATATTTCTTTTTTTTTTTTTCAAATGAAATATGATGCTTTTGAGACCTTTAAAGACAATATGTTACTGAATTATAAGCAGTGAAGTTCTATATAATAGAATTGAATATATATAAAGACAGACACAGAAATGCTATTTACATTTTTATGGCCCCAAATAATGCATAGAATAACCAAAATATGTAAAATATGCTTATTTGAACCCCTTTAGACCCGAATTATGTTCCAGGTTTTAGAAAATTTAAAAGTATGCTTTCACAGTTCTTGAGACTTCTATAAATGAGACCCAATTATAATAATAAAAATTCAACACCCTTTAAGTATATATATTTTTTGTCCATTTCAGTGGGCATCAGGTCAGAACAGTCGTACTTCTCGAACATAAAACCAAACTTCCTCTCGAACTACCAACATAAAATAAAAAAAACATACATGATTGCTTGTATAATCTTGAAATTTATTTTCAAAATCACAAACATTAAGATTGTAACATTTTACTTTAATTTTGAGGTTTTTGTTGTATAGATTGCATCTAAAGATTGCAGTTATTTTCATCTGCTCTATGCTCAAGAACTTCAAGATCTGTATATTCTGCATATGAAATTGTTTCATATATATATACAGTTGAAGTCAGAATTATTAGCCCCCCCTGTTTATTTTTTCCCCCAATTTCTGTTTAACGGAGAGAAGTTTTTTTCAGCACATTTCTAAACATAATAGTTTTAATAACTCATTTCTAATAACTGATTTATTTTATCTTTGCCATGATGACAGTAAACAAAATTTGACTAGATATTTTTCAAGACACTTCTATACAGCTTAAAGTGACATATATATATATATATATATATATATTAAAAAGTTTAATCAGCATTGCTGGAGATTTAATTTCAGTAACAGATCAGATCTTAAACCAATTGAACATCCTCCTAATGGACAGACTTTGAACAAATCCTGATCCAAAAAAGATTTGAAACTTTAATTAGTAAATGCAATGCCTCTTTTTTTACATACAATCTATGAAATATTGGCAAGCATATCAATAAATCTGAATAAAAACATTGTAAATGTGGTTTACGTCTGTGTCTGGAGTGAAGTGATGCCACGCTGCTTTTCAGTGGATTTTTTTCAAATTACAACATGTCGAGCCTTACCGCCATTTGATTGGATAACAATCGTCCACTCTCATGGACTGCAGGCTTTAAATTAGATGAAATGCTCAGGAACCACAAAAAAAACATGGGCTGACATGTGATGTCCATTGTAATGGACACAGAGTTCGAAGGGGTTAAGATGTCCTTGTTACACGTTTAATGTTCTTACTTTAGTAATTATGCAACTAACCATTCTAGCCATGTAGTAAGCACAAGTAATTACTAATTATTAGTTAACGTAGGGCGACGCGGTTGTGCAGTAGGTAGTGCTGTCACCTCACGGCAAGAAGGTCGCTGGTTCGAGCCTCGGCTGGGTCAGTTGGTGTTTCTGTGTGGAGTTTGCATGTTCTCCCCGTGATCGCGTGGGTTTCCTCCAGGTGCTCCGGTTTCCCCCACAGTCCAAAGATATGCAGTACAGGTAAATTGGGTAAGCTAAATTGTCCGTAGTGTATGAGTGTGTATGGATGTTTCCCAGAGATGGGTTGTTGCTGGAAGGGCATCCGCTGCGTAAAACATGTGCTAAATAAATTGGCGGTTCATTCCGCTGTGGCGACCCCAGATAAGTAAAGGGACTAAGCCAAAAAGCAAATAAATGAATGAATGAATAGTTAAAGTAGTAATAGTTAAATTGTAACAAAGACACCTTAAAAGTAGCTCTTGGGGCAAACTCTTGTTTATTTACAATTTTCACTGTTGATTAATGAGCACTGTCCCAGTTAAAAAATATATATATAATTAATTAAAGTGTAAACCTTGTATTATTATGCAAATGCTGGTTTTTGACATTGACCATTATTTAAATTCTGTAATTCATTTTTACCATTTAGTTTATTTAATATTTGTTTTAACAAACTTCCCCTTTCCTATGACTTCCTTCAGAATTCTTAAGTGAGGATGACCGGTTTCCACAAACAGTGAATGAAATGTTCTTTTGGACAGAGGAGACAGAGAGTTTGTTTATTTTTGCTCTTCTTCTGGTGTCTTTGGTTTTCCCTTTCTTTTCATTCCTGGGTCACAACCCGGACAATGCAGGAGGGTTACATCTTATTTGATTTAGTGCACTGGAGTCTTGTTACACCAAAAAAACACACACGCAACACACACTCTAGACCTCAGGCTGAAATGATCAAGTTCCACACAGAGGTCTTGGAATGAAGCATAAGACCTGGTTTCTATTAACCCTCTTCAAGAGGCCAGTGGCACAAGTCCTAAGGGTGAACTGAGCTACCTGAATGCCAAAACACAGCGCTTGTGTCAACTAACAGTATGATCTGCTTCTCTTCCTGCTTAAACTCAGAAAATACAAATAAATGAAATGCAAACCTAAAATTGTATTCATAAAGCATGCATTCAGGTGTAAAAAGCGTCAGTGATGATTTAAAGATAAGTTGAATGCTGTTGATTCATACATTAGAATACATTAATAATACATTAATAATTGCAAACAATAAATGTAATTCAGTGTAACAATAATTTATATACAAAACAAACAATTCACACAGTTAATACATGTAATAATATGCTTGTAATGCACAATAATGGGAAGAGAAAAAGACAGGTGCTGATATGGAGTTGTTAGGAAGACTTTTAGTGGCCCTGCTGATTAGAGCGTCTTGACATCCTTCAGTCAAACACCCAGAGGGGTCAGAGAGTCACAGGGTAGCACATTGTCCACAGTGACCCACTGCTGTAACATTTCAATAGACGCCGTTGAAGTCACTCAGGTCAAAAACATCTACACTCCTCCTTTCAATGGAGCTCCAGTGCTTTTTGTCAGAGAGCTTTACTTTATATATGTAATTAAAGATCAAATAAATCACTTAATGGTGACGTGGACAAGATTTTAATGAATTTGTTACTCTCAACTCACCAAACCAATCTCTTAAATTTTTATAATAAAGAGTCAAAGATGCAATGTTAATTTGTTTCCACTAGAGGGAGGCTTTATTAGAAGCATTGCTGATTTCTTTTTTCATACTTACCAATACTCCAGATTTTTGAACTCCACTCTATAGTTTTAATCTATTATTTTATAGTACTTAGAGAAGTGACTTTTGAATGTACAGTATATTTCTGTATTCATTTAAAAGCCTGTAGAAAACCCAATAATATTTTGATAAATTACCAGTTTATTTTACAATCATTTAAAATTTATGATGGCAGAACTGAATTTGCTGCAGTCATTATTTCTCCTGTGTCACATGATCTTTTACACATCATTATAGTATGCTGATTTGATTAACAAAAAACATTTCTTTTTTTATAATTATTTTTTAGGGGTTTTCACCTTTATTGATAGGACAGTGGAGATTTACAGACAGGAAAGTGTGGGGAGTAGAGATACATAGGGGAAGGATCGACAAAGGACCTGGAGTTGGGAATTGAACTCGGGTCTAAGCAAGCACCTTGGTGATATGTGTCGACGACGCACTAACCTAGACTATTGGTGCCGACAACAAGAAACCTTTCTTATTATCAAATTCGATAACAGCTTTGCTGCTTAATACACTGTAAATAATGCTGGCTTCCACACAATCAATTTTGGGTTGGGACAACATGAAGTAATCAAGTTAACTTATTAGCTTTTTACAAATTTTGGTGGAATAAACAGGTAGGGATGGATTTTACTCAGACTTAAATGTGTCCTGTAAAACAACAACAACTCTGAAATCTGAAGAAAAAAGGCCCAGGATAGACTTTTGCCCTCTTTCCTAAACTTTCCTTCCCCTCTGGTATTGATAAATACTTAGGTGTAACTGGTAACAAGGTTTTGTCATTATCTTTGGTAACTAAATAACTAGTAAATCTTAAGGTCACTGGTCAACTTTAATATAAAAAAAACATTCATTGCTCTTCTAGGGTATTTAAAGAAAAGGACGAAATGTCTCGGGGTCACAAGTATGTATCCAGACTGGCCCGTAGTGAAGAGCTCTCTAACACTATGTATAATTTGGACTTCTGTCTATACACTTAGATTCATCTTTAAGTAATTTATGTTGTGCATTTACTTCTGAATTGGCTTTTATTATTTAATACTGTAATTGGCATGACACACTTTCATCTGGAAAATAAATGCATTCTGAATTCTCCTGAAATCTTTTATATCCTGTGGAGGCTGGTGCTACCTTGATCTGTGTACATGATTTCCAATTGAATTGCACGAGACTGTTTGGAGCAGTCAGCACTTCAGCTCAGAGACAATTTTTGGTTATCACTGATTTAGCAAGTTGTATGGAAATTACTAAATTAACTACACTTTTACTAGTGTGCAGAAGGCAACCGGACTAATTGGGTATTAGTTAACCCTGCATCCTCTGACTAACTTTAGAATGTCGAGATCCTGGCTGTGAGAAACACGCAAACCCCGGAGCGTGAAAACTCTGTGCGGCATTGGGTCCCTAATGAACTTATAACTGAAGAGTATGGGATCAGATATAAATCAAAACTCTAGATTGATTCATGAACGACTAATGTGGCCCATTCCTAATTAGAAATGCAGTCTAAAGTTGACGATCATTTAAAATTGGTGTCAGATTGAATTCGGAGTTGATAACAATTATAAATTCTGATAAATTACACAATTCTTTTCAGAAGCGCAAAAAAAAAGCTAACATTCATTTAACCTTCGACCATTCATCAGATTCTGTCCTTGGGCTGATAGAATGGAATCTTACAAACATAAAAAAATTAAGTTGTCCCCCTAATGCATCTATTCAAGGTTATAGGACAGTATAAAACAGTTTTTCCTGTCACTTGTAATAAATTTTATAATAATTGTAATGTAATAAATGTAATGCAGTATAAAAGTATTTATTTCTTATAAAAAGACAGTGCTAAAAAGATAATAAAATATATAAAACATTAAGCTGTAGTGCCGGAAAAAAAAACGTAAAATTAGCGGTTAAATTACAGAAATTTACTGTAAAATAACAGATGTTAAATTACAGAAATTTACCCGAAATCTAAGTTTAAGGAAATTTCTGTAATTTAACGTCCATTAATCATTCATTCATTCATTTTCTTTTTGGCTTAGTCCCTTTATTAATCCGGGGTTGCCACAGCGGAATGAACCGCCAACTTATCCAGCATGTGTTTTACGCACATGGATGCCCTTCCAGCCGCAACCCATCTCTGGGAAACATTCACACACAGTCATTCACACTCATACACTACGGACAATTTTAGCCTACCCAATTCACCTATACCACATGTCTTTGGACTGTGGGGGAAACCGGAGCACCCGGAGGAAACCCACGCGAACGCAGGGAGAACATGCAAACTCCACACAGCAACGCCAACTGACCCAGCCGAGGCTCGAACCTGCGACCCAGCGACCTTCTCGCTGTGAGGTGACAGCACTACCTACTGCACCACTGCATTGCCAATGTCCATTATTTTACAGTAAATTTCTGTAATTTAACGTCCATTATTTTATGGTAAATTTCTGTAATTTAATGGCCGTTCTTTTACGTTTAAAACTGTAAAATAACGTTAACTGTAAAATAACAGACGTTAAATTACAGAAATTTACTGTTAAATAATGGACATTAAATTACAGAAATATACTGCAAATCTAAGTTTAAGGAAATTTCAGTAATTTAAAATCCATTATTTTACAGTAAATTTCTGTAATTTAATGTCCATTATTTTACAGTAAATTTCTACAATTTAACATCCATTATTTTACTGTAAATTTCTGTAATTTAATGTCTATTATTTCACGCTAAGTTTCTGTAATTTAAAAGCCGTTATTTCGCGGTTTATTTCCGGCCCCCCAGCTGCCAGAAATTAACGTAAAAAATGGCTGTTCAATTACAGAAATTTACCGTCCATTATTTTAAGGTAAGTTTCTGTAATTTAATGGCCATTATTTTGCGGTTTATTTTTGGCACCCCAGCTACCGGAAAAAAAAAACGTAAAATAAGGGTTCTTAAATTACAGAAATTTACTGTAAAATAACAGACGTTAAATTACAGAAATTTACTGGAAATTTAAGTTTAAGGAAATTTCTATAATTTAACATCCATTATTTTACAGTGAATTTCTGCAATTTATCATCCATTATTTTACAGTGAATTTCTGCAATTTAGCATCCATTATTTTACAGTGAATTTCTGCAATTTATCATCCATTATTTTACAGTGAATTTCTGCAATTTATCATCCATTATTTTACAGTGAATTTCTGCAATTTAACATCCATTTTTTTACAGTGAATTTCTGCAATTTAACATCCATTATTTTACAGTGAATTTCTGCAATTTAACATCCATTTTCTTACTGTAAATTTCTGTAATTTAACGTGTATTATTTCACACTAAGTTTCTGTAATTTAAAAGCCGTTATTTTGCGGTTTATTTCCGGCACGCCAGTTGCCGGAAAAAAATGTAAAATAATGGTTCTTAAATTACAGAAATTTACTGTAAAATAACATGTTAAATTACAGAAATTTACCGGAAATTTACGTTTAAGGAAATTTCTGTAATTTAACGTCCATTATTTTACAGTAAATTTCTGCAATTTAACGTCCATTATTTTACAGTAAATTTCTGCAATTTAACGTCCATTATTTTACAGTAAATTTCTGCAATTTAACGTCCATTATTTTACTGTCAATTTCCGTAATTTAACGTTCATTATTGTACAGTAAATTTCTGTCATTTAATGTCCATTATTTTATGGTAAATTTCTGTAGTTTAACAGCCATTATTTGAAGGTCAATTTCTGTAATTTAACGTCCATTATTTTAGGGTAAATTTCTGTAATTTATCAACCCTTATTTTACGGTAAATTTCTGTAATTTAACGCCCATTATTTTACTGTTTATTTCCGGCACCCCAGCTGCTGGAATAAAAAAACGTAAAAGAACGATATTTTTTTACAGTGTATATAATAAAAACATAAATCTGTATGTCATAACAATGTACATAGATGATTGTCCAGACGTCTGTGTCTACAGTAAGATAGATAGGGAGAAGGGGAATCTGTGATCCAAGCTGGCAGTGGCAACATCACGGCCTGTGCTGAACATGATGATGCCTGCAATCTGCAAATCTCCTGCCCGTCTGCTATCTGACATGAGACGCAATCTGCTGGATTACCCATCATCCTCTCCCACAAACTATTTCCAGTTCTGAGCATACTAAACTAAAAGCCTTTGAACAAAACACAAAACAAAAGTGTGAATTTAGCATCAGACCTTTAGATTCTCCTGCTCTTTCAGATTTGGAGCGGTGAAGGAACTTGAGGAGATCCTGCCCATAAACACTGCATTCTTCAGTGCAGTTCAAATCACCCATAAACTGTGACCTCCGGCAGTGACCCATCATAGCTTAATTCCCATGAAAGCTGCTTTATGCGAGTAGCAAATACACCTTTTTGTATTTTACCTGCTAAGGTCACTGACAGAAGGAAGTCATAATGAACATCTGGAAAAAGCATTGGGAGACTATACTACTAGGAATCCATGGCATTTCATTGTTTTGTATTTTTCAGAAGTTACATTCGGCCTGTTTGGTCAGTGGAATCAGATGAGATATTCGACATAAAATGTTCTCTATTGCTACAGAAATTATCTTCATGTCTACACAGGGAGTGAAGAAACACCAAAGAATTTCACTTTCTCTGAGGTTAACCACTCATTAAGTGAAAGGATCGAATTTAATATGACCTTTACAATCAAATTTTTCATTAAAATATTGGGTTTAACCGCAACTGAAACGGATAGCCTGATGTTTGTGTTGGCCCTGAAATTACCTTGGAGAAGTTTCCGGTCGGTTTAATGATTTCAGACATTTAAAGCTCTGTAGCAAAGCTGCCATTAATTCAAAGCTGTCAACAATATCCAGACAGTTGTAGATGGTGAAAAACTGTGTCCATGGCAACGAGCCTGAGACGAGAGAAGGGAGCATCTGGCATGTCCACGGGTCCAAGAGTGGTTAAAAAGGGAGGATGAATGGGAGGGATTTTAGAAAGTATAGTGTAAACATTCCTTAGAGTCCCAGAATTTGCTATAAGGTGCAACAGTTGGGTTCCAGAAGTAATATCTCTGTTCATTTTATCCTCAGAGAATCTCCTCTTTATGTTTAACTGCGCTTTCTTAAGATTTTAAAATCCCTTTGGGAAAAAGAATTGGAATAAATAGTTCTGAAACGATTTCTGCTCAAATAGAGGCCAGGCACTAATGCACTCTCTATAGTAGTGTTTGTATTTTTTATAACTTTATGGCTAAATATTATTTTATTTTATTGCTATTTTACAGCAATTTGACTACACTGTAAAAAACATTAAGTCACAACAACAAAAAACATAATCCTTATTTCCTTTCTCTTTTTCTTGTTCACTCAACTTTTGAAAACATCAGCTGCACTGACCTAAAATTATTTGGCAGTAATACAAAAAATATTTAGTTGGGTAACATAAGATTATTCGTTTTCTGGAGAGGTAACAACTGAAAATTTTTGGTCTGCAGAACTTGAATGCCTGAAGTTGAGTGAACAAAAAAAAACAGTCCTTATTTTCTTTTTCGTTTTTTCTTGTGTACTCAAAATTTTTGACCTTTAATTGATAGGACAGTAGACGGGAAAGCGTGGGGAGAGGAGAGAGGGGAGGATCGGCATAGGACCTCGAGGTGGGAATCAGCTTGGGTTGCCGTGAACATCAGAGTGCCATGTGTTGACACACTAACTATACACCATTGGCGCCAGCATGTACTCAACTTTTGAAAACATCAGTTGCACTGACCTAAAATGTCTGAAATTGAGTGAACAAAAAACTATTTTGGAAATTGATACTAAGATGTTGAGTACATGAGAAAAAACTAAAGGAAATAAGGATTTTTTTTTTCACTCAACTTCAGGCATTCCAGTTCTGCAGACAAAAAATGTTCAGTTGGCACAACTTAAAAAGTTTTTTTAGAGTAGTTCACCTCTCTAGAAAACGAATAATCTTATGTTAACCCAACTAAATGTTTTTTGTATTACTGACAAATAATTTTAGGTCAGTGCAGCTGATGTTTTCAAAAGTTGAGTGAACAAGAAAAAGTGAAAAGAAATAAGGATTATGTTTTTTTTTTGTACTGCCTTAAAATGTTTTACACTGTTCAATTCAAATCAAATCTTTATTTGTGTAGCGCTTTTACAATGTAGATTGTGTCAAAGCAGCTTCACATAAAAGATTGTAGTGAATGAAACAGTGTAGTTCAGTTTTCAGAGTTTAAGTTCAGTTCAGTTTAGATTAGATGAAATGTTTAAGACACACTGTATGTGTCTTAAACATTTCAAAGTTTGATCACAGTGAACTTTCAGATGTTGTTGTTTTTTGCCACATCCACTGAAAACAGTTGTCCTATATGGTTTCGCTGGGTCCGTGTAACCCTTTGCAGTGCTTTGTTCAATTCACACCGTCAAAATTACACAAATGAAAAATGCATTTCAAACTTTCATTTTTCATTTTTTCTGAGTACTTCAACAACGGATAATTGTCACTCGGTTTAATTTTTGATTCTACAACTTTGGGTTGTTGCATTTAAATCTGATCTCAGAACAAACTTGAAATAATGACACATTATTGTGATTTTCCATTTTTATTTTCTGCGCTCGCAGTCGGGCCGTACCATCGCCGCCGGAGGGGTGTGGAGTTCTGGATTAGTGCGCAAACCAGCAGATACCGTAGATGCTGTCATGTTATTTTTATGACATATTTGATACGTTGTTATCTAGGCTTGGCATTACTCGCCAAATGCGAGTGAATTTCACCTGTGGCGAGTTAGACAGCCGCTCCCACTATTGCCACTTTGGCAGGTTGAATGTGCTTGAGCAGCGACACACAACATAAAATGAATGAGCGCATCATCATTCACGCATTTGCATTGACTTTGTGTGTAATCTACTCGCGCGAACACTTAATTCATGCTTAGTGTGAACCCAGCATAAGACCAGCAGATAAAGAATCAATCTGACGATGAATTATGATGACATTTCTAATCTGTCACTCATACACATGTAGCAGGGTGTCCGCGGGGTCTTAAAAAGTATTAAAAGTTGATCAATTTAATTTAGAGAAATTTAAGGGTATTAAAAGTACTATGAATGCTGTTTTGCAAGGTATTATATTTTGTATTATTTTCAATTATGTAATGTATAGTTGTATGGGGGTGCCTGAACTGAATCTCTGAATATTGAGATGTATTTTATGAAATCGATAAAATCCTGCGTGTTTCACTGTTTTGTTTACTGGAGTAACCAAGGCAACAGCATTATTTCTGCGGGTCTACAGGCGCCCCCTGCTGGAAAAGAGTCAATTAGCAGTTTTATTCATTATGAATAATGTTTCAGTTTAGGTGAAGGTATGTTTTATGTGACATAATTTCACAAAAACAGATTATGTTTTTACATTATAATTTTTTATTATTTTTATCAGCTGGTATAGGATGCATATTATAATTTGGGTGGTCATGGGGGTTTTAAATGACCTAAATCAAGTAAAAGTACAATGTTAGCATATTAAATAGAATTACCTAACAGTAAAATAGTGGCTAGTGAAAATGCAGAGTGACTAGTAACTTTGGAAAACTACTAGCCCCAGTGGCTGGTAAGCAAAAAAGTTAATGGCGAGCCTGTTTTTAATAACAATTAATAACATTATATTATACCTATATTATATAGTGCACACTCAAGTTTGTCTTAAATCATTCTTTTCTTGTGCTTGATCCATAAATCATTCATTTTCCTTCGGCTTAGTCTCTATTTTAGTGGTTGCCACAGCAGAATGAACCGCCAACTATTCCAGCATATGTTTCACGCAGTGAATGCCCATCCAGCCGTAAACCAACACCGGGAAACTATATATATGTGTGTTGGTTTGCGGCTGGATGGTCATCCACTGCGTAAAACATATGCTGGAATAGTTGGCGGTTCATTCTGTATATATATATACATACACACAGTTGCAATCATTGTTATTCAACCCCCTTTGATTTTTTTTCTTATTCAAATATTTCCCAAATGATGTTTAAAAAAGCAAGGAAATGTTCACAGTATGTCTGATAATATTGTTTCTTCTAGAGAAAGTCCTATTTGTTTTATTTCGGCTAGAATAAAAGCAGTTATTAATTTTTTTAAAACCCATTTTAAGGTCAATATTATTACCCCCCTTTTTTTTCGATAGTCTACAGAATAAACCATCATTATACAATAACTTGCCTAATTACCCTAACCTGCCTAGTTACCCTAATTAACCTAGTGAAGCCTTTAAATGTCACTTTAAGCTGTATAGAAGTGTCTTGAAAAATATCTAGTCAAATATTATTTACTGTCGTCATGACAAAGAGAAAATAAATCAGTTATTAGAAATGAGTTATTAAAACTATTAGAAATGTGCTGAAAAAAATCTTCTCTCCGTTAAACAGAAATTGGGGGAAAAAATAAACAGAGGGGCTAATAATTCTGACTTCAACTGTATATGCTATAAAACTGCAGGTTCATAATGTCTGTATATAATAACTTATATTTGATTGTGGACCTTTTGTAAAGCTGCTTTGAAACAATTTTTTGTAAAAAAGCGCTTTACAAATAAACTTGAATAAAATAATGATTATTATTCTAATCAATGAACAGTTATTTTATGAAATATGTGTATTTTTAATAGAAATTAACTTATTAAAGCATTTAAAATTTTATTCTGTTCCTTATTTACATATATTTATTCATAGGTATTTAAGATATTTTTTATTGACATTTAAAAATCAACTTATTAATGGTATAAAGATTATTATTCTGTTTCCTATTTACATACATTTAATTATAGTCCATTCATTTTCCTTCGGCTTAGTCCCTTTATTCATCAGGGGTCGCCACAGCGGAATGACCCGCCAGCTATTCCAGCATATGTTTTACACAGTGCATGCCCTCCCAGCTGTAACCCAGTACTGGGAAACACCCATACACACTCATTCACTCACACACACACTCATACACTACGGCCAATTTAGTTCATCAATTCCCCTATAGCGCATGTGTTTGGACTGTGGGGGAAACTGGAGCACCCGGAAGAAACCCACGCCAACACAGGGAGAACATGCAAACTCCACACAGAAATGCCAACTGGACCAGACGAGACTCAAACCAGCAACCGTCTTGCTGTGAGGCGACAGTGCTAACCACTAAGCCATGCCACCCTTTTATTCTTTATTTAATCAGTGTTAATTGTATATAATAGCAATTAATTTCATATTGGGTGATTCCTGGAGGGCCAAAGTCTTTAACACTAATTGAACATACCAGAAAAGAGCTGGAACCATGCTGGAAGATTGTAAGAACAGATCCAGTCAAGTGAAGTTTTAAATAATGTAATCTACCTCATGTACAGTATGCAGAGAAGTGTGTGTGGTTTTCTAAAGTGAAAAACGCTTCTATAAATTGAGGCAAACAAATCTGAAAAAGCACATTGCTACAATGGCAGTGCTGAAGATCACAGTTACTGTAAACGCTAAGAAGCGGATTTTGGCTTTAAGTATACAAAACTTTTTTAAATGCAGACTGTAATGTTATATTGAGGGGTCCTCAAGTCTGCAGAGTTTACACTGTCTAACACACATAGCCTACACACACAGAGAGAGAGAGAGAGAGAGAGAGAGAGAGAGAGAGAGAGAGAGAGAGAGAGAGAGAGAGAGAGAGAGATAGAGAGAGAGAGTTTGTTTTTGTGAACTGTTGGGACATTCCAGTTTTCTATTGTTATCAGGGCCATGCAGAGACCCTATACCTGTGCATGTGCTTTATTGTTATTATACTGTACAATCTGTTTTATGCGACTGTATTTATTTTATCCAGATTGATTCTTTATCTGCTGGTCTTATGCTGGGTTCACACTAAGCATGAATTAAGTGTTTTGCGCTCATTCATTTTATGTTGTGTGTCGCTGCTCAAGCACATTCAACCTGCCAAATTGGCAATAGTGGGAGCCGCTGTCTAACTCGCCACAGGTGAAATTCACTCGCATTTGGCGGGTAATGCCAAGCCTAGATAACAATGTATCAAATATGTCATAAAAATAACATGACAGCATCTACTACGGTATCTGCTGGTTTGCGCACTAATCCAGAACTCCACACCCCTCCGGCGGCGATGGTACGGCCCGACTGCGAGCGCAGAAAATAAAAATGGAAAATTACAATAATGTGTCATTATTTCAAGTTTGTTCTGAGATCACATTTAAATGCAACAACCCAAACTTGTAGATTAAAAAATTAAACCGAGTGACAATTATCCGTTGTTGAAGTACTCAGAAACACTGAAAAATGAAAGTTTGAAATGCATTTTTCATTTGTTTAATTTTGACGGTGTGAATTGAACAAAGCACTGCAAAGGGTTACACGGACCTCGCTGGACCACAAAACCAGTCAAAAGAGTAATTTTTTGTAAAATGAGATATATTTTCATTGATGTATGATTAATCTGAAGTGCAACTATTTCAACATCTGGAATTTGAGGGTTAAAAAAAATGTAAAGAAAAATTGATGCTTTTAGTGCATATTACGTTTGTATACATACAAAATTGGGATGTACAAACATGGATTTTGATATTTACTTCTAAAGTTTTTTTTTTTTTTTTTATGAAATAAATGTCCAAGTGCAACATAAGACTAGTTTTGTGTCTTTAATTTCAGTCTAATTTCTTTTTTAATAAATTAAAATCAAGTACTGAGATAAAAGTTTACATTTAGAATATAAACACTATTATTTACAGAAACAATCAATAAAATAAATTACCTTTAGAAAGTAACTTAACACTTCAAATGAAGATGACATCATTACGCCAGTGGGTGGAGATAAACAGAATATGTAAATGAATTTGTCCTTGATTCATTTGTTCAAGAATTTTAAAAAAAGACATTGTTTTTAGGTAATTAATGCTGTAAAAATGTGGTGTGGTGTCCAGATTATATGAGTAAATACAGTTCAGTCAGAACTATTAGCCACTCTTTGAATTTTTTTTCTTTTTTTTAAATATTTCCCAAATTAATTTTAACAGTGCAAGGAAATTTTTACAGTACGTCTGATAATATTTTTCTTCTGGAGAAAGTCTTATTTGTTTTATTTCAATTTTATTTAAAAAAAAAAAAAAAAAACATTTTAAGGTGAAAATTATTAGCCCCTTTAAGCTTTTTTTTTTTTTTTCGGCAGAATAAACCATCATTATACAATGATTTGCCTAATTACCCTAACCTAAGTTAACCTAATTAACCTAGTTAAGCCTTTAAATTACACTTCAAGCTGATTACTAGTATCTTAAAAAATATCTAGTAAAATATTATGTACTGTCATCATGGCAAAGATAAAATAAATCAATTAATATAAACTATTATGTTTAGAAATGTGTTGAAAAAAATCGTCTCTCCTTTAAACATAAATTGGGGAAAAAATAAAATAAACAGGGGGCTAATAAATCAGGGGGGCTAATAATTCTGACCTCAACTGTATAATTGTGAGAGTTCGAGTTTGCGGCTCCAACTCATGATCACTACTGTAAAGTCTTAGGCTTCAAATGACATCATACGTAGGTCGCACAATGACAATGGCCATACTTGGTGCATTTTGGCTTCACTTGCATTTTTGTATGAATAAAACAAATGTGGGGTTTTTTTCAAAGCACATGAATATATTTGAATTACCGTTTTTTTTATTTGTTTTTTGTTCAGGAGGATGAGTCATTATCTCTTTTTGAGACAAAATGGCAGTTTTCAGTGCAGCTCTAGACTAACTGTTTTGCATAAATGCCTGCATAAAGATCAAAAGAAACAGGCGTGTTTAGTATGCACTAAGATCCCTCGTTTTAATTACAAATCTCCAAGGAAATAAAAATCCATTTCCTGCCCTTTAATCTTGTCCCATCAGTCTCTCTCTCTCTCTCTTTCTCTCTCTCTCTCCCTCTCTCTCTTTCTCGATGTCCACTGCTGTCGAGTGTCATTACATCACTGCTGTCATTCCTCTGATTAGAGATCTCAGCCTAAATACTGCAGCGAAAAGGAAGATATAACCAGAGGAAATAGCCAGGCTGTCAAAGATCAAACAAAAGCTGATAACACTTTTGAAGTGGGTCAGATAAATTAGATTTGGCCGACTATTAAAATCGTTTACTGCTGTTATAGATTTAAAGAAGCGATCTCATTGTTCAAGCAGAATCAATATCTGTGGATGAAGTCATCAGAAGGCTCAGGATGATGTCAGATTACATATTCGCAGCTCTGGCTTAGTGAGTCATGCTTTGTGTTGGAGTATACCAGGAGATGTGTGCTACAAGCTTCTAAGATGAATATTGCATATTACATACCAAAAAAAGCAGGTTTAGTGAATGTGTGCTTCCGGTTACTGTCTAATTTCTGTCACACCTCAGTGGGATTTAATTAGGATTCTTATTCATTATGCTTCAACTATTCCCTTTCCCTAAGATCAATACACAAACAGCACCTGGGGACACTGCAAAGTCACGTCTGGTGCTTACGTCTCTGGGGCTTGGCAGATGTTGAAAAGGTATTCAGTGTGGTCCGAACTAGACCACTGTTTTTGTCATTAATAAAAATATATATTTTATAAATTATCAGAAATGTGTTCAATTCTTTCACTATTTTAGTGCCGTAATGAAAATTGATTTAGCAAAATTAGTGAATATAAAAGAATTCAGTTCCATTAGTTGTTGAATAAAATGAAGTAATAACTACTGAATGTGACCAAAGTCGCTTTAGGGCAAGTCATTTCACTCGGCAGCCATCTTTGAAAAGCCAGTATGCTCAGGCATTCTGTCTGAATGGGGAAACATCAAATTCTCCAAAATTGCTTGCCAAACTTACGATTGAATTTCATACAGTTGAAACCAGAGGTTAACACACACTCTAAAAAAAGGAACATTTAAAAAATGTCTGATGGTAAATCATACTAAACGTTTACTATTTTAGGTCCGTTAGGATGACCTAAATCATTTACATTTGCTAAATGCCAGAATAATGAGATAATTTATTTTTATTAATTTCTAGACAGTCAAAAGTTTACATACATTTCCTTGGTATTTTTTAGCTTTGCTTTTAAACTGTATAACTTTGGTCAAATGTTTTGGGTATCCCTTCCACAAGCTTCTCACAATAGTTTGCAGGAATTTTGGCCCATTCCTCCTGACAGAATTGGTGTAACTGAGTCAGATTTGCAGGCGGTCTTGCTCGCACAAGCTTTTTCAACTCTGCCCACACATTTTCTATAGGATTGAGAACAGGGCTTTGTGATGGCCACTCCAAAACATTCACTCTGTTTTCCTTAAAGCACATTTTAACTAATTCGGCAGCATGCGTAGGTTTATGGTCTGTTTGGAAGACCCATTTGTGGCCAAGTTTTAATTTCCTGGCTGATGTCTTGAGATGTTGCTTCAGTATTTCTACATAATGTGCTTTGTTCATGATGCCACCTATACTGTGAAGTGGACCAGTCCCTCCTGCAGCAAAACAGCCCCATAACATGATACTGGCGCCCCCATACTTCAAAGTTTGGATGGTGTTCCTAAGCTTGTAAGCTTTCCCCTTTGTCCTCCAAATGCAGCACTGGTCATTATGGCCAAACAGTTCAATCTTAGTTCCATCAGACTACAGTACATGTCTCCAAAAATTTGTCTTTTTCCCAGTGTAATTTTGCAAATTGTAATCTGGCTTTTTTGTTGATTCTGGCTTGTTGATATTCCCATGTTGTCACACAAGGAAGCAGTGTGTTTGAGGTTTTGCTTAAATACTATTCTACAGTTGTACCTCCAATTAACTCAAATGTTGTCAATTATCCAATCAGAAACTTCCAAAACCTTGACACCATCACCTGAGCTTTTTCAGAGGCATAATAATCTTATTGTATGTAAACTTAATGTTCAAGAAAAGTTATAACAATTTTCAAAAAATATCTCTCTCATTATTCTGCTATTAAACACAACAGAAACAAATTTGATAATCCTAACTTACTTAAAAGAGAAAAAGTTTAGTCACATTAACAAAAACAAAAACTGACTTTTTTTTAAATGGTGATGTGCCTTTTTTTACAGTGTGTGTAAACTTCTGATTTCACCTGTATTAGGATTAGTATCACCAATAAAATTAAACAACAACTGTCTCTTTAGTTTCATTTCTAAACATCTAAATCACACAAAATCTGCAGAAACTCACATCTTGTCCAAGCCCCTCCCTCAGAATATCGTCAGTCTATAGCGATCAATGATTGGCTCCTGTACTAGAAGGCGGGCTTTTTTCACAATATAGCAATCGGTGATTGGCTCCTGTACTAGTAGGCGGGGCTTTATTCACCATATTGATAGTTACACTTTTCCCAACTCAAAAAGATACGAGTGACATGTGTTGTGTATTAGTCTTTGATGTGACATGGACCACAAAGCCAGTCTTATGTTGCATGGGTATGTTTTTGGGAATAGTCAAAAAGGCACTGTATGGGTCAAAATTATTATTAATTTTTTTTTTTAATGCCAAAATTCATTAGGATATTCAGTAAAGATCAATTTCCATGAAGTCATGTTGTAAGTTTCCTTCCATAAATATATCAAAACTTCATTGATGATGAGTAATATGCATTTATGAGAACTTAATTTGGAGCAACTTTAAAGGTGATTTTCTTAATATTTAGATTTTTTTTAACCCTCAGATTACAGAATTTCAATTTCTCCGTCAAATATCAACCTATCCTAACAAACCATATATCAGGTAACACTAAAACAATGGTCCAATGGTTAATGTTAGTTAATGCTATAGCTTATATTAACTAAGAATGAATTATCTTGTAAAGTATTAATTATTAATAGTTCAACACTTACTAATGCGTTATTAAAATCCAGACTGCTGTTATTATGTTAGTTAATGCACTCCTGAGTTAACATGAACTTAAATAGCATTAACTAATGTTAGCAAAGATTAATTAATAATGTAAAAAATGTATTACTAATTGTTTGTTCATGTTAGAAAATACATTAACATTAACCAATGGGCCATTATTTTAAAGTGTTACCGAAAAGCGTATTTATTCAGCTTTTATGTGTTGTATGAAACTTTAAATTATGACTGGTTTTGTGGTCCAGGTCACAAATGGTAAAACAAACCATCTTACAAATTTGTGTGTTTATAAAACATAGTTACAGTTTGTAATGTCAAGCAGCTAAAATAGCTTAAAACAAATGACACCGGAAGCCACTGCTTCTTTGAAAACTGTCTACACATCCAGGATACACTGTGATGGCCATTACTGGCTACTGAAGACTGTATTATTTCATCCGATCTCTTATACTGTGATGATGTTCCTCTCTCTTTCCAGGCAGTGTTAAGGTCATTAGATGATTAACTGTGGTTGACCAAAGATCTTTCCTGTTATCAGAACAATCCATCTGTATTGCATTGCAGCATAGTACTGAGACACAGCCCATACTTGAGTATTCGTCCCTAACAAATAACCTTCAAGCTTCCAGATATCCTTTAATTTTGTTTTCTCTTCTGATGTTGTGCTGCATGTGGACGGAGATCTGAGTGACATCATACAGGTTATGGTGTCAAGTACTGTAGCAGTAAAAGAAGGAGCGGTGACAGGGTTGCCAAGTCTGTGTAAAAGGCACAGTTTGTAAACTGTTGCTGTTTTCTTTTTTCTGCTGTATAGAAAATTTGACATATTGCATTGCATTTATACTAAAATATTCTACCCATTTTACAGTCTACCATGAATAAACCATTTTAGATGATGACTTTTGTGAGGAAGGAGTAAGTAAGAACATAAAGTAAGATCCTTTAAGGTGATTTTCAAGTACACAAAACATTGATAAAGAAATATATATGTTAGTGGCATAGGAGTGATCAAATTTTGTTTAATTCTTTTTGGGGGGGATATGATCACTGGACTTTGTTTATAGGACAAAGTTTATGCATTATGAAATTACAAAACATTGTACAATAGAGCGATGTGTAACCTAAATACATTTTAAAATGTCCTATTTTTGTATTTTTAATAATATCCATACTTTCATATGGAATAGAATAGAAGAGACGATAAGAGAACTGAATATTAATCATAGTGGAATATTTTATAACAGAATAGAAAAGAATGTAATATAATAGAATATACGTCTTTTTAGCAAAGCATTTAATTTGTGATTATCACTGTCACTTTTATGCAATTTATAACATTTAGCTTATTTGTTGTTTTTTATTGTTTATTGCGGGGTGACTTTTGCCTTCTTACTGGGATTTTAGGCAAGCTTGTAATTCTCTGCATTTTTATTTGTTGTTGTATGTCTTGTAGTGCTTTGAGTTCAAGAAAATCGCATCATAAATATTATAATATTTAATATAGATGTTTTATGATATATAATATCACAAAACATTTATTATTATTGTTATTATTATTATTATTATTATTATTATTATTATTATTATTATTATTCATAATATTATTATTGTTATTATTATTATTATTAATAATATTATTATTATTATTATTATTATTATTATTATTATTATTATTATTATTAGAATAAAAAAGAATAGACATATTTTTCCAAATAATTTGTTCAAAGTAAGGGGAACAATTCTAAAACCATAGAAAAGAACGGAATGCCAACATGATATAATATAATATAATATAATATAATATAATATAATATAATATAATATAATATAACATAACATAACATAACATAACATAACATAACATAACATAACATAACATAACATAACATAACATAATATTTATATGACATGACATGACATGACATGACATAATATAATATAATATAACATAACATGACATGATATAATATAATATAATATAATATAATATAATATAATATAATATAATATAATATAATATAATATAACATAACATATCATAACATAACATAACATAACATAATATTTATATGACATGACATGACATGACATAATATAATATAATATAATATAACATAACATGACATGATATAATATAATATAATATAATATAATATAATATAATATAATATAATATAATATGACATGACATGACATGACATGACATGACATAATATAATATAATATAATATAATATGACATAATATAATATAATATAATATAATATAATATAATATAATATAATATAATATAATATAATATAATATAATATAATAAAATATAATATAATATAATATAATATAATATAATATAATATAATATAATATAATATAATATAATATAATATAATATTCATTCATTCATTTTCTTGTCGGCTTTGTCCCTTGCGGGGTCGCCACAGCGGAATGAACCGCCAACTTATCCAGCACGATTTTACGCAGCGGATGCCCTTCCAGCCGCAACCCATCTCTGGGAACTTCCACACACACATTCACACTCATACACTATGGACAATTTAGCTTACCCAATTCACCTGTACCGCATGTCTTTGGACTGTGGGGGAAACCGGAGCACCCGGAGGAAACCCACTCGAACGCAGGGAGAACATGCAAACTCCACACAGAAACGCCAACTGACCCTGCCCAGCCGAGGTTCGAACCTGCGACCCAGCGACGTTCTTGCTGTGAGGCAACAGCACTACCTACTGCGCCACTGGGTTGCCCTATAATATAATATAATATAATATAACATAACATAACACGATATAATATAATATAATATAATATAATATAATATAATATAATATAATATAACATAACACGATATAATACAATATAATATAATATAATACAATATAATATAATATAATATAATATAATATAATATAATATAATATAATATAATATAATATAATATAATATAATATAACATAACATAACACGATATAATATAATATAATATAATATAATATAATATAATATAATATAATATAATATAATATAATATAATATAACATAACATAACACGATATAATATAATATAATATAATATAATATAATATAATATAATATAATATAATATAATATAATATAATATAATATAATATAATATAATATAATACAATATAATATAATAATTTAAAAGAATTTAAATAATATTATTACTTTTGCTTTTGCTAAAGTTATCGTGCCATCATTTGTGATAGTAACATAATACAGCAAACCTTCACTCTTTTGTCAATGTTTTTGTCATCTCCAGTATATGCTGGAATACACCCATCCTCTGTTTTCCACGGACACCTGCAGTGAGGCTCAAAGAGTTAACACCACCCGTCCTTCAGTGTGATGGAGAAATGCTGGCCCACCGTGCTCTGCTCCACCTCGTCCAATCACAGCCCTGAAAGATGATGTCATGCGGTAGGAGGGAGCTGCTGCTGATGCTGCTGAGCTCTTGTATCTGAGGAGCAGAAGAGAGGATACCAGGGAAAGAGAAAAAGAGAGAGAGAAAGGGGGGAGATCGGGACAACACCTCATCAAGGAGAAAAGGTAAGTGCGGGCATCACAAAATAAAAGTAAAATAGGTCATTGCACGTGCTCCGATGTTTTTACTGATTGAACTTGCATTGATAATTGAAATCAAAAAGCATATGTTTGAGATTAAACATGCCGCAGCAGACATCTACAGGGAACTCGGTGTTCTTACAACATGCTGTGTCTGCCATCAATAATGTATGTAAAGCATCTTTTATGTGTAATAAAATGTTTGTTGCACATAAAAATATCAAAATGACATAAATATATGTGTATAGATGTGCACCAGTGTGTTAAAAGATGACATAATTCTAATGCACTACTAGATTATGTCATTCAAACGCGAGCACAACGCTGTAAACAACGTTTCACACACATACGCATTCGCTGCAGCATTTATGATTGTTTTCAGAAGGATTTTGTAACTTATTATTGCTTAAATAGCCACTTAAGAGTGTATTTAACTTATGATTAGCCTCATATTATGTATATATGCCAAATGAGGTAATGGTTATTTAAGGGAGTTATGTTTAATTTGTGAGAATATGGTGGTATTATATTAAAAGTATATACCAATATCTAATTCTATTACTGATAACATGCTGTAAATAAACAGTAAGTGACCACTGATCCAAATGCCATTGAGTGTGTGTACAAAAGTAGTGTGTGGTGATCAGGGCAGGGCAATGCTTCTCTCAGTATGGTCTCTCCACAGGGGTCCGTGTCAGTTTTTCTTCATGATTATAGGTTGAGACAGACAGGCATCAGCAGGTGATCGTCTTTAGCTTTTATTTCTCCCCAAGCTAAACAAAGCATCGGCCGTGCCCTTTCATTATGCTCTTATACCTGCTGTGAGATGGCATCAGGGCGGGCATCGGTCTGGGTGTTTAAAATCGCATGCAGTGTTTTTGTTTTATAATTCGTGTAATTTTTCATGGAGGCATTGCTTTATGCATTTGTTTTGTGTTCCTGATAAGAGGCAGCTTTCAGGGAGGGGAACAATACAGAGATTGTGCGTGACACTCCCTGCTGATCCTCATCTGAATTCATGCTCCTCTCTCTCTCTCCAAGTGTCCCGCCACAATAAAACAAATGTCTTTCAGAGTCATCTCAGGCACAATAGATGCACTTCAGATTTTTCTTTAGGAAGTATAATTAATTGCTGTATTAATTTACATATGTGTTAATATTTGTGGTGTTTCAGAACATTTACTTGAGGTCAGATTGATTTAAACATGTGGTCAATTAGCTAAAAGCACACAACTCTTTCCCAATCGTCTCTTGCTCTTTTTCTCTAAACAGGACAGAGTGAAGGCTTCTAAACTACACACAATTCTGCATAAACATGACTTTGGCAGGTAAGATATAAAGTCAGTTAGCCATTTCACAGACATTTTTATCCATTTTATCCAATATGTAATTAATCGGGACCTCTTGCCAAGTCTGTGGAGTTCAATTTCCCTGCTGAAAAATCCAGCTTAAACCAGCCTAAGCTGGTTGGCTGGTTTTAGCTGGTCAACCAGCCTGATTTTAGAGGGGTTTTGGCCATTTCCAGGCTGGTTTCCAGCCATTTCCAGGCTGGTCTTAGCTGGTCAGGCTGGAAAATGACCAGCTTAAACCAGCTAAAACCAGCTTGACCAGCCTGATTTAAGCTGGACATAGCTGGTTTTGGCTGGTCAAGCTGGTTTTTGCTGGTTAACTCCCAGCCTGACCAGCTAAGACCAGGCTGGAAATGGCTAGAAACCCGCTTGGAAATGGCCAAAACCCCTCTAAAACCAGACTGGTAGACCAGCTAAAACCAGCCAACCAGCTTAGGCTGGTTTAAGATGGATTTTTCAGCAGGGTTACCAATGTAAAATGCTCAATTTCTTCAAAATTGTATCAAAAAATTAAAATTTCACTGTTTACTCTTCCTCAAGTGGTTCCAAAACGTTAGTTTTTTTATTCTGTTAAACACAAAATAAGACATTTTGAAGAATGTTGAAAACCTGTAACCATTGACTTCCGTAGTAGGAAAAACAAACCATGGAAGTCAATAGTTACAGGTATCCAACATTCTTCAAAATGTCTTCTTTTGTGTTTAACAGAAAAAAAGGAACTCATAATGGTTTGAAACAAGCAAATGGTATGTAAATGATGACAGAATTTTAATTTCGGGTTGAACTAGCCCAGGTGTGGCCAAACTTGGTCCTGGAGGGCCGGTGTCCTGAATATTTTAGTTCCAACCCTAATTAAACACACCTGAACCAGCTAATCAAGCTCTTTCCAGGTACTAGAAACCTCCAGGCAGGTGTGTTGAAGGAAGTTGGAGCTAAACTATGCCGGACACTGGCCCTCCAGGACCAAGTTTGGGCACCCTTGAACTAGCCCTTTAATGTATTGTCAGGAGTTATGTATAGTTTGTGTGAAATAATTTGTTTGTTTGTTTTTTTCTGGACTTGCATTTTATGAATCACTCAATGACCATGGCTAAAAATCTTTAATGTTTGACCAAAGGAAAATAGTACTCTACATCTTGAAACAACGTTTTTTGAAGCAATTTTTTATGTCTGACAGGTGATCATGTGCTAAAAATCGCTTATATTTTTTTTTCTTGTTTCCTGATTACTTATAAATGCATATTTTTCTCCACCAAGCCCTCATATGATTTTTGATTCTGTTATGTCTGATATTCTCTTTACCTGACGTTTCTCTGTACAGCATATCGAGACAAGGTGAAGGAGCTCCCTCTAGTGTCACTTCTGTGCTCCTGCATCAGCTCCAACCGTGCAGAAAACCCCACATACAAGGCCGAGGGTAAATAACACAACATTTCTTAGTCTGTGTTTATATTTCATATACGTATCTGTTACACTACAGTGAGCATAAATATAATGAAGATACTAACTGTAATTAATTCTACTTGAAGATGCGGTGGATCTCAACTGGTGTGTGATCAAAGAGATGGAGGTCATTGAGCTGAACAAGCGGACCTCGGGACAGGCTTTTGAGGTGATCCTGAAACCCCCTTCCTTTGATGTTGCGCCTGAGCTTAACACATCCATGCCTCAGCGTAAAGACCCGTCGCTGGAGGAGATTCAGAAGAAACTGGAAGCAGCCGAGGAGAGGCGGAAGGTTGGACATTAAACGCACAAAATTCTGTCTGTGATCTGTTTCTGATGCTGAAATTGTACTGTTTTCTCTAGTTCCAGGAGGCCGAGATGTTGAAGCATCTTGCTGAGAAGAGAGAGCATGAGAAAGAAGTCATTCAAAAGGCCTTTGAGGAGAACAACAACTTCATTAAGAATGCTAAAGAAAAGCTGGAGCAGAGGATGGAGGCCAACAAAGAGAACCGCGAGGCTTTGCTTGCTGCCATGCTGGAGAGGCTACAGGAAAAGGTACAAACTGACTGACAGGGTGTAATGAAATTGTTGTTTACTTGTTGTTTGCATTTTACTTATATTTGAAGAGTTCAGATGCAAAATCCTCTAAGAGCCATCTAAAATTTCTTCTAAAATGATGTGTCTGTGTGTAGGTTCAGTAATTTCACTTTTATGGCAAGTATTAGTTTTATCTTATTGTCTTTAAAGTGAAATATCCGATCATAAACACAGGAAGCTGAAAATTTCAGACAGCACTTAGAGGTTTTTGCATCTGAACTCTTTATTTTCAATGTATATTTCAAAGTAAAAACATTATACTTAATGAGGTAATTTGTTAGAATATATGTACAGTTGCAATCAGAATTATTCAACCCCCTGATTTATTAGCCCCCCTGTTTATTTTTTTCCCCAATTTCTGTTTAACGTTGAGAAAACATTTTTAACACATTTCTAAACATAATAGTTTTAATAACTCATTTCTAATAACTGATTTATTTTATCTTTGCCATGATGACAGTAAATAATATTTGACTAGATATTTTTCAAGACACTTCTATACAGCTTAAAGTGACATTTAAAGGCTTAACTAGGTTAACTAGGCAGGTTAGGGTAATTAGGCAAGTTAATGTATAATGATGGTTTGTTCTGTAGACTATTGAAAAAATATATAGCTTAAAGGGGCTAATAATTTTGACCTTAAAATGGGTTTAAAAAAATCAAAAACTGCTTTAATTCTAGCTGAAATAAAACAAATAAGACTTTCTCCAGAAGAAAAAATATTATCAGACATACTGTGAAAATTTCCTTGCTCTGTTAAACATCATTTGGGAAATATTTAAAAAAGAAAAAAAAATTCAAAGGGGGTTCAATAATTCTGATTGCAACTGTACCTACAGTATTATAATGTGTATTGACAACTTTCAATTGAATTTAGCCTAAAAATTACAATCAATTATGAAAGATAATACGGAAATCACCAAGTCACCAAGCGGCATTTGTTTGATTCAAACTTTAGTAAAAGCTAATATTTTTTTTCATATTTTTTTATTTAATATAATATTTATTATGGGCGGTGCGGTGGCGCAGTGGGTATCGCTGTTGCCTTACGGCAAGAATGTCGCTGGTTTGAGTCTTGGCTGGGTCAGTTGGCATTTCTGTGTGGAGTTTGCATGTTCTCCCCATGTTAGCGTGGGTTTTCTCCGGATGCTCCAGTTTCCCCCACAGTCCAAAGACATGCGTTATAGCTGAATTGGATAAGCTAAATTGTCTGTAGATTATGTATGTGAATGAGTGTTTTTAAGTGTTTCCCAGTGATGAGCTGCAGCTGGAAGGGCATCCACTGTGTAAAACATGTGCTGCATAAGTTGGCGGTTCATTCCGCTGTGGTGACCCCTGATTAATAAAGGGACTAAGCCGAAAAGAAAATGAATAAATAAATATTTATTATGCTTTTTTATTCTACATTATTTATTAAATTTTTAATAATTATATTACAAAAAAACATGGATTTTTTTTACAATTGTTCTACAATAAATATCATTAAATCTAAAAATGTAAATTTAAAAAAATCTGTTTGAAACAGAAAATAAATATAAACTTTTCCTGTTTTTTTACATTAACCATTTTAAACTCTTAAAACATTCTGTTTAACAGAGAGAAGATTTCTTCAACACATTTCTAAACATAATAGTTTTAAAAACTCATTTCTAATAACTGATTTATTTTATCTTTGTCATGATGATAGAAAATAATATTTTTAACTAGATATTTTTCAAGACACTTCTATACAACTTAAAATGACATTTAAAGGCTTAACTAGGGTAATTAGGTTAACTAGGCAGGTTAGGGTAATTAGGCAAGTTATTGTATAACAATGTTTTTTTCTGTTGACAATCGGAAAAAAATATAGCTTAAAGGGGCTAATAATTTTGACCTTAAAATGGTTTTTAAAAAATTAAAAACTGCTTTTATTCTTGCTGAAATAAAACAAATAAGACTTTCTCCAGAAGAAAAAATATTATCAGACATACTGTGAAAAGTTTCCTTGCTCTGTTAAACATCATTTGGGAAATATTTAAAAAAGAAATAAAAATTCATAGGGGGGCTATTAATTCTGACTTCAACTGTGTGTGTGTGTGTGTGTGTGTGTGTGTGTGTGTGTGTGTGTGTGTGCGTGCGCGTGCGTGCGTGTGTATGTATGTGTATATATATGTATGTATATATATATATATATATATATATATATATATATATATATATATATATATATATATATATATATATATATATATATATATATATATATATATATATATATATATATATATATTAGTAAAAGATTTCATTTCAAATGAAAATAAAAAATTAAGAAATAATAAAAAAAAAATTAGAAAGGAAAAAAGTTGGCAAAAACTCCCAGAATTTTGGATGTTTGCATATTCATTGAGTTCCTGGCCTTTGTACATCTGAGTCCCTTCCTGGTCTAAATATAAAAGGGCTATGAATATTGCATTAGAAGGGGTTGGATTGTTTTTCGACTTTGTTTATGCGGCTGCATTTAGCTTCCCTCAGGCACCCTAATACATGCATGAACACAGGCTGAGTAAAATTTCCTTTTGTGTGTCACTTCAGGACAAACACGCTGAGGAAGTGAGGAAGAACAAAGAGCTGAAAGAGGAGGCCTGTCGGTAGAGGAAAGAGCGCTTCAGCTGATGAAAACCAAGCAAACGGTAGCCAATACATCTCAAAAAAAAGGGGGACTTATTGGATATTGATAACGACAATTTTCAACACACCAAGCTTTTGTGGGGTTTAACAACATCCGAACTACTTCATATTATTAAAAACAGGACAAATATTGTCCAGATGGCAATGCAAGGTGCACTGAGAGGGTTATATGTCGCTTGGTGGAAGACAAAAGGTTGATTCAGAGAAGATATACGTACTGTATATATGCGTATATATATATATATTATACCAAACTGATCTTTTTGAAATTACTGGAGAGTAGGACAGGAAGTGAAATCATCGAAGAGATGCTTCAGATGAATGCATTAACATAAATCTTAAAATCATCCTTTACTAATGGCAATATCTTTACAGTCTAAATCCTAAAACATGTGCCATCTACTGTGACATTTTCTCATGCTTTTTTAATTATTGTTTGATATTAATATTCAGAGTTTCATGAAACCTGGCGCATGCTTATTCAATAATCAGGCAATTAGTACAGTATCACATTCCCCGCTATGAGGATGCGAATATGATTTAATTAATAATTTATGAGAAGATGTTTGTAAATCTGAAAGCTCATATCCCTGTCACAAATGAAAGTGGAGCACAGTGACACTTTAAGCACAACTTTTGAGCACATTTAGCTCTTTCATGCATAGTATTTGTATTATCAGTAGGAAAACACTTAGCAGCATCTCGGAAATGAATGTATTAAGCTGTGAGGAAAAACAATAGATCCTGTTTGGATTTGGGAAATGGTTTGGATGTGAATGGTGCACTTTGCTTTGGCATGACACTGAGCTTTATTCTGTTTATTTTACCCGTCGGAAACAAAGATAAAGGAGTTTGATGTTGTATCTGCAGCGTCAAAATAAAAAAAGAGCCATTGTTTGTGCAATGGTGACAAGTGATGTTAATCGACCAGTGAGAAAATGAAACGTCTATGCTTTCTGTGTTTGTAATTTCCCGATGACTAAATTCTCAAGTTAAACTGTTCAATAAATGCTTCTCTTAACTAAATCTAAAGTCTTTCTTTGCAGTGGGTTTATTTATGGGTCAAAGACGCGAAAAATATGTGAAATACAACTTTCATTTTGTTTTGAGTACAAAGTAATTTTTACCATGATGCAAAGACATTTTTACCATGATATACACACACAACACCCACTAAAATGTAAATCAGTGTAACAATAGTTCACATAATAATAAAATTAAGCTTTTATTTTAAATAAAACATGGATACTTTCATAAAAATGGCTAAATAAGATGCTAAAATTGCTATCTATAGTAGACAAAATCATTACCCTGCTTTATGAAACTTGTACTTCAGCTTGAATTACAGACTTTCAGTCAGCCACTTCGGAAAATGTTATGTTAATCACAATTATTTATAACATCTACTGATTAAAACCTTTTTTTGTTTGGCATTTAACTGAACTACATGTGTTTTTGTTTGGGTTACAACACAATGAAGAAGTGAATTAATATTCAACAGCAATAAACACCTTTACTGGAGTGCTACATGATCTTGGGCATTACAATAATATCAATAACATGTTTCAATAACGGATATACACAGTGCCTATAGAAAAATCATCATACTCTGTGAAAATCTATACCTTTACTCACATTTCACCCTGCTTTCAAAAAACTTCGGGATAAAGTTGTAGAAAGGAGAAGGCTACAAAAACCCAATGTGATTCCATTTCAGGCTGTATGAAAAAAAAGCAATTATTTAGGCGCTGTATATTTTTTTTATTAACTGATATAATAAATACAAAGTAATGTACAATGCCTTAAATAATGCAAAGCTCATCTAAAGTATACAGAACTATACCTATAAGCAGATTAATAGTACAATATAGCAGTACGAACTAGTTCTGAGACAAAACAATTGGTAAAACACATGTACAGCCAACACTAACTATTTTCGTCTCCAGTTTAAGAGAGTAAAATGTTGCATTTCTGTACTTCACTCTTCTCAGGACGTTGATTTGGTAGTAGATGGGTTTGGACTCTAGTCCCAGGTCCTCCTCACCGTCTTTTGTTAAACAGCCTCTTTTTTCACATTTTGCCTCTGAGATTGTTGATGGGATTCGTGAATCATCGACGGAAGTTCTGAAAATGAAAATAAAAATGTACAAAGCAGCCTTTAATCACATTTTTCAAAAGGTTTTCACTCCGAAATTGCTTGAATATATTTTAATTTACACTTTAAAAACTGCTGGACTGTTTTTAACAAACACAGGGTCGAATATGAACAAACACAACCATTAGATTAAAATTTTCATTTAAATTTAATGTTAAAAAATAAATCCAATATTGTGTTTGTCCATTCTTGACCAAAAAATGGGTTAAAACAACTCAGCAATTTAATCAGTGCATTAATATTACATTTTTAGTATTTTCTTGTATTTTCAATTGTTATTATTTACAACTCAAATATAGATAAACATTGAAGTGCAAGATTTAAAAAAATTTAATCACAAGAGCTCCACATTTCATACATGTATTTGAAGATTAAATGAATGAGATTAATATAAGACTCACGTGTATGTCCAGGGTGACAGAGATCTGTCTGGAGACAGAGTGTCACTCATTTTAATGTCCCAAGTTGAGTTTAGAATGACCCAAGCTGTCTTTCTTTGACTTCTTGATTTACATCCAGCACCAGAACACTTGGAATATCTTTTTCTTTTAGTCTTTTTCTCAGATGGAGCAGCATCTAACAAAAGCATGAGCAGATACAGCAGCAGCACAACTCTGAAAACCTGACAAGACCAAAACAAAGAATCCATGAGGGTTAAACTCCAAAAACATCCAAAAACGATTTGTTTGAGCCATTAAGATGATACAATCTAAAATGATTTCCTTGGACAGCCTCAAACAGTGAAATCCCATCAAATTACTGTAAATTGACAAAAGTCATTTTATGTACATAAAAAGCATAATAAAAGTAAAGTATATCAGCTTTACTGTTTCAAATAACTTTTTGTGAAAATGAAATGTCAAATTTGGTTGAATTCTATTCTGTCGGGACCTCATTAAAATATATAAAAGAGCAATTGATCAATTTTAAATTGTCATAAGTTGTTATAGTTGCTGACAAAAGGATAAAACCTGAAGAAAGTGTATATTTTTAACGTCATCAAAAGACTTTTTTGGAATATAATATTGTTGCATGGTAAAAATATATCATATATCAAAATATATTATAAACAATACAAATAACAGGAGACATTCAAGTAGAAAAGAATAAAACTGTATTGTATTTTTTTCTTTTCTTAAAATAAATCTTCATATTAAATTATGCAAATCTCAAGAACTCAACAAAAATAACCTGCATGAACTTTTGCACCTGATAGTTGTTTCCCTCTCATGAGAATTAAAAAAAACATTACATTTAACAAAATACTAAATGAATCAACAGTTTTATTAACTAGTGAGAAACTCACCCGTGAGAAGCGCATCTTTACCGTCAGTTTGCTGAGCTCTGCGTCTGATCTGCTTCTGTTTATATGGGCTGATGAGAAACTCTTCAGCTTCCTGATCTTGACGCAGAAAATGTCACGTAGAGACCGTTGTCTGAGATCACTCAACTGACAATGAAGACCAATATGCAAATTGGTTCGTAATTATTTTTCCTCATACGATGAGGAAATACGGGATTCTGTCCATATATACTTCAGTTTTTGGTCCCCTCAGCAAAAACAAATGTGTTCTGGCGGGGTTGAAATTTCAACCCCTTATGTGTTTAACACTTAACTGCACTCTCCCACATTTACACGTTTCACCCACATACACATCAGCAGACGTCTGATTCACATCTTCATGCACTGAGATGCACTTTATATGGGTCACCTGCTTCTACAGGATATGTTCACAGCTTCTGAAAGACTTTTTACTGATAATATGAGACAGTCACCCACGAATGCACATCATATTGATTATCGCCATGCACATTAAAAACTTAGCAGCCTAAGCCAAGTCTTTCTAGCTGATCTTGAAGCACAAGTAGCAATAGACTCTTAAAAATAAAGGCTCTTTATTGGTATTGATGGTTCCATGAAGAGCTTTAAAGATAATTCACCCAAAAAATGAAATCCTGTTATCATTTACTCGCTGTCAAATGGTTCCAAAACCTTTCAGGGTTTCTTTTTTCTGTTGAACACAAAAGAAGATATTTTGAAGAATGTTGGAAACCGGTAGCCATTGACATCCATGGTAGATAAAAATACTATGGAATCAGTGGCTACTGGTTTCCAACATTCTTCAGATTATCACTAATAACTACTCAACTACTCTGAAAGGTTTGAGGGGTGCACAGCAAATAAAATCAGTGTACATTTAACTCAATTTGAGTTTAACTTAACACTCCTTGGGTGTACATATGACTCCCTCCATTTTGGAGTTAAAATAACACTTTCTAAAGTGTGAAATTTGTACATTACTCTCAGAGTTCATTTTAACACAGTAAGAGTTTATTCTTACATCGAACTGGAGTGTGCGTTACCCTTCAAATTGTTAATGTTACCTTTTTTGCTATATTACCAATTGGTGTGTGTGTGACAGATAACAGTGATCAAATATGTTGAAAATAGTTTTAATTTATTAAATGTTCATTAATCTTTTAGAAATAATTTTAATAAATTCAACTCTTTGCATTTTAAAATGCAACAAGACATGTTTCAAGTTTAAGTAAAACAATCTGACTTCCCATCACTAGTGGGAAATACACCGCATATTGGGTTAAAATTTTAACACTGAAAAAAAAACTCTTAAATATACGCTCTTTCACACTCATGGATTAAAATGTACTCTGGTTTTAACACTGAACAACACCAAAAAAATCACACTGTATATTTAACATTGGAATTTTTGCTGCGTGAGTAAAAAAATTATTAACTTTGCCTTTTACTTATGTAGCCATGTCATGGCATAACCTCTGGCATGTAAAATGTGACAAGGAATTTCAAAAATCATAAAAATATACCATCCACAGTTCAAAACATTGTCTGGAAAAAAAGAAAAATGTGTGAAAAACATTTTAGCATTCATTTATTCATAATAAAAGAGAATTTGAATTAATGTTTTATATTCATTTATTGATTTTCCTTCAGCTTAGTGCCTTTATTCTTCAGGGGTTGCCACAGCGGAATGAACCACACCAACTTATCCTGTATATGTTTTACACAGTGGATGCCCTTCCAGCTGCAACCCAATACTGGGAAATACCCCTACACATTCATTTACACACAGACACTACGGCCAATTTAGTTTATTCAATTCACCTATAGCGCATGTCTTTGGATTGTGGGGGAAACTGGAGCACCCAGATGAAACTTATGCAAACATGGGGAGAACATGCAAACTCCACACAGAAATGCAAACTGACCCAGCAGGGGCTCGAACCAGCAACCTTCTTGCTGTGAGGCGACAGTGCTAACCACTGAGCCATCGTGTCGCCCTAGCATTTTAATATTCTAAAGAAAAAACTTTCCACTATAAATAAACTTTTTGGAATTTAAAGTTGTAAAAATGCTTTATAGTATTGTTTTCAGTAATTTGTTCAAATGTATTGATTTTGTAATTTTACTTTTTTTTTTTGGATGATGTGATCCTAAATTTCATTCATAATGGTCTCAAAAGAACCTGCATTAGAAATAGTGTTAACTGCAGACAACTTGTTGTAAATGCGACTTCCAAGTTAGTTTGACTTTGTTAAAAAAGAAATAAATATAAATGAAAACAGCAATATTTTCAAATATTTGTAGAATTTTAACAACTTGACACCTTGGAATTACAAGGTTATCTCTGATTTTTTCAATGTGTATTTATATGTTTTTGATAGATGCAGTTGGTTGATCTTACAAGACTTCTTCTTAAAAAAAAACGAACATTTTCACAACCCCAAAATTGAGACCTCTCACTGACAAAGGTCCAGAATGTGTCCCATACATGAGCTCATTTGTCCTATTTTGAATGCTATGCCTATATAAATAGTAGAAATAACCCATCGAAAAAGGCTTTAAGACCAAGCGGAATCCTGGTGTGACTTTAGTTAATCAGTTTTTTTCAATGCAAACAATTAATTTTCAAGAGTCCAACATCCAGCTGTGCAAGAAAACATCTGACATTCACTATTGTATTGTTTTTATATAGGGAAAACATTTGACAAGCAACTTTTATTCTAAATCTTGGACCTTATTATTGAAATAAAACATGACCAATAAAAATGTGTTACACACCAAAAGCGCCCAATATTAAAATCAACTTACTATTTTGGCTATTATTGTTATCCATGAGTTTTCAAATGTACTTTTTTACAAGAGAGGCTACAAAAAGTATGAAGCTTTAAATTATTATTATTATTATTATTATTATTATTATTATTATTGTTGTTGTTGTTGTTGTTATTATTATTTTATTTTATTTTGTTTATTATTATTATGTTTTAATTTTTATTATTCAAATGGCCAAATTCTGACTGAGGAAATTTAATTGTGCTGGCCAGTTTGTTATTTGCCTAATAAATTACAATAGGCTACAGTCTTTAATTTAAAACTCTTTATATAATGATATATGATGTAATAAATTTTTATTTAAAAAAACTTTTGTCATATTTCTTTATTCTAAATACTTAGTAAAAATTTATGGTACATTAAAAAGTGTGGTTATGATGACCATCCGACAAGCTAATCCAGCTAAAAAATAGTGTTTAAAATGTCACCTAAATGCAGTATTTCAATCTCATAATTAAATAGAAAACTTAGGTGAATATCTGTCTTTTGAGAAAAAAAGAAGCACATCTTTTACCAGGCTGGCTACGGGCCTGTAATAAATGTATTGCTCATTGCATCATCACAAAACATCATAATTCGTATTGCTTGTTCATGTTAGTAAATGCATCATACACATTATACAACCTTATTGTAAAGTGTTACCATTAATGTTCTAAGAATGACTTGATGTTAGATATTCCATCAGCCAACAATTAGTGAAATTCTACCATTGGCAATTCAGAGTTCAGTTTGCCACAGGTACAAACTTGTAACACTGCACAATGCTCGTTCTCCCCCTTTATTTCAGTATAAGTATTGAGGTCACTGAAGTGCTGACTGAGTTCTTGAAACAGCAAAAAATAAACCTGGCCACAAGCAGATGGTAAAGCCATTACAAGAAATGACATCACATGTGATGATTAAAACAACAACGCTGTTATGGTAGCAGAGCACAAGAAGCAAATGCAGAAAGACATGATTCACTATAAATATGCCTCAAAACCGTCTTTTTGACGTGCTCTGCGGAAGACTACACCTAGAAAAAGGATAGTTCACCCAAAAAATTTAATTCTGTCGTTCACTCACCCTTGCCCTGTTTGTGTTATTTTATTCTGTTGCACACAAAGCAAGCTGAAAACCTGTAACCACTGACGTCCATTGTAGAAAAAACAAATACTATGAAAGTCAATGAGTCAATGGTGTTCAACATTGTAATGAAACTCACAAAGGTGTGAAACAACTTGAGGGAGAGTAAATAAGGGGGGAATGGGGACAGTTACACTTTTTGCATTTTTGCTGAAGTGTTTTTTTAGACACTTTTTTTGTGGAAACCCAAAATTTTAATATAATAAACCCACATCTGTCAGACACCCATTCACATTGCTATAATATGTGTACATATGATAATATATGCAGAATTTAAACTCGAACAGACAAAGTCAAACATTGCAACTTACCCCGAGCTCAGGGACGGTAGCAAAAACATGAGGTGTACCTGTGGTGATCATTGTCATAGTTTTCTGTTGTTCACCTGTGAGAAATAGAAGCCGTTTCTAATATATCAGTTTGAGGTGTTGATTAGGACAAAAACTCCTTTTAATATGGAAAATATTCCTTCTATCGGGTGCCGTTGCTTTTATTTAGAACACGATTTAAATCACTCCTGTCCTTTATCTGACATCCTGCGCTTGCCTTTGTTTTAATCCAGGAGTGCAATACCTAGTTCAACTACTGGGTGTCAAACTTGCATACTGCATCTTTAAGATTAAAATGACCAATAAAGCGTCATAACAGTCTTGTGAAAAGGGTCAAGCAACAACCAAGTTTTATTTTAAAAAAAAAGCAACCATGTTTTAGTCAATTATCAGGCCTACAAAAAATCTGAACAAACAATATTTTTACTTAAAATTTAAACTGAACCTTTAATAAACTAGTTTTTTTTTTAAGTTTTAAGTCTAGTTTTTACTTTAAAATGAATTAATTAATCAAAGAATTCATTCTTTGAAATTAAAGTACATTGAAACTGTAACAAAATTAAAATTGTACATTGTTATTATTAAACTTTCTATGCTAGATACAATAGCTTTATCATTTGATAGCTATATCTAAGTTAGGAAAACAGTGATTTAAAATACACAAATGAATAATGTTTCACAAAAACCAATTTTCTGAACATTAAAAATTACTTTTTTTTTTTTTTTTTTTTACCTCAAAATGAGTTTTATACTGGAGTGGTCACAAATGGCTGATTTCTCTTAGATTGAAGGAGGGTCTAACTGAGAATATGTGATATGAATATTATCACTCTAGCTCAGTGGTTCTCAAAGTGTGGTACGTGTACCACTAGTGGTACGCAGGCTTCCTTCTAGTGGTACGTGGAGGAATCGCTGAATAAATAAAGTTAAAAAATGAACACACTTTGTGAAGTTTATTTATAAACTAATTTCGAGAGGATCACGTGCTTATGATTGCTAGCGGCTGGACCCACATTATCCAAATCACCATGCACCAATCAGATGATCCCTAAGCTACTATAAAAACCCCGGGTTTCATATCACCGCTATCTTCGCTTTGAAGAATCCCCCCTTCCACCCCTACTCCTCCTCTCTTTAGATGGGTGGCACGGTGGCCCAGCACTTAGCGCTGTTGCCTCACAGCAAGAATGTCAATGGTTCTAGGCTTTACCAAACCAGCCGGCATTTTCTGTGCGGAGTTTGCATGTTCTCCCCGTGCTCACGTTGGTTTTCCCCGTGTCCTACGGTTTCCTCCCACCGAATAAAAACATTCAACCTAAGTTATTGATTAATCAACACTATATACTTGCTCACTATCTAGTACCTATCTCGTTAAAGAGAACTACTATCTGCACTTCAAACACTACGAAGGGGGAGTTCTCGAGATCTACCTGAGCTCGATCTCCCCTCTCGCCTTGCTACGGGAGGGAGCTCCGGGCTCGAGGATCTCATGAGCTCAGGGCTCTCTCCCGGGACAGCATGCCAAACAAGCTTTATAATTAATCATCAGCTAAGTGTGAACTCTTGAATAACCCTTCAAAGCGTACGTTAACACCGATATCAGTAAATAAATTTTAATAGGCTAAACCTTTTATTTTATTTTCAATTTTCTAATGTTTGTTATGTATTCTATCATTTAAAGCTAATTTCCTCCCCATATTTGTAACGGTTGTTGGGGACATATCCCGTATTTTTATATCCCAATGTTGACAGGTATAGTTTAATCACTTGCTTTACTGGCACACAAAGCCTACTCTAACGCGCAGTAAGCAGATCTAATTTCTAATTTAAACATGTAAATTCTATTCATATATTTAAAATACAAGTTAATGTTTAGATTTCAAAGAAATACAAATAAGTCATAAATAGATGCAACATAGATTTCAAAATTTATCAAAAAAGAGTTTATATATGAATATGACATATAGCTTATATTTATGAGGTCCAAGGAACATTTCCAGGTTTTGGTGAATAGGCTACTTTCTGATAATACTTTACATTTAAGTACAGCAGTTTTTTTTTACTTCTTAAGAACAGTGCCATTTTTAATTAACTTTTAAAAGCACATTTTAATTTAAACGTTGACGTTTTATTTATTTTTACCTGTAAGCACAGTACAGTGTTCATGTTAAAACTATTTATAATGTTAAAAGTGGCTGACAATAATGAAAACTCATAATAAGAATTAATCTGCCACGTTTTTGAACTGTGCAGAGATGCAGCTGCTTAATTAGGCCTACTACGCTACTGTATTTCAATACCGGTCATTATGGTGGTACTTGGAGAGACAATTTTTTTCTGAGGTGGTACTTGGTGAAAAAAGTTTGAGAACCACTGCTCTAGCTCATTCCTGAATGGGAAGGATAAGTCTTGTTGCAACTGCCCCATGTTGCAACCATCCCCACTCTCCCCTAAATGAAAATTTTTGGGTGAACAATCTAGGCTATCTCTTTAAATACTCGACGGAATTATGATTTGTGAGAAATAAAAATAAATATTTTCCGTCTGTTTTACCTCAATGATTATAAAAGTTCCTCCATCTCCTACACAAAACATAAAAGTTTCAATCACCGGTTTTAAAGACGCTGAAGAGCAGCAAGATAAGTTGAAAGATCTATTCAAGCGAGCAGCTGCACTTTTGCATTTAAGTGATTATATTTGCTCTACATCTGCGAGACGGTGACAGTCATAAGAGTAGAGACAGACTCCAGCCACATCACACAATGAAAGAAAACAGTAGCTCAGATGACTGCCAATGCACAAATGCCTTGAGGTTATGCGGCTTTCTGGTGTTACGTAAAATGTGCAGAGATTTATCGGACGCTAGATAAGGATCATTAGTCATCTTGTATGTTAGTCATATATGAAGTTGTGTTAGTTAATTAAAAATAAATCCATAAAAAAAAAGTGTTAGCCTACTTGAAATTAAATACACTAAGTTAAATTCTTGTTGCGTTTTCGTTTAGCTAGGTAATAAAATTAAATTAATAAAAAATGAATATGGCAAAAAATTATAAAATAATGCATTGAAATTTTAGCTATGTGGTGTTTTAATGGTATTAAAACATTTGGTAACAATTTACAGTAAGGTTGTATTAGGTCACTGGTAGGGAACCTATGGCTCACGAGCCACATATGGCTCTTTGACCAAAAATACGTGGCTCTCCAGCTGTCTCCCTTCAATAATTTTTTTTAGTTAAAAAAAATTATAACTGTCATTAGAAATCAGTTTCCTATTGAAAATACAATTACAATTTCCTTTTCATTGTATTTTTTACAGCAAAATTAATAAAAACTTAGCTTACAATAAAAGGACCTTTCAACCAATCGTGACACCAATAAAGAAATATAAGTAATTTGCCCTTTATTTTCTCAATAATAGTAAAATATAATTTTTGTTCTTTAAAACTAGCCAAAAATTAATATAATAACAATAATATGTTCTTTAAAACTAGCCAAAATTAATATAATAACAATAATATATGTTCTTTAAAACTAGCCAAAATTAATATAATAACAATAATATATGTTCTTTAAAACTAGCCAAAATTAATATAATAACAATAATATATGTTCTTTAAAACTAGCCAAAATTAATATAATAACAATAATATATGTTCTTTAAAACTAGCCAAAATTAATATAATAACAATAATATATGTTCTTTAAAACTAGGCAAAATTAATATAATAACAATAATATGTTCTTTAAAACTAGCCAAAATTAATATAATAACAATAATATATGTTCTTTAAAACTAGCCAAAATTAATATAATAACAATAATATATGTTCTTTAAAACTAGCCAAAATTAATATAATAACAATAATATATGTTCTTTAAAACTAGCCAAAATTAATATAATAACAATAATATATGTTCTTTAAAACTAGCCAAAATTAATATAATAACAATAATATATGTTCTTTAAAACTAGCCAAAATTAATATAATAACAATAATATATGTTCTTTAAAACTAGGCAAAATTAATATAATAACAATAATATGTTCTTTAAAACTAGCCAAAATTAATATAATAACAATAATATATGTTCTTTAAAACTAGCCAAAATTAATATAATAACAATAATATATGTTCTTTAAAACTAGCCAAAATTAATATAATAACAATAATATATGTTCTTTAAAACTAGCCAAAATTAATATAATAACAATAATATATGTTCTTTAAAACTAGCCAAAATTAATATAATAACAAAAATATATATGTTCTTTAAAACTAGCCAAAATTAATATAATAACAATAATATATGTTCTTTAAAACTAGCCAAAATTAATATAATAACAAAAATATATATGTTCTTTAAAACTAGCCAAAATTAATATAATAACAATAATATATGTTCTTTAAAACTAGCCAAAATTAATATAATAACAATAATATATGTTCTTTAAAACTAGCCAAAATTAATATAATTACAATAATATATGTTCTTTAAAACTAGCCAAAATTAATATAATTACAATAATATATGTTCTTTAAAACTAGCCAAAATTAATATAATAACAATAATATATGTTCTTTAAAACTAGCCAAAATTAATATAATAACAATAATATATGTTCTTTAAAACTAGCCAAAATTAATATAATTACAATAATATATGTTCTTTAAAACTAGCCAAAATTAATATAATAACAATAATATATGTTCTTTAAAACTAGCCAAAATTAATATAATTACAATAATATATGTTCTTTAAAACTAGCCAAAATTAATATAATAACAATAATATATGTTCTTTAAAACTAGCCAAAATTAATATAATAACAATAATATATGTTCTTTAAAACTAGCCAAAATTAATATAATAACAATAATATATGTTCTTTAAAACTAGGCAAAATTAATATAATAACAATAATATATGTTCTTTAAAACTAGCCAAAATTAATATAATAACAATAATATATGTTCTTTAAAACTAGCCAAAATTAATAACAATAATATATGTTCTTTAAAACTAGCCAAAATTAATATAATAACAATAATATATGTTCTTTAAAACTAGCCAAAATTATTGCTGCATACTTTATTTTCAATTATATGAAGAAACTGTCATATTTTTTATAACAGTAAAATGTTTATTTTAAATTATGTTGCTTTTCAGAAAAAAGAAAGAGTTTATGTACCAGAATTTAAATAAATTGTCCTTTCTTCATTCATGGGCTTGCTCAACATGCGATGCTTCATATTTGGTTATTTTTGAGTTGTGCATGAACATAAATAAAGGTTTTATTTAAACCTGTATTATTTATAGTATACATTGGGGTTTATATATACCCCAATGGCTCTTTAAAAAAATGCATTTGCCAAAAATATCAGAAATGGCTCTTTGCTGAAAAAAGTTTCCCGACCCCTGTAGGTGGTCACTTAATGCATTTATTAACATGAATAAACAATCAACAATACATTTATTACAGTATTTATTTGTGTTAGTTTACGTTAATGAAAATAGTTGTTCATTGTTAGTTTCATGTTAGTTCACGGTGCAATAACTAATGTTAGCATGAACTTGAATGTTAAGAAAGCGTTAGTAAATGTTGAACTATGATTAAGAAATGCTGTACATGTACTGTTCATATTTAGTTCACGTTAGTAAATACGTTAACAATGAAACCTTATTGTAAAGTGTGACCAAATATTCAAAGCACATTAAATATAAAAAATAAAATGAACTCAAATTAACTTCATTGACTTGACACAAAAAATTAAGCCTATTACATTGCTTGAAATTATATAAACATACAAATGTTACCAGTGTAGCATTTATGATTTTACATATAGAAAGCAAGTATGAAATTTAAATAAACAGAAAACTTGACATCTGAAAAATAAAATAATAGAAATGGCAAAAAAGTACAACTTTAAAATATTTAATAATGTTTTTAATTTGTATCTCAGTTGAATAATCAAGCTGCTAAAAAATTAGTTTAAAAATACTCTTCACTTCTTTTTCTCATTTTTGATAATTTTATTGATAAAGGCAACGGAGTAGACAAGAAATATTGGAATAAGTACAGAGAACAAATCTTGACCATTATCATTTTTCTGAATTTGTATTTTTTTCTTAGTTTGGAACATCTGTATTTAAAAACATCTGTATTTACAAGCCATTAATAAAACAAAACAAAAAACAACCATTTAAAAAAGAAAGAAAGAAAACCAGAGAAAGCTCATTTCTGTAGAACATAAGCCAAGTTTGAGCATGTTGATAAACATGAAACATGCGTGTTTAGAAATAAAAAGAAGCCACCATTACTTGGCAAAAATACAATGTAGTTATTTTTTTAATTACATGCCAATATAGGCATATATGAGCATGTGAAAAACAATAGACAGCAAACAATTGACTGACAATGTTGGAGAGAGCTAGTTTTAGAAATGCTTGCAAGAATATGAAAATAAACAAAGCAAACGTATTGCAGATCTTCTGAAACAGATGAATGCAAGAACAGGAGGATTTCTGATATTGTCCAGAAAAGATGTTTAAATCAGGAAGATGATGTCATCAGCCAGCATGACCTGGTTGTCGTCCTGCATGCGCGCGAGAGCAGCCCGGACGTCCGTTTCATTAAACGCTGATGGGCAAGATTTGTTGATGCTCTCCATCAGAGCGATCAAACCCACCGACTGAGCGTGAGAAGAGCGGAAAACCTCCAGCAGAGCCGCTTTAAACTCCTTTAACCTACAGCAAACACACACATATTAGACTTACAGCATCTCAAACACCCAGCAGATTCTCTTATTATTAAGAAGCAATAGTTTAAACCAATTCAGTGGTCCCCTGAAAATGAAAACAATAAATAAAACCAAAAATCCTGAAAGCTTACCTGTCCTCAGACAATTCTGTGTGGCCGTTCTGATCAGGCTCTTCATCACCCTGCCTCGCAGGAGCCGGAGACTGAACTGAGAAAAACACACAAAAAAATAAATGAGCGTGTACAGTGTTGCCAGATATAGCTGACTTTTTCCAGTCCAAAACCCACCAAAACACAAATATTTTATTTCATTTTAATTGATTTAAATCGAAATTAACCTAGTTACTTTACCTATCATAATGTTTAACCATACAGCAACCAACAACACCAGTCACAGAACCACAACATGAGTGGATCACATCGAAACACTGCCCCCATCTCCACCTCTCACCCACACACTGCACTAATGTTAGAGCATGTTTTACTTTCGAAATGGGGTATAAATTCGTCCCATTTGACGTGTACATTTTTTTAAACATAATTGGGTGCTGTTCGTCAATCAGACAACGCTTCTATGTTTGTTCTTGCTGTCAATTGTGGAAAAAAGGATAGATAAAAGTGTCATGATAAACCGCTGTGAGTTTAACTGAAGGTGCTGCGTGATGCGCGTGCACGCAAAGGGAACTCAGATTTGTCCGGGAGTCAGATTTTGATACAACTTTCCTTCAGCTCCTCCTGCGGGTGGGCCCATGCTGTTTGTGCTATGCCCTGGTCACTACTAACCGCCCTAATTTTGTCAACCCGCCTGTGCCATTTTTTACCTGCACAATCAAATTCAAAACCGCCCAATTAGGGAGGAAACCACTCAATCTGGCAACACTGAGCATGTATTTTATGTCATTACAATAAAAACGTTTAATTAATTTCAACTATTTTTTGTGTATGTTTTAAACAAATAATGTTTATTTACAATCTGATTTAATATTCCGATCTTGGTGTAGTTGAATGGGGAATTTATGGCACAGAACAAACTAATTCTGGGAAAAGAACTATTAAAAATATGTACTGTACCTAGAATCTACAGGCATTGCTGAAGTGCTATAAAAGAAACATTTGAATGTATATATATATATATTTTTTTTTTTTTATTATTATTAAACTGTCAAAATGTATAAAACAGACAAAATAATTTTCCTTAAAAAAAAAAAAAAAACAATGTAGAAGAAATGTTTGTGTGTGTTTGTCTTACTCTGTGGAATATCAGTCTCAGTGTTAAAGTCATAGGGGTCATAAGACTCGCTGGCCTGAGATCCCCTGCGCCTACAGGACAAAAGAAAGCACTGTCAGTGGTCAAATCTCAGCTGAGCTCTCACACACATCACTAATCATCACTATTACAAATGTCAGACAACACTGTATAATTAGAGTTTTATGAATGAATCATCACTTCATGATCTCAACACTGTAAAAATGAAAATAAAAATCTTGTTGCCTTCATTTTTGTTTTAATCAAACAATTTTCTAGTCATCTAAACTTCTTTGACTTAAACTGACAAAAAATATTAAGTTAAACCTTGTATAACTTAAAATATTAAGTTGAAACCTTATGAAAATAAGTTAAAGTGACAAAAACATTTGTTGTCATGACTTTTTGTTATGTCATTTTTTACAGTGAAGAACATAAAGAGCACTGCTCAAACATCTGAGGTCATTCAAGAAATAAACAGCAAAATAATAATAATAATAATAGACAAAATAATCTATTTCAAATCAATGCTGTTTTTTTAACCCTTGATTAAGCAGGCAATTTTTTTTGGAAATCAAATTAGGATTACATGATGCTAAAGACGCTGAAAATTGACCACATTAATAAATCGCAGTAGAAAAGTTTTTTAAATTGTAATAATTTTTTACAATACTACTGACTTCACTGCATATGTTTGGTATATAAATGCTTATAATATCTTTGGTAAGAGTAAAGACCCGTGCACACAGAGACGTTTTTTGATCGTGTTTTTTCGTCGACGTTTAACGCCACGTGACTAAATAAAGGGCGTCAATGTGATTGTGCACACCAACGCGCAAAACGGCAAGCGCAAAAGCGTTCTTTTTTAAAAAAAAAAACGCCTCCACCAATCAGATTGGCACTTTTGTTCACGTGCACAGAGCTGCTGAAGTTACAGTAAACAGCAAATGGAGGCGCTCATGCGCAAAACTGTCAATGCGAGCGCACATTGAAGAAGATGCCCAGAGGCAATATGAACGTGGAGCTGCTTATTGCACTGGTGAACAATAATCATTTCTTCATCGCTAAAGTTGGAGCTGCTACTTGAACCATTCATAGCAACAAGCGTGTCAACTTTGTCTTCTTCTTCTGTGTTACAAGCGGGTGTCAGAAGCTTAAAGTTGTGTAGCGCCATCTAACGTCAAAGAGTGATTTTGCATACTCTTCTGCTCAACGCCTGTGAAAATTGCTTGGGTTTGAATCCGGAAAAATGTCTTGAAAAACGCTGACAATAAACGGAAACGAAAAGCTTCCCGGTGTGTACGAGCCTTAAGCCTCTTCTTTCAAAAACATTAATATACCTTACCCACCTCAAACATTTGAACTTGTATCTTTTGAACTCAAAACATAAAGTTGAAGGGGAATTTATTAGCCCTCCAGTGAAATGAGTATTGTTTTTCAAAAATTTCTAAAAAGAAATATTTAACAGAGCACATTTTTACAGTCTAATTTAATTATCTTCTGGAAAAGTCAAAATTCTGTTGTTTGGCTAAAATATAAACACATTTTTTTTTTTATTTAAAAACTGCTAAGATTTTATTATTATTAGCCCTTCTAAAAACTTTTTCAATTGCCTACAGAACCAACCACTGTTGTCTAATGACTTGACTGGCTAACAGAATTAACCTAGGTAAGGCTTTAAATTACACCAAGAATACTAATTTAATTTTTTTTTGTACTAAATACTAAAATATCATGTACTGTCATCATGACAAAGACATAAGAATTGAGCTACTAGAAATGATCCATTAAAACTATTGTGTTTAAAATGTGTTGAAAGAATTACAATTTCACAGGAGGGTTAATATGTCTTAGAAATAAAGATTTTGTTATTCTGGAATAACACCAGACCTTTTTCTGGGTGGTCGTGGCGTGTCTTGAGCTTCATCTTCCTCTTCTTCTTCATCTTCTGAAGCAGCGTCCTGCTGTCCGTTTCTAGAGCGTTTACGTTCCTTCTCTAAAACCTAAAGGAAGGGAAAACAAGTTATTTTAACAAATCATGTACGGGAAAGTTCTATTGAATTTTAATCAGCAACTAAAAGAAGATATACAAATAAACAAAGTCAGGTGCCAGAAAGAAGTGGTGTTTTTGTTGACTGTGTTATGGATGAAGCTAATAAAGGTAGTTTTAGATTGATATTCGCTTGACATTCGTCTACATGCCCTGGTTTGTAGTAGTTGCAGTAGTAAGTTTGTAGAAAAATGCCAGAGTTTTGTTAACAAGTTGAAAGTCTTTAGTGTTTATTTGTTGACAGTTGCGTGGTATTGTCCCAGCCCTCCTCCATTGTGATTGGTTAAAAGTGACACTGATGGGCGCTGCGTTGCACAGCGATGACTGTAAAATTCAGTGCCTTGCTACACTTCTATGCACTCTAAAACACAGTGGTGGAAATTCAAAGTCATATGTATACGGTACACATCCTGTAATTCAGCTTTATGCCATTTTTCCCGTGAAGGACTAGCCTTAAAGGCGCAGTACACCAAAACTAGCTGATGCTAAATGCTACAAAATAGAAACTTATGAAAGGTATAATAAAAAATGTGATGGGTGTTTTGAGATGAAACTTTACAGACACATTCTGGAGACACAAAAGACTTATATTAAATCTGGACAAAGTGGTAACCTAGGTGCCCTTTAATATGCACCACTGAATGCCATTCATCCTTAACTGACTTGATATGAGTTAAGATCTACAGTTTGAGCAAACAGACCTTCTTGAAATAAGCGAACTGCACGAGCTCTACAGCGACTTCAGTGTCCACCAGCTCCACAGCTTTACTCATGCGGGCTTTAGCGTGAGCCGTGGACAGACGGATCAAAGTCTCCAGGGTTCGGGCAGTGACCGGTGACGTCTGAGAAACAAAACAAAGCAAATTCATCAGGTTAGCCACCTAACTATATTTACCAACACCTGACCAGCAACGCTTTGTGAAAGCGCCTGTATTTACCCGTGCGATGTCAGAGCCCAGCTGCTCCTGGTTACGCAGTCGTGAATATTCCTCTGCGATGTGATTGGCTGCATCTTGGGTCAAAACTGGAGAAATGGCTTTGGCGACGTGGATGTACTTTCTTATGAAGGCTTTGCTCACCACTCGATCCCTAAAAAAAGAAAATGCAGTTTAATAATGGACGTTCATTTCTGCAAGCGAAGTATGCAAAACCTAAGTTTTTAAAAAATAATTTGATCAAAGAAAAAAAAAACATGCCAACCCAACTAAAAAGCTTTATTTCATTAGGTAAGTGAACCAATCAGAGCCGAACTAGCTATTGTTATTTGCATAAGAGATAGAAAACACAGAAGGTCGAGCTAATGAAATACGTGTTCACATACTTGAGTTTTTTGCTGCCGTGGAGGAGTGGATTGTGTTTCTCGTACACCTGGAGCTCCTCTTCCTCCTCCTGCGTACCATCAGGGTCTTCTGTGGCCAAAGCATCGATTGTACCACCAAGAGCAAGAGCTGAAACACACAAACGCATGATGAGTCCAATAAACACAAACTGCAACATGATTAATTCCTAATAGGGATGTCACTTTGTACAAATTTCCATGATCAATCATTGTTTAAACCAGTGGTCTCAAACTTAATTCCTGGAAGGCCACAGCTCTGCATAGTTTAGCTCCAACCACCTCCAACTCACATCTGCTTAATAGTCTCTAATACTCTTGAACACCTTGATTAGTTCGATCAGCTGTTTGATTAGGATTGGAGAAAAACTGTGCAGAGCTGTGGTCCTCTAGGAATCGAGTTTGAGACCTATGGTTTAATCTAATAGTCAATTGATTATTAACCTTAATAAAACAATATGAGTCTTCAGGGTATTTGCAGCAATCCTAAAAGTAATTTCAATACCTTTTTAAAACGTTTTAAAGACCTTCTCAGAATATTTTAAGACCTCATTGCTACTTCAATTCTAATCAGTATCAAACCTTTACTTAATAAACAGTTGTTAATAAAGAGTTGTAGTTAAACAAATCATTGGAGCACAACCATACAACAGAACTCAGATAAGCTTGGAAGAAACAAAGCTTGAAAGAATAAATTACGTGGTTGTTTTCGGCGACAGGCTTCAGCCACTGTTTAAACTCGTCTTTCTCCAACCAGGAGTACGCAAACTTACATTTTCCCATTTTGCCGCCTGTTTCGATCTATGGTTTCGCTACATGTGGAGAGCGTCACATCACCTTCCAGCGTTTGTCGCAAATTACGTGACATCACCCGGACAGATGAGCTTGGCTGGACGCGCCCCAGCCCGAACCAATCGCGTGGATAAAGCACGCCGTTGTTAATATTTGGAGGAAAATAAATATATTTATGCTTTTTTGGAGTCGGACAACGCTTCAACAAAACTTAAAACCTCGTAAAAACGCAATTAAGACTTTTTTTTATACCTTTTAAGGTTCTTCATTTTCTCATAATTGCTTTATCAACTTTTAATACTTTTTAAGACCCCACAGACACCCTGGTCTAGTTCAGTGGCACTAGCATGACATACAAATGACATCCATAATGAAAAGAAAAGTATTTACCTTAAATAAAAGTCTAGTAGGATTGTAAAAAGAATAAATTGATTGATCATTTAATTGAACTATTTAATGATTAAAAATGTTAAAAAAATTTTTCCTTTGGCTTAGTCCTTCATTTATCAGGGGTCACCACAGCGGAATGAACCGCCAACTATTTCAGCATATGTTTTACGCAGCGTATGCCTTTCAAGCTGCAACCCAGTACTGGGAAACATCTATACACACACATACACTACAGCCAATTTAGCTTATTCAATTCACCTAAACCATATGTCTTTGGACTGTTGGGAAAACCGGAAAAAAAAACCCATGCGAACACGGGGAGAATATGCAAACTCTACACAGAAATGCCACCTGGCCCAGCTGAGACTGGAACCAGCGACCTTCTTGCTGTCAGGCGACAGTGCTAACCACTGAGCCACCTTATAAATTATACTTTGGTATTCTGTCCATCTGAACACACTGCTCTTCAGTCAGACAACTGTGTGTGAGTTTATACCTGTCCCGTCCTGCTCATGTGGATCTCTGTAGCGGTGCATACGCAGCACGTGGTCTGAGATCTCACGGTCCTGCTCAGGGTCCATCTGATCCAGCATGATGAAGAGCAGATCAAAACGAGACAGCAGAGAGTCCTGCAGACCGATGTTCTCCATGGGTGTCTTATACTGATCATACTGCAGACCAACACAGACACGTCATCAAAACACACACACACAGATTCAGAAACATCAACTGTACAGAAAAGACTAGCAATGTTGAACTGCTATTTAAAACAACTGAAATTCAGATCATTGTTCTAACAACCACCTGTGATGTACGTTATATTGTCATGTTCCTGTAGACGACCGCCACTCGCTATAAGTTTTATATGCATTTTTGGCTAGAAGCGTAGTCTAGATATGGCGTGCAAACGCTGAAGATGTTTTGTTTGTTTATTTTCTATTAAGCCGTTTAGAGGATGATTTTCAGCCAGTTTAGGTTTTTTTTGTTATATTGCTTTCTTTTATTTGGCGCTGCTTGAAACCCTCTTTCCCTTAACAACATGTATTAATTGATTCATTTTATTTTGTGAGATCGTTCAACTTGTACATATTATTTTTGCTGTTTGAATTCTTTTCACTTTTGTAAATAATTTCACTTTTTTTGTCATATTTGTCTGACATTTTGCCACCAGCTCTCATCAAATTGAGTCACATCAAAATGGTACCTCTTTAACCTCTAGAGCTAAACTTGAAAGTTGTAACAGATATATTTAAAATCGCAATAATATTGAATCGTCATACAAATATTGTGATAATATCCTGTCATGGGAACTAACAACTTACTAAGAATCAAAACAATACAACTGCTACCTACAAACAATCCCAAACTACCCTCTCAAACATCCTAAAAACTTCAAACCTAATTTAATTATTAACTTATATATCTCGATTGTGTTTTATTATTCTAACTGGATTGTATTAAATATTTTGTATTTGAGGAAACTCGGAGAAAACCCAAGCGAACACGGAGAGAACATGCAAACTCCACACAGAAATGTGCAACAAAATATATCTACTATATATGTAGCATATTAAATTCAATTTATGGTTCCACAATATTAAAAATAAATCTGACATTGCGATATTTTGTTTTTCTGCGATATCTATTGCAATCATTCATTCATTTCGATTGATTGGGGTGAATTTGTAAGGGTGTGAATCATGTATAAAATATAATAAACAAATTCCAAGCAAAAATAATTACAATAGAGCAACGAAAAACGTCAAATTAACAGTGCTACAGAGTTATCTGTAGAGTCAAACAGTAGTCAGGTACAGAAATTAAATAACAAAATGTAAAATAAGTCTGTACAGTCTTCATAGTGTTAATTCAGTCAAACTATTCTTTAATAAAGTTACAAATGTGCTTTTTTGTGCCCAAATGCTTTAAATTCTATTGGAATGCCATTTAAACACATGCATATGATAAAGTTTCACTCTGTTATGGTTATATAAAGCAAAGACTCCACAAATGGCACATATCTTGTGCTGATCAACTATAATCCTAATTCAACATGGCATATCCTGTGATGTGACTATTGCGGACACACACATTGCAATATCGATGCTGAAACGATATATTTAAAGCAGCTCTAATAAAAAAATAATTTATTAACACAGAACGCAGCACTCACTCTGCCGTAGACGGGGTTGGCAGCTGCCAGCACGCTGCAGCGGGCATTGAGTCGAGCATGGATGCCAGCTTTAGCGATGGTGACGCGGCCCTGTTCCATGACCTCATGTATAGCAGTGCGATCCATATCTGACATTTTGTCAAACTCGTCAATGCAGACAACGCCTCGATCCCCCAAAACCATGGCCCCGGCTTCCAGACGCCGCTCGCCTAAAACAGATAGATGCGGCTCAACTTTAACACTGACGCAGAGTCGACAAAGCAGATTTTACTGTGTGTGTGTGTGTGTGTGAGCGGCAGTACCTGTCTCCTGGTCAGTGGTCACGGCTGCGGTCAGACCCACACCTGATGAACCACGGCCTGTTGTGGGAATGGCCCGAGGAGCAGTGTGAAGAACGTACCGAAGCAACTGAGACTTGGCCACTGACGGGTCACCTGAGAAACACAGACATTTAGTATTTCCGCTAAATTGATCTAAAGGATTTTGTTATTCAATGTTTGACATAAATAGAGGGTGGAACATAGAGTAGCTCCTCCCCCTTTAAAAAAAAAACAGCCAATAGTTATTGTTTTTATCACAGCTCTGCCAGTGAGTGGTTGAGCTCAAGTGCAACAAATAAAAAGCAAATTACTGGGGGTCTTGAAGGGGGCGGGGCATGTCAGATACTAGAAAGCATTTGATTGGTCAAGATTAGATGAGAAACTGAAGTATGTGGTGACGTGAAACAAATTGTTGATCCATTTAGACGGAGGTGACAAACTGCACGCTTTGTATGTTTATATCAGTTTATATCTTCTGAACGCAAATTTTGTCACTGTTTTGGAGCACACTAGCTTATCGATTTAAACTAACAGACAAACTAACGTCGATTAAAATTTAATTTATTTTCATGAGACCTTTAAACTACTAACAGCAGTATAGTACTCAATAATGATTTTCCACTAACACATTTTTGTATATATTTATTTCCTCAAAATCTGAAGAATAAGAAATATTCCAATAGTCGTATTCGTTGGCGGTTCATTCCGCTGTGGCGACCCCAGATTAATAAAGGGACTAAGCCGAAAAGAAAATGAATGAATGAGTTGTATTTGTCATATTTATAACACGGAAAACTGATAAATGGCGCCATCTGGTGGGTCTGCGAATAACAGCAGTAAAGAACTGCTTTTACTAAGCTGGTTTATCTGGTTAGCCTGGTCTTAAAATGGATAACTACAATCAGATGTCAGCAAACAGACAAAACTCTAATGCAATTCATTCACTCTATTATTGTAATTCATAATAAAAACAACTAAAAATCATCGAATAAAATTTATCACTACTACTTATGATATTGTCTTAACAATATTATTAAATATATTAAAATTAAAAATATATAATTTAGTAATAAAAATAAAATAATAAAATGTACTACTGTTATTCAGGGAACTAGTTTTTTTATAGTCTTACAAACATCAAACTTTTTTATACAGCTTTATATTTATGCCACGTTGTTTTATATACCATAATATTTTAATCTTTACCTAATATCTAAAGAAAATCCCAAAATAAATTACACTTAATTTGGCCCTACTTACAACTAATAGTTACAAAAAAGCTATCGTCATGTTACAACCAGTCATTTCACCCTAAGTGTGTCTCAATATTATGCAACATTGTTTGTGCAATTGAAAGCAAGTAAATACCTATGAGAAGCACGTTAATGTCTCCTCGAATACGCGAGCCGTTCTCCAGCACCTTCTCCACTCCTCCTAGAAGCATGCACAGGATGGCCTTCTTTATGTACTCATGACCATGAATACTGGGGGCCAGAGAGCGAGCCAACTGATCAAACACATTCTGCAGGAAAACAAAAACAAAAACAGCATTCACATTAGAGAAACACACACAAACAAGATCACAAAACTGTTTTATGTATTTATCTGTAATGCGCTGGACATATGCACATAAAAATGTTTGTCAGTGTATGTGCATATGGATATCTGTATTAGAGGTGTGAACCTACATTAGTCTCAAGGTTTGGTTCGGCTACGATCATCATGCCATCGATTCGGTTCAATTTGATATCTTGGTGCATCACGGTGCATTGACAATGCTTTCCATACACAATTTCATATTTTACTTCACCGCACAATTCTTGTATTAAAATGTATAATTTATAAATACATTTTCTGTGTATTTGTAACACAATTTTGTCCTTTAATACACACAGTCAGATATATGAACTGCACCTTTAATTCTACCTACTCAAAGAAAACACTCTTTTTGAATGTATCAAAATAATTCAAGCGTATGCACAGAACAACATGAGCATTTATAGCAAATAAACTAACGTAAATATTATCCCGCTTGCTTTTTGGGAATTGTTGAGCGAGTTTTTAAACGCCTATGATTGGTCACACACTCAACAGAAAGGGCTGTGATTTGCTCAAACTTTCTGGCTACTAGATGTTACACTAGTAAATGTCAGCGGCAATCACAGCTGATCCATGATAGAGGCGGTGGAGAAAACTCGCTCTGCAGACACGCTAGTATCTGGATCCGAAAGTAATGCTGTAACAGTCGAGAGGAGAGGAAATGTTTGCAGAGTTTCTGTGCTGTTAAGTAGTTTTAAGTAGCATTTTAATTACCCGCGCCCCCCTCCCTCGCTATAGTAAACTACTGCAATATAGCGCATATGAGATAAATGATGTCAGTACGTAATAACCGGTTATGATCTATTACTAAATCGATACTGAATTGTCCACGTCTGCATCGCGGCGCACCACAGAAACAATTAATTTTGACACCCCTAATCTGTATATATCTAAAGCCAGTTAAACTCAACTGAAACTTGTATAAATGTAGTCATGGTCAAAATTATTGGCACACTTGGTCAATTTAAGCAAAGAATATTTTTAATAAATCTGCTTTGTTGATTTTTTTAATGTTTCATTAAAAAAATCTAAACTTTCATTCAAATAAATCAATTAAAATGGGAGGGGGGTGTCATTAAAAATGAGTTAAAAAAAAGTTTTTTGCCAGTACAGTTGCCAAATTTAAAGGCACCTCAAAAATATTCCTATGAGTCAAATATACCTGAAGTATATATTTTTATCATTTAGAAAGGTAAATATTTTTATTAATTAAAGATAAAAAAGAATATTTTCAAATTTCTTTACATTTTTTTTGCTCATATTTACCAAAGGTGCCAATAATTGAAACCAGACTGTATGTTGATTTCCATCCGCTCACCTTAGAGCGAGACCTGCAGAAGCTCTTGATTTTGGCCACATCGTCAGCAGAGAAGTAGTGAGAAATTTCTTTGCTCATCTGTTTGACATGGCAGGCGATCATGATGGTCCTGAATAAACACACAAGGACAAATCATACTATAAATATCAATATAGTTTAAATAGGAACACCAGTACACTGTTTTTACTAAAGAAAAGACCACAGCAGTGCAAAAACTTAGCAGTCATTCACAAAGAACGCATCAGAAAATGTGAGATGCAGCGCCGCCATGTTGCCGTTGTCATGTCAACTTGGAGCTATAAACAGAAGCTCTCACTGCTTGCCCCGCCCTCGAGTTCATCTGATTGGTCTATTGCTTTGTAACTGACATTAATGAGTGCTACTATGAAAGTCAAAACACCATCTCGACATGCCATCTAATAAACACGGTGCTTGTCATGTACAAGCTGCTGCAGAATACGCGAGTGGTCGCTCAAGTCCTTTCTCTACACACACACACACACACACACAAGATTGAACAGTTGTTGTCTAGCATTTTCATTCAAATAGATTTCAGTTTTGAAGCTTACTGAATCTATACACTATTACTGTTTTTCTGTTGCTCTGAGATGGTTGGGCTCAACCTTTGAAAGTTTAATATGCAGTCTAATTATAAAGTTTTACTTTTCAATTTTTTGTTTATTATCTATTTTTGCATCACACATAGCTTTTCAGTTCTGTAGCTGATTGTGAGAAACACTTCTGCCTGTTCGACATAAAGAGAAAAGCAAGCACTGGGGATTTGTTATTAATCCTGTTGTACCATACTCGTATCAAACCGTAACCTCAAAACTGAGGTACGTACTGAACCGTGACCTCCGTGTACCATTACACCCTAGTTTTTACAATGATGACATTCTGAAGCAGCTGTACCTGAAGGTGCCCGAGGTGAAACCGCCCTTCTTGCCCGGCAGGCAGCGATAGGTGCCGATCACCTGTGTTCGATCTCCAGGCTTCACAGCGTCCACCAGGTCATTGTCCAGGATGATGTCCACAGAGCGGGGCAGCTGACCAGCAGGGGCCTTCTCTGGCATCTCCTGTATAGTGATGGTTTGGTGGTCCTTATAGACGGACAGACCAAACTCTGTCTCCAGTGGATTGTTCTCTTCATCCTGAATGGATCGAATGCAGAGCGAGGACTTTAAAGAAACTATTTTTGGACCAACATTATCAGAGGTTATCAAACAGGGGGCCGTAACAGCTTTTAAAGGCTGCATCAGAATATTCAGATAAAAATAAAAATGCAATAATAACAATAAAAATATATTTTTACATTTATTTTATATTGTAAAAATTAAATATAATATTTTAGTAACAATGGTAAAAAATTATTTATCATCATCATTACCATTACTAATAATATTATTATTTACCCAAATATATAAAGTAAAAAAAATTGTATATTGTGGCCTATATATGGTCTTCATATGTTTGCATGATTGCACTGATCTAAGTGATGACAAATTCTTTACCTTGGTGGGGTAAATGGCACTTGAAGGGAAGGCATCCAGAGAGGTCAGATCGGTGTATTTGCGCTCCATGGTCTTTTTAGTGGCTGGGCAGTAGTGCACACTGCGTACTACTTTGGGACGCACCAAAGAGCCTGTTGTTACAATGAAAAATGATCAGTTTACCATCCGTGGAATCCAACATACCAAATCAATAAAATTCATATAAATAATGCTGGACATACATTTAGTGACGATGCCCTCCAAACACACCATGCTGCCCAGGAGGCGAGAGGTCAGGGTTCGAGGGGAGACATGTTTGCTCCCAAAGCTGCCCTCCAAACCAATGAAGAACTCCTCATGTTGCTTGGCGTAAGTGGCATCTATTGAAGCCACCAGATCTTTCAGGGCTCGCTGGAATGCCAGGAGCTCTTCAAAAGCGTTATTCAACAGCCTGAGGGACAGAGAATGCTCGTGTCAATGAAAATACAGTCACACTTGACTTATGTTAAAGTTTTAATTAACAAATAGTCAAGCTTTACACCTCAAACCTGCAAACAATAACCACACCAATCAACCAACAAGCCAGTAAACAAAATAATAATAATCAGGAAAAAACATAACTAAACCACGAATTGCTGAACACAGAAGTAATAAAACGATTAAATGATCAATGGAATCTTATTTCTGTTCATTTTAATGCATTGAAACGTAACCTTTCGACATTACGATATATTGGCATTGAACAAGTGAAGGTTTCGAGAAGGGGCAGGATATAGTTAAGACTTCTATTGTAGAGGGAAGCGTTTTACATTTACACACTGAATAATTTGTCTCCGAGGGGTTTAAATTTGGACTTGATTTGAAATCTTTTTTGTAATTGTATGTATGTGTCCTATATTGTCATATTTATTCTATTGTGGTTTTTCCTGATTTTTATTTTCTGGCTTGTTGGTTGATTGTTGCGATTATTGTTTGCAGGTGTGAGGTGTAGAGCTTGACTATTTCTTGAGTTCTCCTGTTTTCTTGTTTAACCTGATGAAGACCGTGTAGGTCGAAACGTTACAGTAAATCCTTTTTGAGAGCTAAAGTGGCAGTGTGCCAATTTTCTTTTTACCTTTTTCACTGTGTTTGATTTGATCGAGCACCTGCTTTTGAGAAACTCAGATGTGCGCACACTTCTGTTTTTTGGTTGCTTAAAGTTTTAGTTAACCATAAAAAATAAAAATCATCATTTACTCCTACTCATTGTTTCACACTCTAAATGAATTTAGTTAATCTTCAGGACACAAATAAAGATATTTTTAAACAAATCTGATTTCTGTCCTGTTGAAATTTGGTCACAGAAGTGCAAGCGTGCTTGCTTGATGTATGAGGACCAATGAGGTTCATTCGTACATGTCATGTGACACATTGTAGCTTCCACAAGAACCAACACTTTCCACTGTTAATCAAGCAAGGTTGCTTCTGTTTATGGTAATATATTTATGTGATCAAATCTGTTCCTTATATAAAAAACAATTGTGTTTTTAGAATACTTGAATTAAACTGCTTCATTCATGTGGATTGTTTTGTTAAATATCTTAATGACAAGTTTTATGGTAATATACTTTCAAAGTATGGAAACTGATATCAGTATTAATTAAAAAAGTTTTAATTTGTGTTCTGAAACGTCTAATGCGTTTGATATAATGATATAATGGTGACAATTTCATTGTGAGATCAACTAACTTTAAAGGGATAATTCACCCAAAACTGACATTTTCATCATCATTCACTCATTCTTCATTGTCTCAAACCATGAACACAAAATAAGTTATTTATAAAATCGTGGAAACCTGTAATTGACTTCCATAGTATTTATTTAATAAGTAAGTAAATTATAGGTTTCCAACATTTTTCAAAATATCTCCTTTTGTTCACTGGAAACAGTAAACCAAAAAACGCATGGAACCCCTTGAGGGAGAGTACATTAGTATATTTTCATTTTTGGGTGAACTATCCCTTTGATTTCAGTACAATATAGAATACGTGCAGTTATGTCATTATGCGTGAAAACATACTTGCAAATTATAATAGCATAACATCATACATGTGCACAGAGTGTAGTAGTGAAGTGTAAAAAACGAGACATACTTTGCTGCTCGCTTTTCATTTCGTCGTCGCAGATCGTTGAGGTTCACAATGAGCCTGGATTTGTTTTCGCTGATCATCTGTCGTACTTTGCTCTGATAGATGCCCTGGTCTTGCTGAAAAAGGGTAAAAACGCAAGTTGTAAACCGGCAAAATATGCTCTAAAAGTTCCACGGAAAAAGTAACGTGGGTGTGGGCCTTTGTTCCTATAAACCACATTAACTACAACAACTCAACCTGTAATAAATATGTAATAACGCATTTATACTTACATCGTCGTCAAGGAAATCCAAGTAATCCCTCTGAGCCTCCCTCATTTCCTGATCGTCCACAACTTCAGCAGCCATTTTTGCTATATTGCTTTTAAAAGTGTGAAGAAAAGTTCAGTGCAGAACACCTCGTGTCTGTCGCAGCACTGTTGTGAGCCTTTTCGCGCCACCAGACTTCTCTCGCAGTGGAATCCGAGCACTGATTGGCCGACACCTCGGTGGCTCATTAACATATTCCGTCTCTGTGGTTGCGGCGTCCAATCTAATCCGCGGAGGGAAGATTTGCCCGACCCACTTGAGCGTTTCGCGCGAAAAGAGAGCCGGTTTTGCGCATGCGCTCATAGCAAGAGATGCAGCAGATCTGACAAATAATAATGGACGATGCAGGCAATCCTGTGTTTATTAATCGTCAAACCGACTCATTTAACTTCTCTATATACAGAATGGGAAAACAAACTATATAGGCTACAATATAACGATACAGAACACAGTGAAAGTACAACATAGGCTTTGTATCGCAGGCCCGCAGCCTATTGAACGGGGTGGATATTTTTTCTCAAAAAGTGGGGCTTTTTGCAGTTATTCTCCTCAATTTCTATTAAGTGATGAGGTTCAAATACTGCATTTTAGTGACATTTTTAGCATTAATCTTTGCTGCATTGGCATTGGTCACATGGTGATCATAACCACGCTTTTTGATACAACAAAAATATTTTTTACAATTTTGTCAAAGTGCTCACCATACTATTTTACCACAAAGTGTTTATTTAGAAATGTGCAATTAAACTTTATTGTGCATTTAAAAGTTATTACAGTTTTATAAATATTAGATTAGAATATAATTTTAATTTAAGAATCTTGAATAGTTTTGAAAGTATGAAAAATACTTATTTTTAAAATACAAGTTTATTAATGCATCTTAAAAAAACTATTAGGAATCTGTTAAAACTTTTTGAAAACCAACTAAAACATATTAAAAACTGTAACCTGTAGGTAAATAACAAACTGGCCAGCTATTTTGTTCAGTCAGAATTTGTACATTTTAATTATTAAAAGTTAAATTTGTCTTAAAGTTTTCTTCTATCGGTAATTTTCACAATTTATGTTGGCATACTGTATCAGGTGAATTTATATACCCCACGGATAATATTATTTTCCACAACAGATCTTTCTCATGATTTTTTTATTGCTTGTTTTGACCACTGTTAAGGCTAATTTACAATAAATAAATGTAAAATATGGGCCTACCTGTCCTATTTCCAAATGGTAGTATATAATAAATAGTTGTTTTCCTGTTTCGAAACGTTAGGCCTAATAGCTTCAGTCAACATGTGCTTTCACTGTATGGAGAAAATGAAATGATACTGAATGGTGACTGAAAATTTGTTAGCCTAACTAAATCTTTTTACTTTTTTCAGCACTGAATGTAAAATGATGTCAATAATACGGTAGTCAGTCCTTTAATTGTGTACATTTCCTCATCATGTTGATATTTAACTGCGTTTTAAGAACATTTATAATTGTATTGTACAAGGACTAAATGTATCTATCTTTAACGCCATCTAGTGGTTGATCTCTCTCTCTCTCTCTCTCTCTCTCTCTCTCTCTCTCTCTCTCTCTCTCTAGTTTAATTAAGAGAAAATTACTATTTGGAAATCAAAATGATATTATCTTATCTTTTTAATCATGTAAACATTTTACTATGGTGCGTTTAATAAGTTACAAAACATTTTTTCAGATTTGTGCTCTTTCATACAGTGAACTGAACTGAGTCTGGCAACTGAACTGAGTTTTGAATCTGAACTGAGTCATTTAAAACCCCGCCCGGATTGACGAGCCTGCACAACAGGTCCCTCGGTAGAAACTCTGACATGCTCAGCGCTGTTACCAAGGTTAAAATGCTCAAGATTGAGGACTAGACTTAATCCTTGATGATATGAAACCAAACCACTTATAACTATTAAAAAGTAACTGAGAAGAACGAAGAGCTACTTTCTGCATAGGTAAGAAATAATACTAATGTGTATTAGAAACGATTAATGTTTTTCTCTTTTATTGTTACATATTTGTATTCTGGTGTTTTGTTTTTCATTGGTGTGCAAAATGTCACATAATTGTTTTATTTTACAGCTTAAGGCATATTTGTCTATATAGGATACATTGTGTTCTTATTATTTGTTTGACTGGACATGTTAATTCATGTATATGCCTTAAATAGGCAAGTAGTTTAGTAGTGTTTAGGGGTATATTATAAAACAAAACCCTAATCCTAATGCACATATTATCGATAACTATTGTGTCAAAACCCAGTGAGCTCCATGCCCAGACAACAGTCATAAGCGAATTATAGACTATGTATTCTAGCAATGCTTTCTAGGAATACATGCCAAAGTTTCAAGAGACAGAAAGTGCTCCAAAAAACAAACAAACATAAACCTAAGAGGTCTTGGAGCAATACACAGCAGAGCACATTGTGAGCGCTTGGTAACACAATGGTCAGCTGAATCAGGCCAGTTATTAACTTATCAAGTCTAAGAGGTTTAGTTCAGCAAGAACTGGCTCTTTGTCAGGCAGAGGTATGAATCATGGCATGCTGAATTGTCAATATGACCTACCCACGTGCTGTTTTCTCCTTCTTACAGCTCATTTTTTTCCATCTCACCAGCGTTTCAACATGTCAAGTGGAGTTTTGGGTCGTTTGAGTACACTGACATTAAGTCTGCAGCAGCTGGGTCAGTTACCACACTTGTCGAACTGGTTGCCCCGTCTGCCTAGACGTCAAGCCACAGTACACGCTTCTGAAGTGCCGAGCCTGTTTCGTGAGCCCTACATCTTATCAGGTTATCGTCCAGTGCATCAGGAATGGCGGAGCTACTTCTGTAGTCTCTTCCAATGTCACAACGAGCTGCTGAATGTGTGGACACACCTGCTGGCCATCCCTGCCGTTCTACTGCAGTTCTCTTTTTTCGCAGGGGCGTGGGGGCTGACGCTCAATCTGGCCTCTCTGCCTCTGTTTTTGTATGTGCTGTCGTCACTTACCTACCTCAGTTTTAGTGTGACTGCCCATTTGCTGCAATCTCACTCTGAACTGGCACATTACTCCCTCTTCTTTGTAGACTATGTTGGCGTGTCTGTTTACCAATATGGCTGCTCATTGGGCCACTATTTTTACTGTTCTGAGCCAGAATGGAGACACAGTCTAGTTGGTGTATTGTTTCTTCCTGGTGCTGCCATGCTGGCCTGGTTGTCCTGTGCCAGTTGCTGCTACTCCAAATTCCGATACCGCCGTCCATACCCATTCCATCGGAAGATCTGCCAGATCATTCCCACCAGCTTGGCGTACTTGCTTGACATAAGCCCTGTAGCACACCGCCTGCTCACCAAATCTTGGGATGAGCCGGTGTTGGTGTTTCACGCTCTGCAAGTGGCATTTTTCCTCCTGGCGGCTCTGTTTTTCTCGTGCCCAGTTCCTGAGCGCTTCCTTCCAGGGAGGTGTGATATAGTAGGCCACGGACATCAGATCTTCCACGTCTTCCTGGTCTTGTGCACCATGTGCCAGCTGGAAGCAATGTTCAGAGACTTCTTAGTGCATCAGCAGTCTGTCGTAGATGCGCACGGAGAGCACTTCATCTTACTGGCCGGAGGATCCTTCTTCTTGTTGGTGTTGTGCAGCGTTCTGACTGCAGTTCTGATGAGGGGAGCGGTGCAGAGACAGCTAAGGAAAAAAGACTGAACAAATATATTTGAAGAAATGGTTAGTTATGAAGTACCAAAAGGTATTTATTGATATCAATTTTGAATTGTTTTTATAGAAGTGCATTCATTATGAGAATTGTGATGGGATGTCTGTTTGCTTTTATTTTAAACCTAAAAGTCCAATAGTCTCATTTTGAAATTTCACACTTGCCCTGAAAAATTGCACAAAAGTTGTTGCAACCATTTCTGCACTGTTTATAGCTTTTGTTTTTGGATCTAATTACAAGTAAATGGTGCTAAATGGGATCAAAACGTTTTAAGCTTGTCTGTTTTAGACCACATCAAGAGCGAGTCAAAACTTATAGTGTAAATGCTCATGGAGTCCAATGCATTGGAAAAGCCACAAAAACATCTACTCTCCACCTGCTGACCTCATTTTTGAACATTAGGGCTGCACAATATCGCAATGTGATCATTCGCAATAGACACATCGCAGGATATATGCAATGTTGAGTTTGTATTATAATTCATCATTTTCATGTGTTTTTGATGCCTGGAATTGTATAACGATTTTAAAAGCATTCACGCATAAGAAATTGGACCATTTGTGGCCTTAACTATGATTCATTTTTATTTTTATCATTCAATTACTGTACTTGAATACTTTAGACTTGGGAAATGATAAAACACTATTTTTGTTGTATCTTTTTCCTGATTGTGTTTATAAATTGGTATGCATGAAAATACAACACATGCAAATACAGAAATGCACTGTCGGGGGACCCCAAAACATTTGTAGATTGTTTATTAGATTTTATGGAAATACAGAATCATCCCAACTAATCTAACATTGTAAATTCTTTCCAGAGATATTAAGTCATCTGGTAAAAAAATTGTATTCATATTGCAATATATATCACAAATATCACAAAGCTAAATGTTTCCAATATCGTGCAGCCCTATTAAACATTACAGGATGTCTTGTTGAAACACTCTAGCAAGATGGAATTTAAACTTGCCTGTAAATTTGCCCATAATCACCCAATTTTTCCGGTTCATAATCAACTGAAAAAATGTTGAGTGAGAAGCTTGATTTTGTTCATAATGAATTGATTGGATTGGATTGTTGGAGTGTTGTGATTTGTTATTGGTTAATCAATTGGTTAATTGTCTCACCCTTGTGCCAGTATACAGTTGAAGTCAGAATTATTAGCCCATCCTTTGAAATTTTTTTTCTTTTTTAAATATTTCCCGAATGATGTTTAACAGAGCAAGGAAACTTTTCACAGTATGTCTGATAATATTTTTTCTTCTAGAGAAATTCTTATTTGTTTTATTTTGGCTAGAATAAAAGCAGTTTTTAATTTTTTAAAACCCATTTTAAGGTCAAAATTATTAGCCCCTTTAAGCTATATTTTTTTCTATAGTCTACAGAACAAACCATCGTTATACAATAACTTGCCTAATTACCCTAACCTGCCTAGTTAACCTAATTAACCTAGTTAAGCCTTTAAATGTCACTTTAAGCTCTAAAGAAGTGTCTTGAAAAATATATAGTAAAATATTATTTACTGTCATCATGGCAAAGATAAAATAAATCAGTTGTTAGATATGATATAAGGTTGTTTAGAAATGTGTTGGAAATATCTTCTCTCCGTTAAACAGAAATTGGCGGAAAAATAAACAGGGGGGCTAATAATTCAGGGGGGCTAACAATTCTGACTTCAACTGTACATGACATGAAGTTATTTGATTAAAGGCACATTCATTAAAATATTTGTATGAATAAGTAATTTACAATAGTGCAATACTGTGTTAAGAAAATAGTCATTATTGTTCTCATCACAGAATAGTTTTCAGGACCGTCTTGTTATCAACCATAGTACCTTTTTTTAATTTGCAGACGACTCATTTTTTTATTATCATCATTATTATTATTACTATTTCATTTTTTTTATTTATTCTTTATTTCATTGAACACTATATTCATTTATTCATTTTCTTTTGGCTTAGTCCCTTTATTAGAGGTCACCACAGCAGAATGAACTGCCAACTTATCCAGCATATGTTTTACGCAGCGGATGCCTTTTCAGCTGCAACCCAGTACTGAGAAATGAACACTATATGTATTCTGCCAATCTATTTTTATTATTATTTTTTGGTTTCCGGGCAGTGGAAACTTATAATGGTTAGATTCTAGTTTGGCTTTACAAAAATCTCTTTTCAATAAGATAAAAAAACCAAACAATTGTGTGTTAAAAGACTTTTCAAGACGTTGAGTGTTTGGAAGAAGTCCTATACGTTTGAGAACGCTGAAGGTCACTTACATGTGGGATGTTCTTTTTCTCTTGCTTTCTATTTGGGAAGCTGTTTGGGGGGAAGGTTGGGTTCAGCGAGTTTGTTTCATATTTAAATTTGTTCATGGGTGATATTGTGTACTGTTGTTAGAAACATCTCAGAAGGAAGACATAAGTTTTTCATATATTAAACAATGCGGTAAACCTGAGACAAAGCAGATTACCTACAGTGAACTTAGTGAACTGGAATGTGAAAGGGGTTAACCATACTGTATATACCTGTTCTCCAGCTACTTCATTGGCTACCGGTTATGTCACGTTTTGATTTTAAGACTCAGATTTTTTAATTTATACAGCAGTCCATAGGCTAGCTCCTGATTACATCTGTGATCTTGTGACACTTTCTACTGCTGCTCACAGTGCTTTGGGTCTTACCCTGTTCCAGCCACGCTAGACTTAACACCATGGGTGGTAGGGCTTTTTCATACCATGTGCCAAAATTATGGAATGCATTACCCATTACCAGGAATGCCGTGTCACTGGACTGTTTTAAGAAGCTTTTTAAGACTCACCTCTTTAGTCGTGTTTTTAATGTGTGATCTATTGTTATCTTAATGTTATACTGTTATATATTGTTTTTGGCCTTGTAGCGCTCTGAGCTTGAGAAAAGCACATTACAAATAAAATGTATTATTATTATTATTATTATTATTATATCATTAAGTGCAGTAAGGTCCTTACCCATTTAAAGAGGCTGGAGGCAGATAGCATTTCTTCCAGAAACTCATTTAATATCAGCTGACCATTATAAACTAAGGAAGTAGTCATTGTCTATTCTGATTTCATGGTTAGTTTAAGGTCCTAGTAATAACTCTTAGTTGTGTCTTTTAAAAGGGTAAAAGTGAAAGCTTTTGTACTATCTTTTCTGAGTGCAGCAGACATCAGCTTCAGAAAAGCATTTTACTTTTTGACTATCAAATACTTTTACTAATGGTCTCGAACACAAATACTAAGTGGGTTTTCCCACAAATGAATTCGCTGCTGAGGATAATCTACCACTTAGCCGACATTCCTCTGAGATCCAGTACTGTATGTCTTTGCATAACTGGCCTATTTACTTGAAAACGGTTTGGAGTGTGCAACATAAGGCAAAAAACATTCAAATTAAGGAGCAAAGCTGGATTTGGCCCAAATTAGAAAGAGGGAGAGTTGGAGGGGTGGAGGATAATGGGAACAAAGAGGCTACTTTTATTTGCACACAGCGTAGCCGGGGTAGTGTTGTTGTGGTGCAGGAACGAATCAACTCTTGTTTGCTCAAGAACATTCACACAGAACTAATAGAAAAAAAAACATCTAGCCAAACACTTTATGGTCAGGTTTTACAGGATGTCAGAAAACACTGTAAATCTGGCATTCCAAATCCAAAACATTGTGAGAAAATATTGCTGATTATCTCATTATTAGCACACGTTTTAGTACTTTTTATGGACCATTTCGATGGATGTAAACAATAACATCGGTTCTAATGTATTTCCTGTATTACATTTTGAATTTTCATAGCTTCCAAGAATCCAAAAGGTCCACATATTGATAAAGTATGTTATTCCAGCCATTTTAACGTTAAGATATTAAACTGCCTCTTTTTACAGTTATAAAATAGTTTGGTAACAAGCAGGAAATGTTCATGGGCCACATTAAAATGCTCTATAGTCTCTACTAATTCACAAGTACTGAAATTTCTATGTAAAACTGTATTTATTTTGCCTAACGAATCATTTCTACCTCAGTAGGGGAACAATTAAAAGGGTTAAGTCAAGTCAATTTGGGGTGAACTAACCATTAACACAAATGTGCCTTTGTACGTTTCTGCTTTGTACATTTGACTGATTTGTATATTAATAAATGTTTACATTACGATCTATGTAAAACAGATTTTTGGTGAGCGTTGATTGTAGTTTGATAACAATCAAGTTTGAGGAGTCTTCTTAGTTAAAGCATCATTGTGTGATACTACAGAGCAATAATTGCAAGAAGATCTTGTTACAGTTTTTCTTGTTTGCTTTGACCTGGTTAAAGAAACTAGGATCCACTCCATTTTCATCATTAATATCCCAGCAGAGCAGAAGACATGTGTTGCAAATTTGTAAACCCCTTCTCATTGGGTTGACACATTTTCCCCACCATTTTGCAAAACAGTTAAAACAGATTATTCAAGCAGTCCAAGCTTTGTTTTAGCTATGGAAACCAAACAGAAACCATCTATTCCTAACTATTAGAAACTACCAACATCAGTATGAAAATCACTGAAGCACTAGTTTGACACTCCTTCACACAAATCTTCAATTAGCAATCAGTCTGCAAACCTTATAAAACAAGGTGGCCGGTCTGTGTTCTTTGCCAGCATGGATGAAAGAGGTTAATAGCAGCTATGTCTTCTAGTCTGATAGATTTGACTGTATTTTGGTTTACATGCGTTCTCTAATATTTACAGTATTTTATTATTTTTGGCTGTTTTGTTTTAGTTTTTCTTGTTTGCTTTGACCTGGTTAAAGAAATTAGGATCCACCCCATTCTCATCATCACTATCCCAGCAAAGCAGAAGACATGTCTTGCGAATGTGTAAACCCTTTCTCTGGCACGCTGGTAGACAAGGAAGACAGAGATGGTTCTCTTTTCACAAGGTTTATTCAAAGTAAGCAACATAGGAATATCACACAGGCTGTATGAAAGGCAGATCTCAAGTGCCGGTGATTTCGCTCACAGCACTGCTGGAGTAGAGCTGGTGTTAGAGCTAGTCAGTACTGTTCGCTGTAGCACAGCGGGGAATCACAGTCACACAGTTCAGGGTGAATGGAAGATCGTAGAGGGACACCACACAAGTCTTCGCCTTGTAAACACGGTGAGAGTTAAGCATGGGTTAACACCCTAAACCTCTGCTGATGGTAACAGGCATATAGTGCATGAGGGTGATAACAGATCTTCAGACAAAGTCAGATAGTGAAAACACTTCCCTTTATCAGTGCGATGGGTACGAAGACTCAGAGAGAACATCCATGGAAGAAGAAGAAGAAGAAGAAGAGGAGGAGGAGAAGAAGAAGAAGAAGGAGGAGGAGGAGGAGGAGGAGGAGGAGGAGGAGGAGGAGGAGGAGGCGCTTGGGTGAAGACAACCATTTGACTTCAATACCAGCCAAAGAGTGAACGGAGGAGGTGAGTATTTATAGTGTCCTGGCTGATGGTGAACAGGTGTGGATGGTTAGTAATCAGGGGAAGGTTCACGTGGTTGCATGGGACTGGAATGAGATGGTAAGACTGGATTGGGTGAGTAGGAACGAGCCGGGGATGTTACATTCTCATTGGGTTGACACATTTCCCCCAACATTTTTCAAAACAGTTAACATGGATGTCATTCAAGCAGTCCAAACTCCATTGTTTTAGCTATGGAAACCAAACAGAAACCATCTATTCCTAACCATTAGAAACTACCAAGATCAGTGTGAAATCACTGAAGCACTGGTTTGACACTCCTTTACACAGATCTGCAAACTGAGGTGTGCAAACCTCATAAACATGGTGGCAGGTCTGTGTTGTTCTTTGCCACCATGGATGGAGGAGGTCAGAAGTGGCTACGTCTTATACTGCAATAGATTTTACTGTATTTTGGTTTGCATGTGTTTTGTGTAATATTTACAGTATTTCATTGAGGTGTTTTGTTTTTACAGCACTTCAGTTTTCAGCCACAGTTTGAAAGAAATTCATGGATTCAATCAAATTTTAATCAAAGCATTTCTTATTCTGGATCCAATTCTTTGCAAACAGGCAAATTTGACAGCCCAAATAGAAAGACAACAAACGGCATGGGCAATAGGCTACAATGACAAGCAATGGTGCATTGAGTTTTGTATTTTGTTGTCCATTGTGTAGTGATTGATTAAAAGAGCGCATATACTTGTTTGCAAGTTGTGTTGTTTGAAGACAAAATTAGATTTTGTTGTATATTTTAAATGTTTTGACACGGTTAGAGCATTTTTTGCAAGCAAAATGTGTCATTTTGACCATGAGTGCCGCTGTTTAGGCCTGTGTGTTAACTGTTTTGAAAATGTGGAGTTTCAGTTGACGGCTGCATCAAAGCAATCAAGAAAAACTGTAACAGTATTTCAGTTTTCAGCCACAGTTTGAAAAAAATGTCATGAATTCAGTATAAATTTAATCAAAGCATTTCTTATTCTGGATCCAAGTCAAAAAGGCAAATTTGACAGCCCAAATAGAAAGACAACAAACGGCATGAGCAAGTTCTAGGGTATATGCGGAGCTAGTGTTTCTTCCCATACTGATAAACTTCCGGTAAACGGTTATTGTGACTTTTTCCATTCTATAGGCTATGGTTCCTTTTACAGCATCGATGTTGTAATGTGATTAAAATACAATAAGTTAAATCGACTTTGTTCATTTAGTTGCTCAAGCGTAAAACGAGACAAAAGTCGTTTACTCGCACGCGCCCGTCAGAAACGGCAGGCTAGCGCAGAAGCTCCATTGAATATACTGGAGTATAATAAATGTTCATATTTTAAAGAAATGGCGGGGAAAAGTTTATTTATGCAATGCTTGCGTACAATCTAAGACCCACTTTATATAGGATATCACTCAGACAGTGGAGATCGCTGATTTTTAAAGAAAATGGACCTTAAACGCGCCAATTTTGTAATGGCATACATTTCGCCGGAAGCGCTTTAACCAGGTTACTAACAAATTAAATGTCCTTTAGCATATTTCCGCATATACCCTATTTTGTTGATTGGTTAAAAGAGCTCATATACTTGTTGTGTTGTTTGAAGATTAAATTAGATTTTGTTGCATATTTTAAATGTTTTGACACGGTTAGAGCATTTTGCAAGCAAAATGTGTCATTTTGACCATGAGTGCCGCTGTTTGGCCTGTGTGTTAACTGTTTTGAAAATGTGGAGTTTCAGTTGACGGCTGCATCAAAGCAATCAAGAAAACTAAACTTCAGCCAGTTACGCCTTCTTTGTCCATTAGGGGGCAGCAGTGTTCCGTCAAAAAACTGAAGTACATTTATTTATTTTTCCATTTTCATTATTATTATTTCAATCTCATGCCAAACAAGTTCCCCATACATCTACAGTATGCTAAGAAAAAATTAACTGAAAGTGAAATGCAATTGAAGTGAATTGTATTGAGGGATTTATATGGAGCCGTGGATCAGGCACTGGTAAGGCTGGAATCCAGTATGAGGAAGTGTGACTCTTGTCAAATCCATGTAGGATCAGTGTGTTGCTGCCGGTAAAGACAAGATGATGAAAGATGAACTAGGATCCTATATCTGAGATCAAAGGTAAGGATATATTCTCATTTATTAATGTTTTTATTGTTTTAAAAACCCAGTATTACACTTCATAGACTCTTTAATTCCCCAAAATATGTGCTTGTTACTTTAATTAGTAATATTTATATTTATTTTAAAGTTTTGTGTACATGCTAAAAATGCTGGGCTGTTATAACCCAAGCAACAATGGGACAAATCTGAACTAAATTTAAATGACACTTTTAACACAATTGTCCATATTTAACCCAGCATTTTTTAGAGTGTAACTAGTTTACCATCGTATTTTAACAGTTTTTATTGTTATTTTAAAAAATTATTACATTGATAGCATTTTTAAAATAGTAATACGTGAAATTTAAATATCTCTTGACTGTTTATGTTAAAAAGGAATATAGGTGTGACTTGTACAAGTACTCACCTGTGTAATCGTCGTGATTCTGAGGACAATAAAAGCTTATATTTGCTTTCCTTACATCAATCTCAATATTTCTATATCATAAAATCTTTAAGCTTCTTCAGTTCTTGTCTTTTCATTATTACAGACTCTGGATGACAAGCGATGGCTCCAGCGGAGGAAGGTCTGATCACCTGGTTATCAAGCTTTTCTTCCTCCCTTCAGATCAGCATTGTGTCAGCTCTCTTCATCATCATTTATGTCACACTCCACAGCCTTTGTGCAAGCTGTTACAAGTAAGGCTTTTATTTTCTCTCTCTCTTATATATTTACAGGTGTATTATTCGTTATCACATCTTGTGCTGATCTGAAACACACACCCAGGAGAAGGGAGTGATTGAGACGGAATGCTGTGAGTAAATGGGTGGAATGTGCAATGACAGGTTCAGAAGTCACACACAATAAGTAACATTAATGTTTGTATTAATGTAGTAAAAGCCTGTTTGTCGACTCCAGCACACTTTCTGTCAATGTAAATCAGGGAAAATTATATGGACTGATAACATCACAACATGCAAAACTATGTAAACAAACAGGACATGTGAAATATAGTGGATTTTTCTTTTTATGTTTTTCAGTTTGTCTGATAGTGCACCCTCCAGGCATTTGGAAAGGAGGGATAATACAAATATCCCATCGGCAGTTCCTCAAAACGTAAGGGACTGACATTAGACACTATTATTGCCTGAATTCATACATAAATCAGTATTATTCTTGGCTCTTGATATGATGGAATATCATTCAGTATTGAAGTGCACTGTAAAATGATTTGTAAATAATGTGATTTTTCTGTAGGCAATTAAGTTTATTTGTATAGCACATTTCATACACAATGGTAATTCAAAGTGCTTTACATAAATAGGATTAAAAGAAACAAGAAAAAAATGATTAAAACAATTAAAAGTGATTAAAAACAGATTAAAATGTGTTAAAACGGGTTACAGAAGAATGAAAGAGAAAAGAAAGTCATAATAGTGGGATCTGTTGAACGTAACACAGTGCTCATTCAGTAAAGGCACAGCTAAACAGATGTGTTTTCAGTCTTGATTTGAATGTGCCTAATGTTGGAGCACATCTGATCATTTCTGGAAGCTGATTCCAGCAGTGGGGGGTATAGTAGCTGAAGGCTGATTCACCCTGCTTTGACTGAACTTTTGGAATTTCTAATTTACTTGGTTCTAATGATCTGAGTGATCTGTTAGGTTTGTATTCAGTGAGCATATCTGTAATATATTGAGGTAGGCCGTAATCCACCAGAGGCCACTGTTCACTGACTGTTTGACTGACTGAATGACTGACTGACTTACCCACCCTCCCCCTTCCCTAAAACCAACCAATAGTTTTTTTAAAAATCACAGATTGACCCAATCAGCCACTTCCATAAACCCAAACGACAAATTTAAAAAGCAATTCAGAAAAAGAAAATCCCTCGCCTGATTTTAACCATGTTTTCAGATTTTACCACATTCTCACCCTGTTATTTATTCGTCTATTTGATTTTTTGGATTCTGTTTTTGTCTTACCCGCTTTCTTTAACTGTTCTTTGCCGGACTCGAACCCCGTCGTCATGGTCATCTCCTCTCTGTTTATCAAGTCCACCGACGTACATGCTGAGCTAACTGGACAAACTGGTAACAGCCGGAAAGCCATCCATACAGAGGTAAGCGGTGAGCTGGTAAGCTAGAAAAGGAACGGTGTCATACCGCTCCGTAGCATTCGTTTTAAAAATGAAATGCAGCCATACGTACTTCTGGCTACATAATTCACGATCTCCAGAAATGTATATAGAGCTATGTTTTCAGAATGAGCACCTAGGTTACTTTTTTCTCTAAATGAGGTTTTCAACTAAATCTTTGGTCCATGTTGATTCGTAAAACTGCAGGTCAATGGGTTCCAGCACTTTGAGAGTAAAATAAATAAATAAACAATTTCAGGCAAAACAAAATGAATACCCATGATGACTCCTAATGATACACTGAGACCTTATGAATGAGGAACTGAACAGGCTTAGGTTCCAGACTGTCATAAATGCAGGACTGTGGATTAAAGATAAGATGGCTGTATAATGCACTATTTTTAGTCATAATTATCATATTGGTTTACTGTATTGTCAAGAGCCATATGTACTACTTTTGTTTTACCTGTATGTTTTTGACTCTCAATGTCCTAAAAGCCAATAACTTGCATCATCTTTTTTAATACTGAAGGGAAAAAAAGTTAAAAATTAATGAAGATTTTTTTTTAAACTGTCCCTTTAAAAATAAAAAAATGCTCCAAAACAACAATTTTTGTTTCCACAAAGAACCGCTATATATATATATTAAAGCCTCTTCAAGGCACTGTAGCTAGCAAATATTGTACACAAACCTTATGTTCAATCGTGTATGACTACTGATTAAGGCAGCACAATATGTCATTTCAGCATTTATATTGCAATGAACACCTCTGCAACAGTCACATTGCAGGACTTTCAATATCAATATCATATTAGGAAATAAGGCCTAAGGAAAATGAATGAATAAATTAGCATTTGTTTATTTTTTTCTGTTAAACATTAAATGAGAACATTTAACAAAGATTAATTAAATGTAATTTACATAGCAAACACAGAGAAGTGTCATTTTACATTCCAATATTGATATTCTATATTTATATTTCATATGTCCAATATTTTTTTCATTTGTATGTTTTTAATATAGTTTATAGTTGATAATTTTAACCAGTCTATAATTATTAATGCAGATGCACTTACCTTTAAAATCCTCCCAACAATTCTGAAATAATAAAATCTTTGGAAATAGAGTTTAGTCCATCATAGAATGAATGAATGAATGAGAAATAGAGTTATTCAATTCATCTGGTGAAATATATTTCATATCACAATGCGTATTGCATTGTCATTTATTCGCAATACCATGCAGCCCTATACTGATGACAGATTGCTTGAAGAAGAATTTATTTTTCCTGCTTTGAGATTGCTGAACCATATCCATCCTATTATGGACAATTAAAATCATTTAGTGGTAAATTGCAGGGAATCAGCAAGAGAGGACAAGCAATTCCATAGAGTTACTGGATTAATCTTATATCTTATTAATCTTATATCTTAATAAATCTTATTAATAATCTTATTAATCTTGTAAAGGAAATGACACTGTAATGGAGAGCACAGAAAGCTACTGATGCAAAAAAGTGTTTTTATTTTTTTAAAGACTGACATATACGTCATGGAGTGGAGGAAAATTTATCAAAAAAAAGATAGATAGATAGATAGATAGATAGATAGATAGATAGATAGATAGATAGATAGATAGATAGATAGATAGATAGATAGATAGATAGATAGATAGATAGATAGATAGATAGATGGATGGATGGATGGATGGATGGATGGATGGATGGACAGATACAGACATGCAGATGAACAGACTGATATATAGACAAAGATAGACAGACAGACAGACAGACAGACAGACAGACACCCAAAATAACAGATAGATAGATAGATGAACAGAGAGATTAATTGATTGATTAACAGACAGACAGACAGACATGCAGATGAACAGACTGATATATAGACAGACAGACAGACAGACAGACAGACAGACAGACAGACAGACAGACAGACAGACAGATACATAGATAGATGATAGACTGATAGATGATAGATACATAGATAGAACAGACTGATATATAGACAAAGATAGACAGACAGACAGACAGACACCCAAAATAACAGATAGATAGATAGACAGACAGACGGATAGATAGACAGACAGACGGATGGATGAACGGATAGATAGATAGATAGATAGATAGATAGATAGATAGATAGATAGATAGATAGATAGATAGATAGATAGATAGATAGATAGATAGATAGATAGATAGATAGATAGATAGATAGATAGATAGATAGATAGATAGATAGATAGATAGATAGATAGATAGATAGCTAATTGATTGATTAACAGACAGACAGACACAGATAGATTCTCACAAATGTATCTTCTTTTTTTGCAGATAGCTTTGTCACAGAGTGCCGAATGCATGCCATCTGCCACAGATCGAGCTGATCATACATTCCCCATCCTGGAGGCTGAACTGAATGAGGAAAATCCTTATGAATGCATCAGCGAGCCTCCGTTACAGCCTGACAACGCCGAAGAGCAGAATAAAAGCCCTTCCCCAGCAATGACAAAGCCTGATGATAATCACTTCATCTCAGCCTTCAGCAGACCAGTAAACAAGCCTCTCACTTCAGCTGACAGCCAGAGCCACTCACAGCCCAGCGCTGTTTACGCCTCAGTCAACTGGAAAACCAAGAGCCAGAAGAGCATTACACCTCTGTGTTATGCAGATACTGAGCTCGATATGAGGGAAACTGTTAGAGAGGCTCTTCCTCCCATTCCAGATAAACATTTCTAGTTTTAATTACATTTTTTTTTAATTCACATTTTGCATAAAGTCATACACAAATAATGTATTTAATGCTTATCTGGAACATTTGGAATAATAAATGTATCTGTTCCAACAAGACCGCGACTTGATGTAAACTGTTTAAAGGAAGCCAAGCATGTCTGGGTTATTGTAGGTCAGCGTGAGTCACATGACATGATGCCTCGAGCCAATACCCAGACTGGATTGAGAGACTGAAACCCAACATGCTTGTGCTGTCCAGACCTAAAATCCCCTTTTGGAGGATGAAGTCCGTCGGCCACGGCTGCCGACAGAAGAAAGCTTATAATCCCCAGACATCATTACATGATGAGCGGTTTCTTCCAAATCTCTGTTTGCAAATACACAAAGCTGAATATTTAGCGAATGGAGCAAACAATGTAGGTGAAAGGTGATACGCCAGTGCAAACTGCAGATCACTGACTAAACTGCACTTTTCACTGTACATGACACATATTATGCATTTATTCTGCAATGCCAAACTTTTTTGTTGTCATACATTTATTATTTGTTTATGAATTTGACTGATAAAAGATAAATGCTGATATTTGTACATTTGTGATCTATATCATTATATCTGTCTCTGTTCATCTATCTATCTATCTATCTATCTATCTATCTATCTATCTATCTATCTATCTATCTATCTATCTATCTATCTATCTGTCTGTCTGTCTGTCTGTCTGTCTGTCTGTCTGTCTGTCTGTCTGTCTGTCTGTCTGTTTATCTGTCCATCTATCTGTCCGTCTATCTGTCTATCTATCTATCTATCTATCTATCTATCTATCTATCTATCTATCTATCTATCTATCTATCTATCTATCGGTCTGTCTGTCTGTTGGTCGGTCTGTCTGTCTGTCTATATGTCTGTCTATCTGTCCGTCTGTCTGTCTGTCGGTCCGTCTGTCTGTCTGTCTGTCTATCTATCTATCTATCTATCTATCTATCTATCTATCTGTCTGTCTGTCTATCTATCTGTCTGTCTCTCGGTCTATCTATCTATCTATCCATCCATCCATCCATCCATCTAAAGATAATGTAAAGATAATGATTTGAGTTTCAATGCTAGGGCCCCATGCATTGCTTAGGGCTCTCAAATTACTAAGTCTGCCCCTGGTTGTACTTATTCATGTACATTATATTAAAAATCAAAGCATTTAAAAAATATATACAGTATACATGTTGAGAATTTGTAGGAAAACTGCAATATATTATATATTTCTTTAAATATATCTGTCACAAACGATTTTTTATTATTACATCTATCTATCTATCTATCTATCTATCTATCTATCTATCTATCTATCTATCTATCTATCTATCTATCTATCTATCTATCTATCTGTCTGTCTGTCTGTCTGTCTGTCTGTCTGTCTGTCTGTCTGTTGTCTGTATGTCTGTCTGTTGTCTGTCTGTTGTCTGTCTGTCTATATGTTAATGAAATAATAGTGTGTTCTACATGTTATAGGCTAATTTTATTGAAAATAAAAGCGAAAAATGTAACTAAATGTATTACTGAATTCACAGAGCATCATCCACCACAGTAACACACAAAATTAAGAAACGTGTGATTCAGGAATAGTGTTATAATATCACGAATAGTGACATGAACAATAACACGAATCATTCTTTATGTAGCACCGCGTTAAGCTCTATAAACACGGCTGTGGGATGTTGCTGCAAGCAGCTGTCATTCGGCATAGCTGAGCGATATGAGGGCACGTAAGCGCGACGTAAAGTAAAGTCCCCCCCTCCCCTCACTGATGACTGACTGACGGCAGAGGAGCAGCGGCATCTCCACCAAAACAACCGAGGTAAATCCAGTAAACGCGCCGGTTTTTCGCTGACAATACTGCAAACACTAAGCTAATTTTATATTAGTGCGTGCTTGCATATTTTCTTCCTGTTAAATCACGTAGCCGGTGTTTATACGAACTGTTGTGATTTTAATCCTACCGCTGTCGTTTCGATTGAATGCGCTATGTAAAACGAGCCGTTTGGCGAGGCTGTGTAATGCATGTGGCTTTAATAGGTTGCGTTTTCGAGTAAAATTTGCGCAAATGTGATTTATTCCTTTGCAACTGTTTGTTGTTTTTTTCTACTGGATTGTGTACATTAATGGGGGCTGAGCAGAAACTCGTGTACGCACACGTTGCTGGATAAAGGTGTGTCCTTTGGGGAAGCGCGTCAGCCAGTCAGAGCGCAGCTTTTGCCCCAGTGGGAAGGTTGTTTTTCGCTTGTTGTGGACGCCCATTACGAGCGTCGCAGATAAAATGTGGATCTGGATTTTTGCTGGGTTTGCGTATTAGAGTTTTTCTCAGTCGCTTTGATGCATTTCTCACAACACTATTTACATTTGCACAACAGTTAAAGCATTTCTTAAAACAATTAGTAATTTGTGCACATCATAGTAGCAGTTTCTCATTTCTTTCAACAAATTGCCAATGCTTTTGGACATGCATCAATTGCTTTCATACATCTCTCTGCAGTTTTATAACATTATCATTTGCTTATGTCATGTCAGTCAAAATGAACTAAACTTGTGGATGCTGAATAGTCATTCCATATAAAACTAATAGTCCTCATTTCATTACTCGAGTCATTACATACAAAAATGTTAAACTAGTCAAAATCTGTCAAGCAAATTTTATACAAAATTTAAAAAAAAAAATTCTCTGAAAATGTCTTCTAAAATGAAACATTTTATGAATGATTTACAGACCCAAAGGAAGTTTATGTTTGTTGTAAATAAGGGTGTATTTATTCTTTTGCACAATGCTGTAAATAAATTAGAATTGTAAAGAGCAAATGCAGTAAAACATGTGAAACATGCATATTCAGTGTCTTGTACTCCGATACCTCACTAAATGCAGTTATGTCTAACTTTACTGTAGTTTTCAAATGGCTGTGCAAATAGTATACAGTGCTGTCTTGAGCATTTTCAGGACGTGTCACCAAAATCTGACTTTTTTGCATTGGAGAAAATGTACAGAGTAAAGTGTCATAATGAAAACATGACAAAGCCATTTGACTATCTTGTTCATAAACAATGGTGTCAGGACTTTTCATCTTGATGACACTGACGCTTTCATTGACATAAATACTTGCTTTTGAGGAATGAGCTCTATATTTTGAGAAAGTGACACGCTTTTTCAGGTTATCAACTAAGTTTTGCAGTTTGTACTAATTGTTTTGAGAAATGCATTAGCTGTCGTGCAAATGTAAATAGTGTTGTGAGAAATGCACCAAAGCGACTGAGAAAAACTATAATTTTTATTAAATATTCAAACTAGAGTTGCGTTTTCTGACTGAAATGCAAGTGTTGGCAAGGCTGCAAATGAATGGTGTTATGTTTTAGGAAATCTTATGTTTGCTTTGGGATTGTGTAAGTGAAATACTGTACACTAACACTGTAACCAAAATTATTTTCTGTCTGCTGTGATTGAGATGACAAAATAACGATAATTCATCAAAACTTAATTGATGGTTGAAAGATGAATGTAAACTACCATATACGCTCAAATAGATGTAGAAGAATGAACGAACACTGACGAAATAGAAGAACAAACACTGACGAAATGGATGAAAAATAATGTCACAGCTTGTTTGTTTTTAACCAACAGAATGAGTGAATGATTCATTGAGTCACAAGACAGAAAAAATACCTGCAGGTCTCTCTACTCATTTGTGTATCCAAAAATACCAATGAAATGATGTAACTTAGAGATGTGGTCTAGGGACCCTTGGAGGCCTCAAGAGAGCACTAGGAGGTCTAGGGATACCTCATTCTAGAGAAAAAGATAATTAAGAAAAAGTAAAAATATGGAATCCATTTATTGAATACTTTAACAAGAGAGCAGTGATTGAACCCTAGTAGAAACACCTCAAATCCCCCCTAATTTTTTTGTTTCTTTGTTTTTGTTTTTGTTTCTTTCTTTTTTCTTTTTTAATTTTTTCTCTGTATTTTTTAGTTCTTGTATACATGTAATACTAACACGATGTTAAACTTTCTTGTTTAAAAGAAAAAACGTATATGGAAATTATAATTTGTACTGATGTATAAATAATAATAATAATAATAATAATAAAAAGAATGTTAAAAAAAGAAAAAGTAAAAATAATAAATAAAAACATTTGTAAAATACACACAAATAATAAAAAATTTAGCGTATTTAGCTTGTGCAATTCACCTATAGGGCATGTCGTTAAACTGTGGGGGAAACTAGAGCACCCGGAGGAAATTCACGCCAACACGGGGAGTACATGCAAACTCCACACAGAAATGCCAACTGACCCAGCTGAGGCTTGAATTAGCGTCATTCTTGCTGTGAGGCAATCGTGCTACCCACTGCGCCACCATGTCGCCCATAAACAATCATATATCAAACAATTATAAATACAGTAATCATTATAAAAAAAGGTATTATAAAATAAAAATGATTCAAAAATGTACATTTTCTGATAAGTAAACAAAATAGTGCTAAAAAATAAATAAAGTAGGCACTCTCTTACTTTTAGCTTACTCCATGCGTTATCAGGGGTCACCACAGCGGAATGGACCACCAGTTACTTTGGCATATGTTTTATGCAACTCGTGAACCCCCAGTGCTGTGAAACACTCACACTCTCTCATTACCCATAACCTATTCACCTATTAATATTAATAATTCCTTACATTTATATAGCGCTGTTTCTAGACACTCAAAGCGCTTTACACAAGGGAGGGGGGGGGTGTCTCCTCATCCACCACCAGTGTGCAGCATCCACCTGAATGACGTGATGACCACACCACACCAGCTGATTTATGGAGAGGAGACGGAGTGATGAAGCCAATTATGATATGAGGATGGTTAGGAGGCCATGATGGACAGAGGCCAGTGGGCAAATTTGGCCAGGGTTAAACGCCTACTCTTTTTCAAAGGACATCCTGGGATGTTTAACGACCACAGAGAGTCAGGACCTCGGTTTAAACTTCTCACTGAGCAGTATAAAGTCTCCATTAATATACTGGGGCGTTAATACCCACACAGACCGCAGGTTGAGCGCCCCCTGTTAGTCTTACTAACACCACTTCTGGCAGCAACCTAGCTTTCCCATGTGGTCTCCCATCCAGATACTGATCGGGTGCCGCCTTGCTTAGCTTCAGTGGGCGACCTTCTTGCTGTGAGGTGTCAGCACTAACCACTGAGCTACCGTGCTGCCTAGTAGATTAAAACAAGTGAATACAAAATAGTAACACATTTAAATTAAAATTGTAAATATATAATAGCCTTGTGGCTAGTGCATTGACACAGCACCAAGGTGCTCAAGGCAACCAGCAATTCCCATCTCGAGGTCTTTTGCCTGTCCTTCCCCTTATATCTAGTCCCTCACTTTCCTGTCTGTAAATCTCCACTGTCCTATCAATAAAGGTTAAAACTTATTAAAATAATTATAAAATATTTAAGGCAGTTCATTCCAGGGTGGCGACCCCTGATTAATAAAGGGACTAAGCTGAAAATGAATGAATGAATGAATAAAATATTTTAGCGGTTTTAAGAAATTATGAGCAGAAACTAATAATGCAGCATAATAGAAACAAAACATTTTCCTAATAATATTTTAGACTCATTTATAATATTCAGAAAAAGGGTCTTTATGGAAGAAACTATACAGATACCTTTTACATGTTTAGGATGTTGGACCCTTGCACTAGGATCATCGTATTTCGTGGTTTGTGGAATCTAAACACTTGACTTAAAACTTAAGATTTTTATTTTTCGCATTCGAGTAATATATTATATATAGCCTACACCAAGCAGTGACATTTAGGTCTGTCGTACTATATACTGTACAAATAATGATTTAATATGCAAGAAAAATAACCTGGACTAATACTTTCAGCAAAACACTCGAATCATTGAAATGAATCCGAACTCCGCTCCGTGATTTCGCCATCTCCATGATTTCACTCCATAAATCCAGAGTTACAGTATGTGAGAGGCTCTCCGTCAGGGGGTGTGTTGCCCTAAAAAAAAGTAAAGCAATATCCGACTGCGCTGCTTCACTGTTTGCAAAAAAATCTATCGCGTGTTCGACAAAGGTATTTTTATATTTTTTGCATTACATTATTGGCGTTTTCATGTAAATACAATAGGCTGAGTAATTAATTTCTCTCATATTTAAGCGGATTAGTTTGCGCTAGATGATGTTGTTTGTAAATATAATTATTTATTTAATATTGTAGCACGTTCTCATGGCCTCATGGCGCTGTCGCAGAGCTCGCGTGTTGTTTCAACCCTCACATTAACAGTCTTTTTAACAAGTTTACCTTCTTTCTAGCTGTTTTTTTGTGCGGAGAGTCAAAGCCGACTGTTTTAGCTGAGAGGACACAGTATGGCAGCGGTAGGATCCCGAGCAGGACTTGACACGATGGGCATTGACGGTCAGGACGGACTGGTATGTGTGAAGTTCATTAAATTATCTAAATATGCTCTTTTAAGTTACAAGTTGAATGAGGAAAGGGTGGCTAGTGTGTATGTCAGCGTTAAGTGGTTGTTTTTAATCCTGTAGGTCTACATGCAGTGCTGTGGACAGGGAGAAGGGGTGCAGAAGAAGCTGAATGCAGGATCTGCCACCACAGACTGGTCTGCCGATGCCAACACACAGCAAACAAACCTAATGTCCTTCCCAAGGTCTTCCGGGATGGACTTACCTTACAGGTTAAGACGCTCATCACTTACATCTCTGCAGTTTGTTGTCTTACAGGGAAAAATTATTCATTTTCTGAAACATTTTATCTTTCAGCTCTGTCTGATGAGAATTGCTCTGTTTGCATAAACTTGTGTGTTTTTTACTGCCGTGTCTCAGAAGTCCTGAATCAGTGGAGATGGATGAGATCATGGCTGCGATGGTGCTCACCAGTCTGTCCTGCAGTCCAGTGGTCCAAAGCCCCCCGCAAAAAGACCTCCTACCAGGTGAATTTCACTTAATCTTAAAGGAACAAAAACTCATTTTGCAACTTCCCTAGTGTTAAAGAGTTGAGTTTTACTATTTTTTTAATCCGCTTAGTCGCTCTCAGTTTCTGACAGGAGCACTTTTAGCTTAGCTTAGCATAAATCATTGAATCGGATTAGACCATTAGCATCTCACTCAAAAAATGTCAAAATGAAGTTTAGGTAATTTTCCTTTTAAAAGCTTGACTATTCTGCAGTTAAAGCCTGTACTAAGACCGACGGTAAATATAAGGTTTGGTATTTATTGGGTTGATATGGTGTTATGTGGAACTATACTCTCATTCTGGCATAATAATCAAGCAGGTTTGCTGCCATACCTCTGGCTGCAGCAGGTGCAATGATATTATGCAGCACCTGAAAATAGTCCCCACTAGGTAACAGTGTTGCATAAAAGCGGCAACAAAGTTCCGTCAGTCTTATGACATGATGTAACTACAGAAGAGTCAAGCATTAAATAGGAAATTTGTGAGATTCTAATGGTCTAATCAATTTCAGTTATTTATGCTAAGCTAAGTTAAAAATGCTCTTGCCAGACCTGAAGATCAGCTGAATCTAAGGGCGTAGATTCGCACTTGACATGGGTGTGGACATACATCCCTAAAGTGCATGCATTGAACAGCACAAATTCTGTTTTGCGCTTTTAAAAACATGACTAAATTACATAATAATATAAAATAAACACTTAATAATACAAATAACAATCACGTCCCATGCTGCAAAAGTCAATTTACATGACTTTACTGCAGTTTAGAGAGGTGTGTGATGCAATTTATCTGTTTTATCCAGATTTTTCATAATCATGGAGGCCAAAATCAAAACTGAATTTTGATTATTTGCACAGCCTTGGTTTATAGCATTACAGTGAACTCTTAGCAAACTTGACTTAGTGCATGTGTAAGTTAACAGTTGAAGGAGTATTACTTTATTTTGAAGTCGATTAATATATTGGTAGGGACATTTCAGTAATTGATGGATATTAATGGGGACACGTCCATGCTAATTCTACGCCCTTGGCTGAATCGATTAAAAATGCTGAAAATCAACTGTTTAGCTCTAGGGAAGTTGTAAAATGAGTCCAGTTCCACAAAAAAAGTGGAGCGTTCCTGTAACAAACTATAACTTACAAAACTTCTTCATGGAAGATAATTTTTACTTAATGTTTTTGGCATGAAATTACACTCAGTAATTTTGACTCATACAATGAATTTTGGCTATAGGTTGTTTTCAATCATGTGGTTTAGATGACGCGTGAAATTCAGATGGAGGGCAGGAAGTAAAAAAATTAATGGGAGACAGAGAGAAAAGTCAGAATTTTTGAGATTTATACCATGTTTCAAAGGAAATCTAAATAGAAAATGACCACATGTGGTGGGCATGATCCTTATATCATGAAGAGGGCCGAGTTTTCTACTGAACTAAAATATATTAGCCTGTCATCGAAGCGGCAGATACCGTATGATTACGTTACATGAAAAATACTACAGTAAATATTTTAGTGTTTGGAAGCATACTATAGATACTTATTTGAATTAAACTGTCATAGTAATTATATTGTTGATGTGGCACAACACAACTGTAGTAATAAATGATTCAATAGGCTTCAGTTTTCTGCGCTATAATCACAATGCACCACAATTTACACTAATGTTACAGTATTTATTACAGTTTATCAGTTTACTATACAGTACTACTGTATTCTGTAGCATTCATTAACAAAGAGTTGTACACATTATAGACTTTACTATGTGGTTCAAAAACATGTTTATTATAAATTACTATAGTTTTTCCTCATGCGGATATCTTGCAGACATCACGAAATAACAGATGAAAGCATAGAAAAGCTTGGACGCACAGTCTACATTATTATTTATTTATTTTTGTAAGGGGGAAAGTGCTTCACGATAATAACCGTCTAGTTTTGTCACAAGGGTTACATTTCTTTTTTGTTCTGTCGATGAACTTAACATCAACAAACATTCACTGCTGCTGCACATCTTGATGTTCACGTTACGGATGTTTATTCCGCCGAAACGCCAGTAAAGACATGGATTATTGCAAAACAAGATGGATATTTCATTGCAGCGATTACATGGCAGAAAACGTTATTTATATTCTCCTGGATTTTGTATAAGTCGTTGGTGTTTGTATTAGATTTTTATATAACACATTACCATATTTATGCACATAGCTAGGCCTGTATATAATCTTTATTGGTGCTGTCAAATGAATTATCGCCTTCAAAAAAAGTTTCTACACATGGATGTATTGAAAAATTGTTGATTACGTGCCGCCTTTTCTTCTGTTTTTCAGCCAGTTTTTTTCAGCTTTCTCCCCATTTTGAGCAAAAACTTTTGGAAGTCCATAAAAGCTGTTCGGCATTTCTTATTTTAGCGATTTAAACAATTATAAACAACTTAAAACAGAAACATTTTGATGGTCTGATAGCGATTCCTATGTAGAAGAATCACTTCCTGCCCTCCATCTGAATCTCGCTCGTCATCAATGACGTCATGTGAAAACAACCTATTCCTACAAATATACGAATGCAACTTAAGACCAGTTTTGTGGTCCAGGGTTACATATATGATCATTCTGTGATATTTTTAATAAACAACATAACGTTTTAATTATAAAGATATTTGATTTTCTAAATATTAAATTATCTTATGTTGTTATTTTACATAAATCCCAACAATTAGTTTCACAATTGTACGGTTTAGTCACTTTTCCAGATTTAGTTTTATGTTTTATTAATTTCACTTTTTGACTGTGCACTTATTGATTATTGAATGATTATTACATTGTTTTCTCTTATTAAACGGTGTAAGACACAACCCAACCATGAATTTGAGTAATTCCAATGTTTAAGCCTGTGTTATTGACTCTGTGCTTCTGTGACTGTAGGGGACATGGAGTGTTGTGGAGGTGATCTGTCTGACAGTGGCAGCAGTGGTTACTGGAGCTGGGACCATGGAAATGTAAGTCCAGCCCCGTCTCCATCGGTCACTGAGATGGACAGGAGCCCCGGCCGACCCACAGACGAAGGCCTGCACATGGAGCTGGACCAAGGCGCATGTGAAGAGCCCGAGGCCCGGAGGTGCAAGGTGAGAAAGAGACGACTGTCAGACTGCTGACCCAAAGGGCGAACAGGCAGCACTTTAAGCTGATGCTTTCAAAATTCGTGTGACTCACTTGTTGTTTTTCTTCCTTGCACTCAGAGCTTGAGCAGGGGAGCATACAGGTGTCTGTGGCCTGGCTGTGGAAAAGTGCTGACATCGCGTGTCGGCATGAAGCGGCACATTCGCATTCTTCACCTTGGGTGAGTATGCTTGCACAAACCCAACTTTTGCTACAATATATCTAGAAATGATACATCTTTAATACCTGAAGGGAAATGTATACTTCTGTGTGCACACGGTAGGGTTAGGGTCGCATAATCTTCATCTTACCCAGACTAGTAGCTCTCAAAAAATGTATATATATGTCGTGACAACGCAAAGTGAAAGATCTGTGATTGGTCAGCTTATGCCGAGTTCAGACTGCATGGTTTTAGCCCTGATTTTGACTCGCCAACAGGTTTTGAGAAATCACTGAGAAATGCCTGAAATCACAGGCAAATCGATGCTCGTGCACGCGAGTGACAATCACACAGTATGAACAATCAAGGACGCGATATGAGAGAATCGTTGCCCGTGAGATATTTGGCGTGCTAAATAACTGGAGCTGTCGGCGATGCAAATCATGCCGTGTGAATGTGTTCTGACTGAAAATAACATCCGCGATCATCTACAGCCAATGAGAGAGCAGCATTCACTAGCGTGGTTACCTACAGGCCAGCGGGTGGCTGGGGGAGAAGCTAAAAGCGCTTATTTTCAGTTGATTTGCACCCAAGAAATGGAGGAAAAACGAGTGTAAAATTGGCACGAGCACTGTGTCTATTTGACGTGTCATCTGATCAATATTGCAATCAAGTCGAAAAGTAAAAAAAGTTGAGGAGAGATTGTTAATTCTCTTCAAAAGCCAGGTTAGCAACACAAGTTTCTAAAGCTAAAGCCATCTTTTTCCATTATGTAGTTAATAACAAAAGATATATTACGTCATATATATTACGTGACCTTGCGTTGTTTCCATGTCACTTCTCGCGTTTGTTTGGTTGTGAGACGTAGTTTGGACAAAGTTGCTGTGATTCTTCCTATTTTAAAAGTCATGCAGTATGAACTCTCCTGTCGATGATCCATCCTACAGCGTAAACACAGCGCCGACAGAACACCAGCCCAGATAGTCATGCAGTGTGAAAACATCCGTGACACGACTACTTTGAAAATCATGCAGTCTGAACTCGGCATTAGTAGCGGCGAAAAAGTGAGGGCAGGAACAAGAGTTGTGTAAGCAGACTGAGGTTGATGGTGTGTGTGTTAATGGCCAGACACTTTTTTGGGATTTCCATTCCACTGTATAGGAAAATCACATGCGATGTAAAGCCAAAACTCACGATTCTTACGCACAAACACTATACGTCCCAATTGGTTAGCAGTGGATTGACACTGTATGAAATCCAACATTGTTAAACCCACTTCTTATCTGTTTAATGATGGTTGAAAAACCAGTATATGTTTATTTACACCACCTAATGGGAAGGAGTGTGAAGCTTGGGTTGAACGGAAGAAATTAAAGAATCACCACAAATCTTTTTTTCCCCCTAGTCTGATATGTATCTCACAAATATATGAACAGAATATCATGCACTTTTTTTCCAACCAATATTACAGCTACAGATGTATACATTTATTTTGAGTTACTTGATGATTTTTGACTTGATGATACGTTTATTTTTTGTTTACTTGATGATTAAACTTGTTTAATGTTCACCGATTTCATTCTATTTCTTTTTTCATGAATCCTACTCTAGCATCTCACACATTTTTCGGAAAAAAACCAAAACACAGGCAAAGAAAGTTTTCTGTTTCTGATATGCATGTATTATTTGTAGTTTCTGAAGGGAAAGACTAAATGTAAAATTGAGCTCTTTAAGTAAAATCAAAAGAATTTACGTATGATCATTTTGTGCAAAAGTTTACACCCCCCGGTGTTAATGCAGTTTGCGCTTCATGAGCATCAGTAATTGTTATTAAAAACTGTTATCCACTTTTGTGAGAGTGAATGAGAACCTAAGTTGTCCTTAATGTCAAAGATGGATCTCAAAATCACCTGGTCACGTTTGAACAGGGCTCACATATGCTAGAAAACCAAAGAATGTGCAGGAACAGTGGACTCATAAGTTTACACACCCCTTAACTAAATATGTGGGATCATTCATTCATTTTATTTTCAGTTTAGTCCCTTTAATAATCCGGGATCGCCACAGCAGAATGAACCACCAACTTATCCAGCACATGTTTTATGCAGCGGATGCCCTTCCAGCTGCAACCCATCTCTGGGAAACATCTACACACACTCATTCACACTCATACACTACGGACTATTTAGCCTACCCAATTCACCTGTACCACATGTCTTTGGACTGTGAGGGAAACCGGAGCACCCGGAGGAAACCCACGCGAATGCAGGGAGAACATGCAAACTCCACACAGAAACGCCAACTGACCCAGCCGAGCCTCGAACCAGCGACCTTCTTGCTGTGAGGCGACAGCACTACGTACTGCGCCACTTCGTCGCTCTATGTGGGATCATCTAAATGTAAATTTGATTACATAAAGGTTACTTTACAAGACCAAATATAAAACGTTTTTCAAAGTTTACACATGTAGCACACAGCATTAGGAATGTGGAACAAAGTGTATATAAATCTTTTATTTTTAAACTTATATTTTTAACAGTAACTTCAGCATAAGAAAAAAAGCTTAATAAAAAATATGTTGTGGTTTTCAGAAAAGTGCATCCTATATTAATAGTTTCTGTCCAGAATGTTTAATTTTGGTGCAAAAATAGCTTAATTTTTGGTGTATGTGAACTCATGTGCTAAATAAAAATACTCATGGGTGTTTCTGTCTTTCAGCACAAATAGGAAAGGGAAATTATTGAAATAGAAATAGAAATAATGCTTCTTATTGGCGTGATTTTATTTTCTGTCAAACAGTGGAGGCTCAGAGCAGTCCCACAGAGAGGAAGACTTCTACTACACAGAGGTCTCTTCTGAAGATGAAGACACTGCACCTTCATCTCCTGCTCCTTCCTTCTCCAGCGGAGTCTGGACGTCCTGCAGCTCCACACAAAGCCAGGATACAACAGTCCTGTCCAGTCCGCTCAGCCAATCCGCTCCCAGCAGCGTCTGGCAGATCCACACTGAGCATCTCTATCAGGTACAGGTCCGCTGAGAATTCTGCCTTTTTTTTTAGGTTTACAGTTTATCGTTTCATTCAGAAGTAATGTCAATTAAGCTACCGCCAGCCCTAAATTTAGGTTCACAGCCGTTATAAAAATACTGAGATGATTCCCTTCTTCATCAGGGGGTTTACACAGTTGAATGAACTGCCATTATAAACAACTGATATGGAAAAAGGGCATTCACTATAAATGACAGTTATTGTACATTTCAATCATTAATTCTTTTAAAACCAATCTATATTTAGTGCTTAGAACTGCACCAAAATGGGTGACACGGTGGCTCAGTGGTTAGTACTGTCACCTCACAGCAAGAAGGTCGCTGGTTTGAGTTCCGGCTGGGCCAGTTGGCATTTCTGTGTGGAGTTTGCATGTTCTCCCCGTGTTGGCGTGGGTTTTCTCCGGGTGCTTCGGTTTCCCCCACAGTCCAAAGACATGTGGTATCTGCTGAAAGGGGTGAACTTTTTTGCAGTTATTTGCCTCATTTTTTATTTAATTATGAGGTTTAAATACTGCATTTTAATGACATTTTAAGCTCTTTTTTGTTTAAATAGCTTGTCGGATGGTCATCATAACTACACTTTTTGACGTACCAAAACATTTCCTTAAAGACTTTGAAAAAACGTACTTTAAAATACTAATTTATTACATGTTTTATCATTAAGAAAAAAAAAATAGGATTCGTTATTTTATTTTTTTAAATTAATCAATTAATGTTCATTTACTACACAAATAACAATCTGGCCAGCACATTCAACTTTCCTCAGTTAGAATTTGGCCTTTTAAATAAAAAAAATTATAATAAATAAATAAACCGTATTAATGCAAAGCGTCACAATTTTTCTAGATTTTTCTTTGTAAAAAAAGTTAAATTGAAAATTCATGGATAACAATAGCCTGAGTAGTATTAAAATTAACTTTAATATGGGCCGCCTTTTGTGCTTCACACCTTTTTATTGATCATTTTTTATCACATGAATAGGGTCCAAGATTTAGAATAAAAGTTACTTGTTAAATATTGTCTCTATATAACAACAATACAGTAGATCAGTAGTGAAAGATGACTTAACTTTCATTAGATTGTATGTTTTCTTGCACAGATGTTGGACTAATAAATAATTGTTTGCATTGGCTAAAACTTATTAGCCGAAGTCACGACAGCCAACAGAGGATTTTACTTGGTCTTAAAGCCTTCTTCGATGGGTTATTTTCACAATTTCTGATTGAATAGCAGTCAAAATAGGACAAATGAGCTCATGTTTGGGACAAATTCTGGACCTTTTCCAGTGGGGGGTGGGTCTTTCGAATCACCCAAACCCCCCCCTGGCTACGGGCCTGTTAAGTGTGATGTCACACGAAGCAGCTTCCGGGTGCAAGCGCTCTATCAAACTGTATGGGGAGGCTCATCAAATGGCAATAATAAACGTTTACAAAGTGATGTAATACTTTCGAAAATCATGATTGCAATATATATCCATGCCTAATATCCAATGGCCAGAAAGTCATTCATTTTTTTTATAATTTGTTAAAATATTGGAGTCTGTGATGCAGCAAGTCCAGAGACTGTTGTGTACACCATGATTTTATATCAAATTCAGTTTAATGTGTGACATGACTAAAAAGGTCATAAATGAATATTTTCTCAGTTCAAATGAGTAGCGGCTTGGACCCAGAAACAGTATTTCATACGTCACGACTTAACATGCACTGTAGGTGAATTGAATAAACTAAATTGACTGTAGTGTATGTATGTGCATGTGAGAGTGTATGACTGTTTCCCATGTACTGGGTTGCAGCTGGAAGGGCATCGGATGTGTAAAACATATGTTGAATAAGTTGGCGGTTCATTTTGCTGTGGCAACCCCTGATGAATAAGCTGAAGGAAAATGAATGTATTATATAATTTATATAAATGATATAATGTACAGCTAAATTATTAGTCTCCTATGAAAATTTTTAGTCTTTTAAAAATATTTAAAAAAAAAAATTTCAGCACATTTTTAAACACAATAGTTTTAATAACTTATTTTTGCAAGATTTAAGCTTAAAGGTGCTGTATGTAAGTTTTTGATTCTTCTAAAGCATAAAAATACCATAATATCTTTGCAGATATTTAAGAAACATCCCAAGTGAACATACTTGTTTAACTGAAAAACAATGCTGAAGTCAGATATTCTGCTTTGAAAATGGTTTTTCCGTGCCGGAACGCTGTCTTTGTTTAGGTAAAGTTAACCTGCAGAATGCCAGTTTAGCCAATTATAATTCAGCACTCCGGGTTGCCTTGTTGGAAAACAGCGTATTTCATTCATTCATTCTGAAAGGCTCTGAAAGCATGCGCCCGTGACCGAAATGGACAGTATCAGACGTCGAAATGAGACAGATTCAGTTCCACATGAGGTTATTAATTAGCAAATGATATAAATATTACGAACGTAAACATTAGGTGAGCAGGTTACATTGTAATCTCGTGTCCTAACAACACGCAAACAGCATTTTGACTCTTTGCACCAGACGAAATACGACAAAAATGTAAATACAGCCTTTCAGAAGCACAGAATATGCACTCACTCACGAAACGGTAAGGTTTAGAATCCATTCAAACTCACATTGTTAGCATTTAGCACTGAATAAAACACACGAGGCTTACCTGAGGTGCACTGTCATAGGTTTCACATGTTGAGCTGTGAGAAATAGAAACCGTTTCTAATATCTCAATTCGAGGTGTTGGTTAGAACTAAAACTCCTTTTAATATGGAACATAATTCCTTCTATCGCGTGATGTTGATTTTATTTAGAACACAGTTTAAATCACTCGCTCCTGTGTTTAAATCACTCGCTTCTGTACTCAATCTCTGGCATCCCACGCGTGTTTTTATTTTGATCTAGGAGTGCAATACCCAGTTCAACCACTGGGTGTCAAACTTACATACTGCACCTTTAAAGTACAAGTTAGGTTAACTTGGTAGGTTAGGTAAATTAAACAAGTTTTTTAGAGCATTTGTTTTTCTAGCCAAGAAATCAGACTTTCTTCAGAAGAAAAAAATTTATTGTACATTCTGTGCGAAATACTGCCCTTGCTCTGTTAAACGTCACTTGGGAAATAAAACTGAAAATTCACAGGAGGGCTAATCATTTTACTTTCAACTATATATCTGAATACATTTTAAAACAAATTATTTCAGCATATTCCGCCAACAAATTAAAATAGAGGCATAATTTAATTGTAGTTTTTAAATGTTTTTTGTGTTCAATTAAATTGTTTGTACAAATCAGTTTTGTTAGTGTTAAATCAATGTAATTAATTGATTAATGGCAACGCAGTGGCGCAGTTAGGTAGTGCTGTCGTCTCACAGCAAGAAGGTCGCTGGTTCGAGCCTCGGCTGGGTCAGTTGGCGTTTCTGTGTGGAGTTTGCATGTTCTCCCTGCGTTCGCGTGGGTTTCCTCCGGGTGCTCCGGTTTCCCCCACAGTCCAAAGACATGCGGTACAGGTGAATTGGGTAGGCTAAATTGTCCGTAGTGTATGAGTGTGAATGAGAGTGTGTGGATGTTTTCCAGAGATGGGTTGCAGCTGGAAGGGCATCTGCTGCATAAAACATGTGCTGAATAAGTTGGTGGTTCATTCCGCTGTGGCGACCCCAGATAAATAAAGGGACTAAGCTAAAAAGAAAATGAATGAATGAATAATTGATTAATAATAAATAAACCTATATTTTAATTCCATTGTTTAGGTCAAATCTACAGAAATAATATTTCAAAACTCACTACAATAAATACATTTTAATAAAAGAAATAAAAAAAGTCTGGGTATGGATTTCAGTCTTTCCGTTCATCTTAAATGTATCGTTTCTACCAAGGTTAAAATCCTGCATTAAAAAAAAATCAGATTTTGTCACAGTTTTTTGTGCTATTTCCTGCAGGCCTGTTCGCCCATTCAGGTGACGGTCTCTCCGGGCTCCCCCACATTTTGCAGCTGGACTCCACCTGGTGACGTCCAGCAGAAACCCCAGGTTAGTCTGACGCTCCACAAGCACTCTGCATCTTAAAGTGTATTAAGAACCTGAATCACTTATGGAGTCTGGCCTTTTGTCGCCGTATTCATGTGTAGATTCCAGCCTCTCGCAGCCGGTCAGTGAGTGTGGGAGAGCAGTGGCTCCAGAGGAACAGCACCTCCACCAGATCACACACCATCAGTGCGTCTCCATCCAGAGGACACTGCTCATTTAGGTACTGCACACAATGCTGCCCTCTAGAGGAACAGTGTGGAACTGAAAGGGAAATTCCTATTAGGGCTTAAAGCAGGGGTGCCCAAACTTTTTCTTATGAAGGGCCAAAAAGCAAACCTGATTGAGGGCTGTGGGACGAAGGTAAATATACCAAACTGTATTACACCAAAGTTTCAATGAGTATTTATAATATAAGTATAATACGTTTATTATAGTAAAAACATAAACAACACCATTAACGACACAATGGAGTTCAATGCTAAATACACTATGCTGCCACCTGCCTTTGCCTTGATTTGCTCGCTGATGTCTTGCATTACCCTCGTGACAGTATTAACATTTAAAATAATATCAGATTCATTTACAATACAAAACAAACAAACAAAAGGTTACATTCAATTCATAACCACTATCTTTGTCAAAGATATTCACTCCAACCACCTCCCCAACATTCTCCCTCTCCTCTCAAATGGGGTGTTGGGTCAAATCAAAGGTTAGAATGGGCCAACTTTGGCCCACGGGCCCTAGTTTGGGCGTCTCTGGCTTAAAGCATTTAAAATATTTATATTTTCTTGTGGATCTAAGAATTGAGCCTTCAACATGCCTTGGTGTGCTTGTTTTAGATATAACGTTTCTTGTAGTGAGTAGCTGAGAGCAGAGCAAAACCCCCACACAAAACAAAAACACTTATGAATTGCTTAGTATTTGTATTTGAGAAGTAATCTCACATTGTCTAGTCCAAATATGTGCTTTGATTCATTTATTAGAGCATATACATCATAAGAGCGGGAGATTTAAATATGGCAACATTAGGCACATTGTACATGACCATATGACAGCTTAAAATGTTATCTGATCTAATCAAATAAATGCATAAAATAATCTATAGTATTTACTCAATGAAACAAAATCATTCAAATAGCACGTCTGATCACAACACACACCCCTAAAGCATATTTCAAAACAATGTGGCCAAATAGCTGAAGAAACTAATTAAGACATTAAGAAAAAAATGACATCACTAATGTCATAGAATAGCATAGTTCTATTAATGGGCTATATGCACAGAGACTTTTAATTTTCAATAAGCCAGCTCAAGTGCATCCGGTGAACTGTCATGCCATTATAAAAGCGCCACTTTTAAGATCTGGTTTCTTTAAAAGCAAATGTTTTTCACTGCCTGATTGAGACACCGGACAAGAAACAATGCATTAAATTCCATTGTTTCGCGCCATTTCTTTAAAATATGGACATTTATTTTACCGCAGTATTTTCAATGGAGTTCTGTGAAGCTCCTGACGACGCTCCTTAAACTGTCTTTTACTTCGTTTTACACTTGGACAACTAAATGAATGCTTAAGTCTATTTAAGTGATTATATTTTAATGAAATTACATTATTGATGCTGTAAAAGGAACCATATGAAATTGGAAATAGTCACATTAACCTTTCACCGGAAGTTTATCAATGGCTAAAAAACACTTGTCATGCATGAATCCCATTAGGCTACAAAGGTTGTACAACAAAGCGCCCATTGCAATTAATTTTACTGTCAAATCCGGTGATAGTCAGAATAACGGTTTATAATGAGTTTCATTGTTTTTAGTCACGTCGGGTTGCTTGAGTGTGGTGTGGACACGGTGTAAATGATTGACCAATCCAGGGTTTCTACAGTCAAATTGAAGACTTTTAAGACCTTTTTAAGACCATTATGAAGGATACAGTATGTTAGACTTATACAGGTCTACATGCTATTTTTTTTCTAATGACAGTAAACAATAGCAGGTATATGCAAGAATCCTAAAGGTAATTTCAATACCTTTTTAAGACTTTTTAAAGACCTTCTCAGAATATTTTAAGACCTCATCGCCACTTCAATTTCTAATCAGTATCAAACCTTTAACTTAATAAGCAGTTGTTAATAAAGAGTTGTAGTTAAATGAATCAATGGAGCACAACCGTGCAACAGAACTCAGATAAGCTTGGAAGAAACAAAGCTTGAAAGAATAAATGACGTGGTTGTTTTTAGTGACATGCTTCAGCCACTGTTTAAACTCGTCTTTCTCCAACCAGGAGTACGCAAACTTACATTTTCCCATTTTGCCATCTGTTTCGCTCTATGGTTTCATTACATGTGGAGAATATCACATCACCTTCCCACGTTTGTCGCAAATTACGTGACATAACCCGGCGAGAGGAGTTTGGCGGGACGCGCCGGGCCTGAACCAATCGCGTGGATCAAGGAAAATATATATATTTATGCTTTTTAGGAGTCAAACACTTTGAACAACGCTTGAACAAAATTTAAGACCTTGTAAAACGCAATTAAGACTTTTTAATACCTTTTAAGGGCCTTCATTTTCAACGACATAAAATGATTGTTGTCTTGACTTTTTGTCATTACGTTTTTACAGTAGTGCAAATGCTTGCCATTGACTTCTCTGAGGATGTTATTTAGTTATCTACACTACCACAATACTAGTGTCTAATAAATAAGTACTAGTACCAAATAAATAAATGACTACTAGACTCTTACATAAGTTTGGGTATTAGTATCTTTTTAAAATATACTAGTATTAGTTACTAATTTAAAAAGTTAGTACACAAACTTCGCTACAGATTACATTACATCACTCAGATGGAAGAGCTTGGCCGGATGCGCCATCCTAAACCAATCACGTAGATCGAGGAAAATAAATATATTTATGCTTTTTTTTTTTAGAGTCAAACACTTTGGACAACGATTGAACAAAATGTAAGACCTCGTAAAAACGCGATGAATACTTTTTAATAGCTTAATTTTCAACTTTTATTACTTTTATAGACCCCGCGGACACCCTGTAATATTTTTCAACATACTAGTATTCAGCTTAAAGTGATATTTAAAGGCCTAACTTGCTTAATTTGGTAAGTTAGGGTAATCGGGCAAGTCATTGTATTACAGTGGTTTGTTCTGTAGACAATCGAAAACAAATTCAGCTTAAGAGGGCTAATAATATTGACTAGGGATGTGACGAGATCTCGGGCTATGAGATCTCGCGAGACGAAATTGCGGCAAGATTTCTCATTGAGGTGAAAAGTTGTCTCGTGAGTTGTGATCTGATATTATGATGGAGCGTGAGGGTGAATTTAGCACTGAAGATTGGAGGCAGGATTGAATTTAAACTGCACATCAAGTGCAGTTTGCTTCGGTGTTGCGCGTCACTCCTTTGCTTGGGCGGGTGTGATGTAACCGTTTTTTTCCACCGGAGTTCAAAGGTTGCCGCATCCAAAAAGAACTGCTGCTGCTTGGTCAAGTGCAAGACAAACATGTAAATGCCATAATCAAACTATTACCATCGTGTAGGACTTTTAGCCACATTTTGCGAAAAGGCATACACACACAGCTGTTTGACACTGTTCTCTGCACCTATTGTGTCAGTAAAGGAACAGACACACATCTCCTCTGAGTGCGCACCACAGACACACACAGTGAACTCCAGGAGACACACACACCCGTCGTCATCATCAACGAACACACGTTAAAAAGTTTTATTTGTGGAAAAGAGTTTGATTTCTCATGTGAAGCCAGTCAGTAAAGTTTATAGCTAAATATTTAGCAGTGTTTGCATGTCATTACAGCATAGGCCTAGAATTCATTAAAATAGAAGTAAAATAACATACATTACAAGTTGATTTTTAAAAAAAAAACTTTGTGATTTTTTTTTCTTCAGTTGAATAGATGAAAATCATTGAAGATTTCTTTAAAATAGGGTAAAAATCTCGTCTCGTTCTCATGAACCCAATCTAGGGTCTCGTCTCGTGGAGTAAGCTTCTTGTCACACCTCTAATATTAACCTTAAAATGTTTTTAAAAAAATAAAAACTGCTTTTATTCTAGCCGAAATAAAATAAGTCTTTCTTCAGAAGAAAAAATATTATAGGAAATACTGTGAAAAATTCCTTGCTCTGTAAAACATCATCATCAGGAAAAAAAAATCACAGGAGGGCTAACAATTTTGACTTCAATTGATGTTTACAATTTCTCAATCTGCATGCATTCGTTCTGTGTGCACAGGAAGGGGCGCGGCGAGGCCAAAAAGTGCCGAAAAGTGTACGGCGTGGAGCGCCGGGACCAATGGTGCACCGCCTGCCGCTGGAAGAAAGCTTGTCAGCGGTTCCCAGACTAAACAAAAAGACTTAAGGAGACGAGAAAGAATCTCCACTTTCTTTCTGTCCTCCAATTACTTCCTGCACTGTAGAGGACCCCTCTTTTCACTTTTCTACCTTTTTTTGTGCGTGTTTTGGTTCTGTTTTTCCACAAAGTGAACGCTGGTACTAGCTGTCAAGACTGTGGAGTTGTAGGATCCCGACCCTTCAAAGGTGAATTCTGCCCTCTCGCACAAGTCTAAAGTGTAATCCTGTATCTGAACAAGGTGTTTTTAACCCTACTCCTGCACTTCTTCAACCATAGCTCAGATATTTAAGTGATTGTTGATTTGATTTTTTTGTATACTGTGGACAATGTATTGCTTTGAGCATTCTCATGATGTTTTTCTATTGCCGTTTTTTCGTGTAACGTCACGTATTGTCTTTTTTTTTCTATGTATTTACTTTGAGTTTCACAAAAGTTTGACTAAGGTCGTTTGCCATAGCGCTTCCTAATCAATCTAAACTGCCAGATATAAAGCTACAGTGGTGTCGAGTGAAAGAAGAAGTGAATGTTGTCGTCGGCCACATGGGTGGTCACGGTGTGTTGTCTGATGGAGAAAAAAAAAGTGCAGCTATAACCTTTTGATTGAATACCAAAGTGCTATTGCAAAGAGTTTAAAGGGAGCTAGACTGAATACTGTCCCGAGTACAGATCGGGCTTGTTTCCTTTTCTATGTTTCTTGTCATCCTTCCAAAAAAAAACAAACAAACAAACAAAAAAAAATGTGTTAAGGTCTTGTACAATACTGGATCATTCCCTTGGGAACAATTAAAAGGATTTCAAAGTGTAACATCAGATTAAAAACAAAGAGATATTATGTATAATTAAAAAGACACAAGATTAAATATGCAAATCTCAAACGCTTGTCATTTGTGCATGACAAATAACAGGAATAATCGTAAAATTATTTTATTGGCCTGTTGTGTGCATTTCATGTACAAGTGGAAAGGATTCAAACAATTAAAAAAATCACTTTCCAAAAAAAATGTGTCCGAAATGAACGTTATTCTTCACAAGGGTCTACACAGACACAACTGAACATTAATATGCAGAATACTGTCCACTGAAAGACTGTTTGCTAGTGAACCCATTCCTTGACATTTTCCAGTGAGTGTGAGGGTCTGTCGAGCACTATGATCATGATGTTGTTTGTTTACATTCATGCAATTGCAGAAAGCAGGAACACGTGCTAAATAGCCACCAGGTGAAACCAAACAATTAAAGAGAACGATTCTGTCATCATTTACTCACTCTTTCCAGCAGACACACAACATTATGACGTTAATATTAGGTTCGATTTAGGTCGCCAGCATCTAAGGACAAAGTTATTTTGACGTCCAATTATGAAGTTTAATGTTTTGGTGATTTTGGGTTGCGTTGGAAAGTGACCAAAATCCAACGTCAAGACAACATTTTAAACTATAGTCCAATTGTCAAATACTGACATTTATTCATCAAATATGGCAACCAATATCCAACATCTGATAGACGTCATAGTGTTAACGTTCACACAACGTCAAGCTGTGACATTATTAGGCGTTAATATTTTGTTGTTTATAGGTTGCGTTGGAAAGTGACCAAAATCCAACGTAGAGCCAACATTTTAATCTAACGCCATATTGACGTCAAATACTGACATTTATTTGTCAGATATGGCAACCAAAATCCAACACCTGATAGACGTCATATTGGTAACGTCCACACAACGTCAAGCTGTAACATTATTAGACGTTGATATTTTGTTGTTTATAGGTTGTGTTGGAAAGTGACTAAAATCCAACGTCATATTGGCGTCAAATACTGACATTTATTCATCAGATATGGCAATCAAAATCCAACACCTGATAGACGTCATATTGGTAACGTCCACACAACGTCAAGCTGTAACATTATTAGACGTTGATATTTTGTTGTTTATAGGTTGCGTTGGAAAGTGACCAAAATCCAATATCGAGCTAACATCTTAATCTAACATCATATTGGCGTCAAATACTGACATTTATTTGTCAGGTATGGCAACCAAAATCCAACATCTGATAGACGTCATATTGGCAACGTCCACACAACGTCAAGCTTTAACATTATTAGACGTTGATATTCTGTTGTTTATAGGTTGCGTTGGAATGTGACCAAAATGCAACATCTGTCTGAAGTCGGACATTGACGTCAGCCTGACATCAAGTTTTGACATCAACACGATTTTCAATTTCAAACAAACTGCAACATGCCTTGATGTTGGAGTAGAATGTCAATCTTATGTTATGTTGAGATCATGTGCCTGCTGGGTTTACTTGTTCCAAACCCGTTCGACTTTCTTCTGTTGAACACAAAAGATGTTTTGAAGAAAGCTCCTTTGTAATTTTCATTCTATGGAAGTAAATGTTTACACGTTTACAGCTTTCTTCAAAATATCTTCTTTTGTGTTCAACAATAGAAAGAAAGGTATAAAGGTTTTGGAACCACTTGAGGGCGAGTAAATATTAATTTTTAAGTGAATTATCCCTTTAAATGTCTTATTTCTGCTACACTAAACTGAACAGAAAAAAAGATTATGAATTTGAACAGGTTTTTCTGTCATTGTTAGGACGAACAGGTAATCTCACTCCGCTGGCCTGAGAGACCACCCAAGTTTTCTGATTGGCTAACATGCACAGGCCACGGTAAGATTTGGTTTTGTTTAGTATTGTTGCCTATTTAATGGCAATTTAACATTTAACCTATAAACTGCATTAGCATCTATTTTCATGCTACCAGTACAGTACAGTTGATTTTCAGGTGCTACTGTTTTTTTCATTAAGCACTAGTACTTATTCTCTACTTACTAGTACATTTTTATAGAATTTTAGTACATTCTAGCCCAGTGGTGGGCAAACTTTTTAGACACGAGGGCCACATCAAGTTTTGCAAACCAAGTGAAGGGCCACATGTCAAATCCTTCAAAAAATAACTTTTATTTATAGTGGCAGTATGCATGGAACATGTAATATCGGACAGAAACGTGTCACATTAACATACATTTTTTTAAATAGTTATTATTAAATCATATTTACAAGTCAAATTAATTTGCACTGCTATTTATATTTATTTATCAATCATCATAAAACAATAAAAAAATCCCTTATAAAATATAATAATAATAATAATAATAATAATGTAATAATAATAATGTAATAATTTTTACAGTGGAGAATAGACAAGATATTGTCTGATTAAAAAAATCTAATATTAACACATTAAAAATAATTTGAATGTTTGCGTGAAAAATGCCGACTTGTTTAAAATGCAGACGTGTTTAAAAACAGCAATACTTTCTTGGCGTATTAGACATACTGCTTTCTGTCAGATATTTGTAAAGAAGTATTTTGTTGTCCATTCTTCCTTAAACACATGACATCCAGAGTCAATTTTTCTTTATTTTGCCTGACTCATTGTCAGTCATTAACGGTCGAGTGCATTTTAATATCCGAGAGTGTGTTCTAATTTTACTGGTTGCGCTAACTGTACCGCGTGTAAAACTGCCATCAAATGGCGTTCACTTGTATTGCATCATTAATTTACTAACTCTGAAACCAAACTGTTACTCAGAAGCAGCATTTTAAAAACTCCCTCGCGGGCCGGATGAAAGAGTTTAGCAGGACGCATATGGCCCACGGGCCGTAGTTTGCCCACCTCTGTTCTAGCCATTGGATACTAGTAATTTACAAAATTACTTTTTTTAATGTTATTTTACATTATTTGTACGTTATTTTACGTTATTTATTAGATAATTACATACACTATAAAAAAAAATCTTGCCATCTTACATTTTCAAATCAAATAAACTTTTCTAGTCATCTCAACTTTACTAATTAAACTGACTGAAAATATTAAGTTAAACTTTGTATAACTTAAAAATTGACTTTTTAAAATAAGTTAAAGCAACATAAAAATATTTGTTGTCTTGACTTTTTGTAATTACATTTTTACAGTGTAGACACTAGTGCAAATGCTTGCCATTGACTTCTCTGAGGATGTTAGTTATCTACACTACTACAATTTGTGTGTCTAATAAATAAGTACTAGTACCAAATAAATGACTACTAGACTCCTTAATAAGAGTGAGTATTAGTATCTTTCAGGGCTCGCAAAATCTGAACCCTGACATCCCGGGGCTACTTTCAGTCAGGCTACCATAATCTATCTACACCGTGCCCTTGCAAGATATCTATGAGCAGAACCAGGCACAGTGTAGACAGATTTTGGTAGCCCGACAAAAAACAATAGCCCCGGAACATCGGGCTACCAGATTTTGTGAGCCTTGCTTTTAAAATATACTAGTACTAGTTTCTAATGAAAGAGTACTACTACTGTACAGAAAAGATACCGGTGTCTACAAAATAAGCACTAGTAGCATGAAAGATGCTAGTTCAGTATATAGATAAAAGTTAAAACAGCTGGCCATACTATTTCCGCAGCATCTGTCAGGGTTTAAAGTAGGACTGTGCAATTAATCGAAATCGAATCACAATCGCAAGAGGCTGCAATATAAAATATATATGTATATATAAACAAAAATAAGGAATAACATCTGAGGTGAAGTGTTTCAAAACCAATCCGCTATGCATCAGAAAAATAAACGTGCTAGACTTTTTGTGATGGTGTCGTGAGGCTTCGTGGACATGGTATCGGTTGTCGGTTGTCATGAACTATGCCATTGCATGAGAGGAATGACTGAATCTTGTGTCATGATTCCCATTTGTCGCTTAGGACTCGCCACGACAACCTACGTCAAGGACATTTTTAAGTGCTGTCACAGAATTGTTCCCACGGCTTACAGATTATTGAACTGAAGCTTGGATTAAATTGTAAATCAAATCGCAATATCTGTCAAAAAAAAAAAATCACAATTAGATATTTTCCCCAAATCGCACAGCCCTAGTTTAAATTGATCATTTAACCAAAAATGTAAATTTTCCCATCTTTTACCCACCCTTCAGTTTCTTTCATCTATATAACATGAAGGAAGACGTTTTGAAAAATGCTGGTTGCCAGCAACTATTGACTTCCATAGTAACTTAATGGGTGCCAGCAACCAGCATTCTTCAAAACATCTTCCTTTGTGTTCAACAGAAAAAAAGAAACTATTTAAAGGGAATTTTCATTTCATTTCAACAGTTTTGTTAATGCAAGGGTGGCCAACCCTGTTCTTGGAGATCTACTTTCCTGCAGAGTTTAGCTGTAACCTTAATCAAACACACCTGTCTTTAATTACCAAGCGCTCCTTCAGATCCTACTTAGTTGGTTTAGTTGCGTTTGATCAGGGTTGGAGCTAAACTCTGCAGGAAGGTAGATCTCCAGGAGCCATACCTGCCAACACTCCCGTTTTTCCCGGGAGTCTCCCGTATTTCAGACCCGTCTCCCGTATTGGTCTGTCTCCCGGTAAACTCCCGGAATTCCCCCGCCCCCCGCTACTCAGCATTTTGGTACAGTCCGGTGTCATGAGAAATCGGGTCCCCCCTGACAATCGGGTCCGCCTAGGACCCTGGGTGATCCTATTGGTTCACTGGAGTTGTATTGAGTATAGTTAGTAGCGCCTTATTAATATATATATATATATATATATATATATATATATATATATATATATATATATATATATATATATATATATATATGCAGCGAAATCTCATTTGAATGCATGTCATTTAAAAGAGCGTTATAATGACATAAAACTGTTTTAAATTATGTATTTCTTACAAGTTGTTGTGTCATGGAGAATTTGTCTTTGGTGCTTTTATTTTAGATAGACTACAACTTGCTACCACTGAAACTTGGGGCTTCTGCTCTTCCGGTGACGGTCGCGCGCTACAGTTCGCGCGCCCCCATCTCCCTAAACCTCTCACTCCTCCCGCTCCCTGCTCTTCAGTTTGCGCCAGTGTAGCCAACTTAGCGACAAATTTTCAAAAAAGCGACTAGCGACTTTTTTGTGTGTTACTGGCGATTTTTATAGACTGTCGTTTGTCCATTACTGTACCGTCCCTACTCTTCTCAACGAGCCTCCCCTGCAGCCTGAGAGCAGAGCACCTCTCAGCGTACCGACGGCAAATGATTTAGAACAGGTGGCAGTTTGAAGGTATTTCCCTTGTACAGTCAACCCGATCTGCTTCTCCTTTATTTTAACAATTTAATTTGACCGTTTATTCTTGTTGCACAATCAGAGATGTTTTAAGGGAGAGTTTCAGAACTTGTCTGAGTATATTACGTCTGAGAGATTACTGCAGTTCAAACAGCAATAAATTTAGTTAAATTGACAAGCTTACATACAGCATAGTGCGAATATAAAATACCCCATTTATTTACCATAGGCTGTTAAACAAACAGAAATGGTAGAACGCGATGACGTCAGTAATATGCAAATTAGCGTATGACGTAATTCCGGGGGGGGGGGGGGGTCTCCCGGAATTTACGAACCAAATGTTGGCAGGTATGCAGGAGCAGGGTTGAGAGCACCCCTGCTTTTATGCTTGGATTTCCACAAATTACCAACAATAATCTGGACTATAAGCTCTAGGGGGCAGCAGTGACCCGACAAAAACATCAAACCGCTTTTGAATTACATCACTCTTGTAATGGTGAACTAAACATAATCACCTATTGATTTTTGAATTTAACCAAGTCTGATTGCCCCAAGGTCTTCGAAGACACTTCCATACAACACAAATCTGAGCAAAACAACCAATCATAGCACAAAGCAGTGTGCAAGGTAAGAATATAAAGTGCTTTTGATTTGTTTGTTTTTTTTTACCTCAAACAGAAGCAAACTCCTCCACAGCCCATCCGCTCTCTCTCTCTCTCATCTGTAACTGATTCACGTGCTCATTCAAGTTTCACTGATTTGCCTTTTATTATTTTGTATTCACAATGCTTCAAAGGTTAATTGACGGAGTTTCAGATAAATGAACAATCAGTTCTCATCAGCAGCAATATTCGTCCTAACAGATGCTTTTTTGGGGGGGATGTCGGCACCATGGAAATGTCAATGATTAAAAACCCAGCTATACAAAATATTCCTCTTCTTTGATTAAACACAGATTTACATCTAGTTCTGGGGTCGCGGTGCATGTCATGATGGAGATGTTCACAGTTACTGATGAGGTAAGTGACCGTGGCCTGTGTTAAAAGCCACCTACACCTCGCTCTGTCTCCGGATTCTGGTGGAGAGGCTGTTGATGTGACCCGAGCGACCTGATCGGCCCGTTAAACTCAGGTACTGGCGCAGTAGCTGACTCACGCGCTTTTGGTTGTTCCACTTACGGGCAGACTTTCTGATCCCTATGAAGCCTCCGTAGCGCTTCTGCAAAGGCCTTCCGGAGTTTACCAGCTTGCGTAAACCGTGACGACCTTTCATGAAGCCCCCGAATCGTTTGGACACGCTTACGGCTGCGTCGTCGCTCTTCTCGTCTCCTAAATCATCCTGGTCCTCCTCTGTCCGCGGGTCGAGGTCTGGGTCATATGAAGCCGTGAGTTTCTCCAGCTCTTCTGAAGGCTGCAGAGCGTGTCGAAAGCGCTCTAAAGCCTCCGTGTATTCGACACCGTTGTCATTCTCTATGCTGACTGTAGCCACAGGCTCCGCTTCATCATCCGAGCGCTTTGATGTTTCCTCGTCCTGCAAAGGCAGTGGGAGACGCTTCAAACCCGCTGCTTGGTAACACAGATCCCAGGTCAGTGCCGGAGACGCCTGTGCTTCGCATTCCAGGATACACACCTGCAAAACAGAATTTTTTTGGGGGGTGATGACATGAAATAAATCTTTGTTTATTTTTTAAAGTGAAAGATAAAGCCAAAGCTGAATTTTCAGCAGTCATCTCTTGAGTCTTCAGTGTCATGTGATCACTTGGAAATCACTGTGTGATAAGTAGGGGAAAGCGGGGTACCATTTTTCATAAAAAACAAAATTATAACATAATGTATCAAAGAAACGATTTGAAACATTCATTCATTTTCTTTTCGGCTTAGTCCCTTTATTCATATGGGGTCGCCACAGCGGAATGAACCGCCAACTTATCCAGCATGTTTTACACAGCGGATGCCCTTCCAGCCAACATATACACACATACACTACGGAGAACTTTAGTTTATTCAATTCACGTTTAGCGCATGTCTTTGGACTGGGGAAACCAGAGCACCCGGAGAAAACCCAGATGAACACGGGGAGAACATGCAAACTTCACACAGAAATGCTAACTGACCCAGTCGGGACTCGAACCAGTGACCTTCTTGCTGTGAGGCGACAGTGCTACCCACCGTGTCGCCCCGATTTTAAACAACTTAAAGCAAAAATATGTAAATGTAGTAGTCAGGAATCAGTAGTGTTTCAGATGTAGGTGTATGCATGAATATGTAATGTAGTGTAGCAATGTTGGATGTACAAAATAATTGAATATAACAAAATGAAATGTCCAGTTCAAAGCAGCAGCCCCGCTTCCAAACACCAGCCATAAGATTTTAAAGGGTCCAGGGCAGTAAATGACAGGTGATTCCAATAGCAATTAGATTACTAAATATATTTTTGCTGTGGTTACTAACTAATAAGTGTGGTCTATCAATATCGGGTGGTATTTTGTACAAATGTTTAACAAATTTGAAATAATTTCACTTTAAACAAAAATTGCACATTGTTACTTTTGACCCCATCAGCAGGATCCAAAGTAACACAACAATATTTGCTAGATTTACTGGCATAATCTTGTTTATTTTAAACATATCTGACTATGACCTTGTTAATGTTTTGTCCTTTTTTTTTTTGCAAAAAATATTAAGCTGCATTTTCATTTTAAATTCAACCCATCAAATGTTTCACAATCCAACAATGCAAAATGTGAAAATTTTCTAATTTTTTAAAATATTTTTTTGTTATTTTTGGCAATATGGATTCATTTTTATAAAATAACGGAATCAAAACACTGAAAACTCTAATGTGGAAGTGAAAAATAAGGCATGGCTATTAGCAGTGGGACAGAAATAACTGTGTTACTTTCATCCCCACAGGAACTCTTGCCATTTAAACCTGATTTACTTTTAAACTGAAAAACTCAGACATTGCAGACTCAAGGATGTGTTATTACACTAAATAACCTGTAGATTGATCATTAGTGTGACTCATGAAAAGAGAGAGAAACACAACTTGTAATAAGGTAAAAAAAAAACACTACAATAATTTACTTTCTGCACTTAAAAACTGAAATTTGGAGCTAACTGCAGGACACAGTCCTGAAATCAGGTGATATTTGGCAGCTCCATCAAGTGTTGCATGCTGAATGTGCTGTTATATCCTGGAAAGCAAATGTTGTCAAAGCTTCGAGAAAATTGATTTGTTAATTTCGTCCCACTTTACTTTTGAACCCACTCTCCCCAATGATAAAAATACCTAGTCTGTAAACATTGCTAATGTCTTTAGCATCAAATTATCAATAATAAGTCTGTAAACATTGCTCATCTCTTGAGCAACAAATTATCAATGATAAAATAGTAAGGCTGTCAACATAATCAGGAAACCCTGATTATTCCAGATTTGTTGTCGAATACAAAGTTCAAAACTGTTATTAATTAGCTCAACATTTTCATTTTAATAGCTTGGTGAAATAACATTCATTTGATTAATTATTTAAATTCACAAGTAATCTCAGATGATCAGTCAACGTTTATATTTCTCAACTATTATGAATGGTTTAAATATTGGTGCCTGCGAAGCCAAAAGTCCAGAGATGACTGAATACTAGTAGTGGCTGAATGACTTTAGATATTTTGAAGTCGACATTTATGTGAATAAAGTTGAGTCAATGTTGACTAGCTGCTGGTGACATCATCAGAAAAACATAAGATGCAAATATTTTGCATCATGCCACAAATTTAAATCAAATGTTGTCAGGGCTTCTAGAAAATTGCTTTGTTACTTTTATCCCCGCTCTCCCTATGATAAAAAATACTAAGTCTGTAAATGTTGCTAATCTCTTAAGCATTAAATTATACAATGATAAAAATAGTAAGGCTGTCAACATTTTAGAGGAAACTCTATTTATTTCAGATTTGTTGTCGAATACAAAGTTCAAAACTGTTATTAATTAGCTGGAAATCTTCATTTGAATAGCTTGGTGAAATAATATTAGTTTGATTAATTATTTAAATTCACAAGTAATCTCAGATGATCAGTCAACGTTTATATTTCTCAACTATTATGAATGGTTAAAATATTGGTGCCTGCGATGCCAAGACCAGAGATGACTGAATACTAGTAGTGGCTGAATGACTTTAGATTTTTTTTAAAGTCGACATTTATGTGATTAAAGTGGAGTTGACTAGCTGCTGGTGACATCATCAGAAAAACATATGCTGCAAATCTTTTGCAACATGCTACTAATGGAAAGCAAATGTTGTCAGGGCTTTGAGAAAATCGATTTGTTACTTTCGTCCCCACTTTCCCCTTATATAAAAAATATTAAGTCTATAAATGTTGCTAATCTCTTGAGCATCAAATTATCAATAGTAAGTCTGTAAACATTGCTCATCTCTTGAGCATTACATTATCAATAATACAAATAGTAAAGCTGTCAACATTTTTGAGGAAACCCTGATTATTCCTGATTTGTTATTGAATGTAAAATTCTAAACTGTTTTTATTTAGCTCAAAATTTGAATAGCTTGGTGAAATAACATTAATTTGATAAATTATTTAAATTCACAAGTAATCTCAGATGATCAGTCAACATTTATTTTTCTCATCTATTATGAATGGTTAAAATATTGGTGCCTGCGATGCCAAAAGTTCAGAGACGACTGAACACTAGTAGTGGCTTTTTGAAGTCGACATTTATGTGAATAAAGTTGAGTCAACGTCGACTAGCTGCTGGTGTCATCATCAGAAAAACATAAGATGCAAATGTTTTGCAACATGCCACAAATTGAAAGCAAATGTTATCAGGGCTTCTAGAAAAACGCTTTGTTAATTTCGTCCCTGCTCTCCCCTATGATAAAAAATACTAAGTCTGTAAACGTTGCTAATCTCTTGAGCATTAAATTATCAATAGTAAGTCTGTAAACATTGCTCATCTCTTAAGCATCAAATTTAATGATAAAAATAGTAAGGCTGTCAACATTTTTGTGGAAACCCTGATAATTCCTGATTTGTTGTCGAATATAAAGTTCAAAACTGTTATTATTTAGCTCGACATATTAATTGTAACATTTTGGTAAAAACAATATTAATTTTAATATTGTATTTTATTTATTTATTTAGATTTTTTATTTTGTTTTCAATGTTTTAGGTAACTTTTGAAATTTTAAACTGTTCATTTAAAATAAAATATCCTTTGTAATATATTAAATTCCCTCATCTCTGTTTAGTATGATTTATCTTTATTTTCATTGCTATTTCCTTATATTTCATATTATTTGCATATATTATATATATATATATATATATATATATATATATATATATATATATATATATATATATATATATATATATATATACACACACACACACACACACAAAAAAAAAGAACATATATGTGTCTTATTAAGAAAACAGTTTTATCTTCTTTCTTTATTTGGTAGATTTATGATTTTTTTGGAATTTGCCCTTTGTAATAAAAAAACTACATATAAAAAATTCCTAATGGCACAATGCTGCACGCAAGCCATCTTACCAGTGCAATGAGATGTGAAATGATATGTGGCATTGGTGCAAGAAATGATATGATAATTGAGTGACTAGAATGGGATAAAAACCTCTATTTCGTATGTGATCAGCAGAGCTCAGCTGTAGACAAATGCATGTTCTTTCTAAAGATGCCCTCTTTAAAGATGATTATGTAGAAAGCAAAGTCTGTTTTATGATCTCCCATTAATAGGGAGGAAATCAATCATAAAGTGTGTAGCAGCATAGAACATTCAAGTGAAACAAGAAGTTGCATGCATGGAAAGTATTTGGCCTTGCAAATTAAATGTTGATACCAAATGAAAAAGAATTAATGGCAGCTTAAAGACGCCTCTCATAGGGAGAATGAAGTCACATGCATTGCTCAGGTGTGTGATTTTCACAGATTTCAATAGTGTAAAAATATTGATGGTTCTCTGGGTCTCATCTATCTAAACTGATCTTTATTTTGTATTTTCTATTGGATTCAAATCAGGTGATTGGTTGGGCCATTCTACAGCTTGATTTACTTTCTCTGAAAGCATTTGAGAGTTTACTTGGCTGTGTTTTGGTTCAACCTGGTTTTATCTTCCTCATCCTGATAATGTAGATGTTGGACTGAAGCAACTAATATTCATTTACAATGATGAAGGGCAGAGGGCCACTGTATTTGTGCATATACATTGGATTAGTAAGTACTGAAGCCAAATCTGAAGCTAATCCAAAAAAAAAAATAACTTATGATAACAGTCCATATATTAGTAGCCAGAATTTATATGTTAGGGAAAAATATTTAAATTTAAATGTATTATTTTTCTTTTTCTAAAGATGTTTGGAGACTAAAGTATTATTTTAATAAATATATCTGTTAATAAATCTGTTTTGTTTAAATGCACCAAAATATATGACCTATATTCACTGAGAAATGGATAAAAGTATTCATTTTAAAATTGGGGTGTACTCAATTATGCTGAGCACTGTATACAGTATTAAGATTTTCATATGTTTCTGTATGATTACGCACTGTATGTGAGTGTTAATACTGACTATGCATGAATCTGTTGATGAATGTTAAGGTCTGACAGCATTGTGGTGTCACAGAGGAAAAGCTTGCCCACTGGGACCCACCAAATATCAATCACAACATCAGCAGCTGATGACACCAATTACAGGCAGACGTAACCCAATCACCCTAGTCACAGCTGTTTGCTCTGCATAGCCATTAGCAACTTCATTACAGCCACTATTGTGACAGTGACCAACTTTGACATAGTTGATCTGTAGTAGTTTGCTAATCCAGTCCTGCTGCAAAACATCATGTAGACATATTTTGATGTATTGCAGTTGTATTTTATTACACTGTAAAACCCATCAGTCAACTTTATCAAATAAAATGAGTGTAGTTAACTCAAATTTGACTGAAAGTTAATTCTACTCATTTGAAATGAGTTTTGAACTCAGTGTTGAAGGTAATGAGTTAATTAAATACTTCATTACTTCAACTTAAATGGAGTAAGTTTACAGTAATCAAATAGATTAGACCCAGAGGACCATCGGGTTATTGATCACCTTCCTGGCCCTTCTCCCCCGATCACTCAGCTTAGGTGGCCGGCCAGCTCTAGGAAGAGTCCTGGTGGTTCCAAACATCTTCCATTTACAGATGGTGGAGGCCACTGTGCTCATTGGAACTTTCAGAGCAGCAGAATTTTTTCTGTAACCTTCCCCAGCCTTGTGCCTCGAGACAATCCTGTCTCGGAGGTCTACAGACAATTCCTTTGTGCTTTGACATGCACTGTCAACCCTGGGACATTATAAAGACATGTCAAATCAACTGAATTTACCACAGGTGAACTCCAGTTAAGCTGCTGAAATATCTCAAGAATGAAGCTGCGGTCACACTAAACTTCTCTCCCCATAGACTTCCATTCATACGCACGCGAATGCGTCAGACCGGAAACGCAGGGTCATGCGTCAAGTTTCGGAGTTCGCTGCGGTGCAAAGTTTAAGCTTGGTAACCTCTGACCTGCGAAATCGCTTCACTTCACTGCGTGAGACCAATTGAGGATCAAAACATGACCTCTCTGGACAGAAATTTAAAACATGGAGCAATCGCTCGCTTTTTTTAATGTCTGATCATCTTGTTTAATCCCGCCCCTTTTCGCAGCGCCGTACGACAGAATTTTGCACTCACAAACTCTAGTGTGACCGCAGCTTGATCAGTGGAAACAGAATGTAACTGAGCTCAATTTAAAGCTTCACAGCAAAGGCTGTGAATACTTCTGTACATGTGATTTTTCAGGTTTTTTATTTTTAATAAATTTGCAACAATTTCAAAAAATCTTTTTTCACATTGTCATTATGAGGTATTGTGTATAGAATTTTGAGCAAATAAATTAATTTAATCCATTATGGAATAAGGCTGTAACATTAAAAAAATGTGGAAAAAGGGAAGCGCTATGAATACTTTCTGGATACACTGTACTTGTTTAATCTGACACTTTCTTGCTCCATATGCTTCATGAGATGCAAGCAAATGGCACTAATATTTGCTCACAGTGTACTGTAATACTATTGAAAAGTTTGATTCTAATGTTTAAATTCATAACTAATCTCAGATAATCAGTCAACATTTATATTTCTCAACTTTTGTGAATTGTTAATTCACAATTTACAATTGTGAATTGTGAATTTTGTTAATTTACTAATTCCTAGTAAATTGTAGGACTTTAAAGTCGACCAGTCTGCAGTCTGTGCAACCTCAAGTGAACACCATAATATTGTAAAATATTTCCGTTATTATAACATATGCCAAAAAAGTGGCTATTGAAATGTTCTCAGTGTAAATAAAAAAAACCTTTTTTAATTAGTAGACTTACCAGTGTATTAAAAGCTTGGTGTTCTGGCAGGATGAGTCCACAGGTTAAACAGTCCCCTTGGCAGTCGCTGTGACTCGAAGCGCACAAGCATAAGAGCAGCAGGGTCCAAAATGGGGTCTTCATGACTTCTTCACAGAACAAAGGAATGAGGCAGGAACTTCAGATCAGACACTGAGATCTCTGATGAAGGAGAGAAAAGAACAGAGGGATCTGATTGGTAATCAGCTCAAGCATAAAATCAGCGCAATTTAAATTTTGTATCCTGTAAATGATCTAGTGAAGAACAACCAAATGATTCTCCAGATTCAATAAGCACTTTGAAGTGGCTAAAACAGTGAAAGTTCAGGAATTAACAAAAGCTCTTCCAAGACATATTCTGAAAAACTTTTTTGCTAAGCAATTTGGCTCCAGGATTCCAATTTAGTCATATTTGCCCCTTGGCTGCTTTGTCTTACTCATTTTATGGCTCCAGTTCCAGGGTTTTCAACCAAGGTCTAAAAAAGCTACTCTAGTGGCTCTGTTGAGTTGATTCTTACATTTATATGACATTTCTTTAAATGTATTTACATTATTATATGTTTGGGATTGATAAGGTTGCTTTAAGTGTTTTTGAAAGTATTTTCTTCTCACCAGGGCTGAATATTATTGGAACACAGAATAAACAGTTATATTGTCAAATATCATTTCACTTTCAATTTGAGTTAAATGACTGTTTTCTATGTGAACATATTTTCAAATGTCATTTATACATTATTTGTGTGGGCCAGGTGGTGTTTTTGTGTGGAGTTTTCATATTCTCCTCGTGTTCACATGGGTTTCCTCCGGGTGCTCCGGTTTCCCCCACAGTCCAAAGACGTATGCTATAAGTGAATTGGATGAACTAAATTGGCTGTAGTGCATGAGTGTGTGTGTGAATGCGAGTGTGTATGGGTGTTTCCCAGTGTTGGGTTACAGCTGGAAAGGTATCCGCTGTGTAAAACATAGCTGGAATAGTTGGTGGTTCATTTTGCTGTGGCAAATAAGAGACTAAGCCGAAGGAAAACATTAAGCTAATTATCTAAGCAAGTAACATTCCAACCAGAAAATAACGATCCCAAAAGGGTAAAATCACACAACAATGTCTATAAAGAGCCATTAATTGTTCCCTGAAAAACCTGCCGGCAAACAGTTCTTGAAAAACATGTTTTTTACCATAACATTTTAATAATCTAAAGACCTTTTCTATTACAAAGAACCTTTTTTTTTGCCCTGGACTTTTATTAGTGCTGTTATAAGAGTCAAAGTTTTTCATCAATGATGTTATCAAGCAAATGTAGTGTAATTTTTTTATACTGGTGGCTGCTCTAAAGCTCCTTATTTCACAAGGACATTCACATGTTTGAATGTGAACATCAATGTCAATCTGTAGCTAATCAGATCTACAAACATGCTTTTCACCCTTGCCAGCAATCACCTTAACAAATTCCTGCTAATCCCAGATATCGAGACTGATAACCTGGCATTTTAAGGATAAACCCAAACATGGGTCCAGTTTTCCTCAAAGATAAACACATGTCCCCCTGGAGATAAGATCACTTGATGACAATGACAATAAACTCTCAAAGTGACTCGAATTCACACATGAAAGTCTAACATAATGATGTGGATCACCACCACTGAAACATGTCAAAATTTGGAAGCCACCATCTGTATTTTTTTTCTTTCCCTCACACATTCTGAAGTTCATTAAGGAAACTCATCATAGGCCCTAATTAATGTCTGAATTAGTGTGTGTGTGGCGTAATGAGAAGGAAATGAGTGCGGGAGAGAAAGAGCGGGAATGCAGTTTCCATCAAACTCTGACTCACGCACTGCGCCAGCACACATTAGTCACGACCGCATTAGGAGAGAAACGCACATATGCACGCACCTCTAAAAGCTTTCTTTGATGAAAGCCAACAAAAATCTTTAGCCCAACTCCAGAGCAGTGATGAAAAGTTGACAATAAAAGCATCTTGAGATGTCTGTGCTCAATGAACAAGAAGAGTGCATATAATTACAGCCCTTTGCACGGACATGGGTATCCAGAGCACTCTGAAGGAAAAAGTTTCCAACCAATTAAATCCATTGCATCGTTAATACAGTTCAATTTGGAAAGTGATTTGATGGAACTTTTTTTATGATCATCCCCTGCTATAATCTCTTATTAAAAGTCTTTTTCCGAGATAATGGAAAACACGAGAACAGCTGGAGGGAAAGTGCGAAAGCATCAACCGTCATCTGCAGTACTGATATACTGTGAATGTGTTATTTTACAGAGAGAATGAGAGTAAAGTGTCTTTCTTGATACAATCTTTAACATGCCATGAAACGTGAGAGAGGGACCATCATCCTAAAAATGTAAAAGGAATATATTGGAAGTGCCCAGAATCACTTTTGGCCACTTCAGTAGATGTGTTTTACATTTTTAGGATGGGGGTCTCTCACGAGTCACGACAATGATTACATTTGGGGGGGAAATTATATTATACCCTGCATGCCTTTTTAAAAAACATATTGATGTTTTGTTGATGTAGATTTTCTAAGAATATTCTGGAGTTGTGCTTAGAGTGTAAAACCTCTGTGCTCTGCATTTCAATTGTTTCCTTTGTGAGAAATGTGCAGAATAAAAGCTGCTAAACAAATACAAGGGAGAATCAAATATTGATAACTTATCTGAAGTCACTGTATAATTTATTTCTTGTGAGTGAATAAATAAATATTCATAATAAGTTTTTTCTTTCCCAGTTATTCCAGAGTTATTATTTTCCCAACATAACAAGCCCCTCATATTTTAATGGTTTTCCAGCAGGCACACAACATCATACGATGTTAATATTAGGTTAGATTTAGGTCATGACATCATGTGACCAAAATTCAATGTCTAGTCTACGTCTAAGGACAACGTTATTTTGACATCCAATAATTTCGTCAAATTACGTTGATATTTGGTTGATTTTAGGTTGTTTTGGATAGTGACCAAAATCCAACGTCTGATAGATGTCATAGTGGTAATGTCCACACAACGTCAAGGTGTAGCATTATTGTACGCTGATATTTGATTGATTTTAGGTTGGACATTGACATTGGCCTGTTGTTGGGTTCTGACGTCAACCTGATTTTCATTTCCAAACAAAATCCATTGTCACCACGACGCTGGGGTACGTTGGAGTACAACGTCAATATGACATCATGTTGATGTCCTGTGCCTGCAGGGTTTAATTTAACTTGTAGGGTCTTTAAAATCAAATATTGTTCAAGGCTCAATCTAGAAATCACTGTATATAGCTTTTTATCTAAAGACCCAATTTATACTGTGTAAAATAAGTATTATAAATGGGTTTAAATTTTATATTCAGCCTTTTTTTCAGTTTTAAAATTTATTTTAACCTGACTGCATTATTATTTTCAGTCTAATAAGTATTTATTTGTTAGATTTACTCCAATTATTTATTTATTTGTTATCTATTATTTATTTAAATTTAATTTAATCATATGTATGTATTATTTCGTAATTATTAAATAAACTAAATCTTATTTCTAATTATTTGTTTGTTATATGTTAAACTAAAATGTATTATTTTCCATATCCCTTATTTTATTCAACTTATTTATTATTATTATTATTCATTCATTTATTAATTTTCCTTCGGCTTAGGCTCTATTTCAGAGGTCGCCACAGCGGATTGACCCGCCAACTATTCCAGCATATGTTTTATGCAGCGGATGCCCTTCCAGCTGCAACCCAGTACGGGAAACATCCATACACACTCATTCACACACACAATTTAGCTTTCCTAATTCTCTTATATCCCATGTCCTTGGACTGTGGGGGAAAATAGAGCACCCGGAGGAAACCCACATGAACACGGGGAGAACATGCAAACTCCACACAGAAATGCCAACTGGCCCAGTCGGAACTCGAACCAGCGACTTTTTTGCTGTGAGGCGACCTCTGAGCCACCGTGCTGCCAATTAATATTATTAACATTTTATAAATCAATCAACTTTATTTATCTAGGACCTTACTGCAACAAAGGGTTGTCAAAAGTGCTGTATACTGTTTTTTTGCCAGTCATTTCACATACCCCTAGCACTCTCTTTAGACCCCAATCATTGAATTACCTAGACCCTGTTTGAAATATTATATTACTTATGCTATATTACATATGATAACTCATGCCAAACATATGCCTCTTTCTTCTGTGAAACACAAAATACATGTATACAGTTGAAGTCAAAATTATTAGCCCCCCTTTGAATTTGTTTTCTTTTTCAAATATTTCCCAAATGATGTTTAACAGAGCAAGGAATTTTCACAGTATGTCTGATAATGTTTTTTCTTCTGGAGAAAGTCTTATTTTTTTTATTTCTGCTAGAATAAATGCAGTTTTTAATTTTTTAAAAACTATTTTAAGGTCAAAATGATTAGCCTCATTAAGCTAACTTTTTTTGATAGTCTACAGAACAAACCATCGTTATACAATAACTTGCCTAATTAGCCTATCCTGCCTAGTTAACCTAATTAACCTAGTTACGCCTTTAAATGTCACTTTAAGCTGTATAGAAGTGTCTTGAAAAATATCTAGTAAAATATTATTTACTGTCATCATGGCAAAGATAAAATAAATCAGTTATTAGAAATGAGTTATTAAAAATATTATGTTTAGAAATGTGTTGACAAAATCTTCTTTCTGTTAAACAGAAATTGGGGAAAAAAATAAACAGGGGGGCTAATAATTCTGACTTCAACTGTATATACTTTTTTAAAATGTCCGTACAATGAAAGTTAGTAAAGTCTTTTTGTGCCGTTGACTTTAACTGCATGGATAAAAACGGTTAACAATGACATGCTGCTGCTGAGTAAATGTGAATTACGCCAGTGAGCCCAAACATGTTACCTCGCAGAGAAGATGCTCTGTCCATGCTTTGACTAATCTATGGGAATGTGACTAATCTGATTTGACCAGCCTGCTCGCCCTCTCCTACAGCCACCTGATCGTATCTCCTCCACGGTAAACACCAAACCCCATTCTCATTCTGTCCCTGCGCCGCTCCTGAAACACAAACGCCCCAACTGAGTCACCACCAGATTCTGTGAAATCAAGTCTGCAAGCTTTTCTTCAGCTTTGGTTGCTTTTTTGTTCCCCCGTTTCCATTCTTGCCAGCCAACTGTGTCATGACATGTCAAGAATCGGCAAATAACAATTACTTTTGTTTGTTTGTTCCACAGCAGATGGAGGAAGAAGCAACATGACCTCGTTCACATTTCTCATCCACATTAATACTATACGCCGAATGCACTTCATCTCGGATTTATTACGCAGTAAATGATAGCTCACCTGTTTGCTACATCTAGCTCTTTTTCCCCCCTTTCCTTCGCAAAAAGCATCGTATCAAAATAATCTAGGCTCTTCTCATTGTCATAACCATTTCCGTTGAGGAATGGGGGGATTCGCATGGTTACTTTAATTGAGAGCACAGCGACTGCCAGAGGGCTGAGAGTCTGCGGTCCCGTTACAGATGATCATGGTTCCCCTCCACACACACACTGGCAGCAATCATTGCATTATCCTCCCCGTGGCCATGACAATGAGCACAGAATTTACCATAAAGAGAAGGGGGAGGGAGCAAAAAAGTTTCTCTCTTTATTTCTGAAAGACTATAGGCATGATATTTCAATTGGCGAGGAGAAAATAAGATAAAAGCCACCGTCACCTCCTATTAAATCTAAAAGCAAAGGTGAAAGTAAACTGGCAGATTGCATACATTACACGCTTTGACTCATAGAAAGTCACAATTTCAATCGCAGTGTCTGCAATTTCAAGCCAAATATGTAAACAAAGCAAGCATCAGGAAAGGAGAAAAGGGATAGTTCACCCAAATGTGAAATTTTACCTCTGAAGTGGTCCCAAACCTTTTCAGAAAAGAAGATATTTTGAAAAACTGTAATAACCATTGACGTCCATAGAAAAACAAATACTGTGGAAGTCGATGGTTACTGGTTTCTTACAATTTTCGAAATAACTTTTGTGTTCAACAAAAAAAAAAGAAAAAATGACCAGTTTGCGGTGAACCGTTTTAGGATGGCTACACTACGTACATAAAATTAGCTTAATACAATTATTGAGCTCTTATTTGGACAACTTAATTGTTTTATGTTCAATCTACTTACATTAAAGTTACCTTAATCGATTTGTGTTGGAACAACCTGAATGAATTGTGTGGAATTCTGCATTTTGTATGTGTATGGTAAGATACTTTGATGCATGTAGTGAGTTCAAGAGCATCCTAAATAAGTAAATGGCTTAAATTACAATCATTTGTGTGTCATGATTATGCATACTTACAAATTGTTTGACAACTGAACATCAGGTATAGAGGTTTGACCTTATACTGGTTTTATTTGAGCGATCTTGTTATCTTGTGAAGTTGTTTTTAAATCATTGCAATTAATATTGAATATGTTGCTCGAGCTTAAATGTTGGAAATTCATTGAGAGCATTAACTGATTCAATAGATTTACTCTTCCCTGTGTAAGAGAGAACAACTCTAATTGATAGATGTATGTAATTATGCATGCAACACTTCTGCTCTAATGGATTTTAGGGTAAAAATCAATTTAACATGGCGCAGGTAATTAATCTGAGCAAAACTAGTCTCTCCCTAATGCAGTACAAAATTTTGAAATAATTGCAGTAAATTAGACAAGCGGCTTTAAATTCATAGAGGACTGTCGCATGAATTTATTATGGGAGGCATAATCTGTGCAATTTGGATGATTTATTTAGACTTGGTGTATGTCTTATGTAAGCCGTTCATTGTTTGTTCATGTTAGTAAATATATTAACTAATCCAACCTTATTGTAAAGTGTTACCGTTATTCTCTGAATAAATGAACTATTTAAATGATATGAATGAATGCACTGAGACATTTTGATTGCTTTAAAATAGTCAGAATTGTCACAGGGAATATGAAAATAGTGATGATAAACATAAGAAATAAAATATATGTCTAATATCATTCTAATGTCATTCTCCTTAACTTAAGGGAAATAATATACATTTAAAATATTTAAAATGCTTAAAAATTAAAATGATTAAAAAACAAGTTTTTTTTCAGGATTAACAGCTGCAAAGAAAACAATCATCAGTTCCTGGTTCCCTCCTAATCTCCAGTCAATTCAGCAATAGTTATACTATTTTATAGACATTGTTCGACTAGAACAGTCCACTGCCTTAATTAACAAAGCAAAGATTTCAACAATTTTTCATCGGAACCAAATACATGACAATTTGATCTCCACTTAAAACTTAAGTGATTTAATTTAACAACATAGGAGAAATGATTAAGATATAGGTGACAACACTTTCTGTTTGATCCATTTTACAATAGTTTTATCAGACACTTTTTTTCATTTATGTACTTCTCTGACATGTATATAGTTTTTTTTTCTTTTCTCCCTTTTTTACTTATTTACATAGAGTTGAAGTCAGAATGATTAGCCCCCCTTAATTATTAGCCCCCCTGTTTATTTTTTCTCCAATGTCTGTTAAACAGAAAGAAGATTTTTTTTCAACACATTTCTAAACATAATAGTTTTAGTAACTCATCCCTAATAATTGATTTATTTTATCTTTGCCATGATGACAGTAAATAATATTTGACTAGATATTTTTCAATACACTTCTATACAGCTTAAAGTGACATTTAAAGGCTTAACTAGGTTAATTAGGCAGGTTTGGTTAATTGGGTAATTAAGTTATTGTGTAGCGATGGTTTGTTCTGTAGACTATCGAAATAAAATATAGCTTAAAGGGGCTAATAATATTGTCCCTAAAATGGTGCTTAAAAATTTTTAAACTGCTTTTATTCTAGCCAAAATAAAACAAATAAGACTTTCTCCAGAAGAAAAAATATTATCAGACATACTGTGAAAAATTCCTTGCTCTGTTGATCATCATTTGGGAAATATTTAAAAAAAAAAAAAAAAAAATTCAAAGTGGGGGTAATAATTTTGACTTCAACTGTATATAATTTGTAATTTTTTATTTTGTTTCATATTGTTATCAACCATGCTTTAAACATTGAACCAAGTCAATGTGGAGGAATTCTGCTATTACCATTGTTGATAACCATGTTTACTTAAAATACAATAAAGTTTAAGTAAATTTTTTTTTTTAAATGATTACAAAATGTTAATTAATAAAGTTATTATTCGACTATATTTTTTTATTTGCATTGCTGCACATGACACATTGTGTATTTTATGAAATATAAATAAATAATTAACAGACATTCACATAATTTTTCCTGTCTTCCTATTATCGATGATATTTAATTAGCATAAATTGACTGTCACTGAAGAAACAGGAATATTAGTATAAATGAGTCGCACACTTGTTGCACTTCTGTTTTTCAGGCTGCAATTATAGACATAATGAAACAAAAAAAGATGCACAAAATGCTCTGTTAGTAATTAGAGGGAGTCTTAGAAGACGCATTGTATTAAGTTTAGCTTAATTACACCTACAAAAATGACTAGTCAAAATATATCACTCTTCCCTCTTGACTGACTTCAAAACCCAGTGCACACATTTGAGTTTGTCTTTTAATTAAGTTTATTTGTATAGTACTGTCTACAATGCGATTATTATATGCAATTACATATGAAAATGCTAAATATGGATTGTGCAGTGTAAGCATCTATTGTAAGTAAGGTCAAAACATACCTTTATATTCCATTCTTACACAAACATACTTCATTTAAGAAAATATATATATTTTTTCGTTTACTTACTTTTAACTCATTTTAATAAAACTCATCATCATTTTTAAAACTAAACTAAAAAAAGACATATCTACAAATTCAGAAACTTAACAGAACTTCACAAGCAACAGAATAAAAAAGGTTCCTGCAACAACTGGGTTAATTTAGGTTAATTGGTAGCCATGAAGAGGAATAACAGGCAAAAGCCATGAGTAATGGAAAAAAAGACTGTTTAAAGAGCAGCACTAATTATTAAAACGTCACTGAGGGACTCAACACATTAATATTACCCCATTCACACCCCCATAAGAAAACAATGACTGTTGGCAACTGCTTTCATTTCTGCTTAGGCAAATATTAACATTAAGAAGCTAGCAATCTCAAACATTCACAAAATACTTGACCAACTAACCTAATAAAACACTTATAATCTAGACTATAAATACAAAAGGCATCAGAGTGACACCTTGTTTTACCTGCCGTCGGCGATAAGGGGTTTCTCTGTCACTTTCAGTGTTGAGGTGTGGTGAATATGTCCAATCTTCAGCTTCTGGGTTTGTTCAACTGCTTGCCTGCTCCCTTTCTCTCCCCTCTTATAACGACACACCCCTTCCAGTGGTTCAGCCTCCCCAGTGTCTGTGGATGGGGCTACACCAAGGCAGGGTATTACAGGGTATTACGCACAACCTGGACAGCCATACAACCCTTAGTCAATGCTGACGTACAAGACACAACCAACGTCACCTCTTTCTCCACCCCAGAAGATATGACCTGGGCTAAAAATACGCTTCGTTTAATTCCCATATACCCATACTTCTTGTAAGGAACTCAAAATCCATTGGTTTCATCCAGTAACATATTTACTGTATACATCCAAACATAGTTCCTATCAATTAAGTAATGATCTGAAACTTGAATAAGGTGCCTTTAACAAGCTGAATGCAGGCCTGGGAGCGGCACTCGCAAATTAAGCCCGAAATGCAATTTAGAGTTGAGCCGTGCATACAGGAGAAAAACAAAATCTCCCAGAGGCAAAGAGAAGTCTCGGTGGACGCTGACACTTCACATCCGCAACAAAGGGTTGTATATGAGGACAACACAAACATGCCTGAAGGAAAGCAATGCTGAAAAGAGTTGACTTGTGCTACTAAGAATAAACAGATTTTTTGTGTAGCATTTACGGGAAATGTATTTGATGTATGTTCAAATTGTGGGTCATACCTCAGTCTTAAAACACACTCCATTGGTTCCTCATCAAGCAAGAGTTGCAATTTGAAATGAAAAAAATCACACCCCTTTGGAGTTTGACCTGGAAATTAAGTAGAAATGACAGGAAGAGTTAGAGCATTTGGGGGAATTAAGTATTCAAATTTTAATTATGATAATACCTTTTTAAAAATATAATAAAAGTTACAAACAAGGCTTAATAAAATCAACATTCAAAATGTGTCCTAACCAACTTTGCTTTTTCCAAATCTAAATTCCTATTCCTTATTTTCAAATTTTACAATGTAATTCTGCATCCTGTTTGCTCATTTCAACTCTGATAAAAATCTCAATATTAAAACCTGTTAACTGGTTTACCAAGTTTACCAAACCAACTGTAATAGATCTAACAGTGCATTTCATGTAGTTTTATAGTAAAATAAAACATAAACATTCTAGTATCCCCTATACAAAAGTTCACTTTGACATTTTTCATTTAAATAATTGTTTGTTTCTTAGTTTTTTGTTCAGTGTTATTCACATTTGGGTTTAATGTAGGGCTGCAAAATATATCGTTTAGCATCAATATCGCAATGTGTGTATCTGCAATAGCCACACTGCAGAATTGTATTATTTACTTAAGATGAAAAGATAAAGATATTATAAAATATTATTGTTTTTTAAATTGTTATGCCATCTGTTTCCCCCACATTTCAAAGACATGCGCTATAGGAGAACTGGGTAGGCTAAATTGTCCGTAGTGTATGTGTGTGAATGAGTGAGTGTATATGGATGTTTCCCAGTACTGGGTTGCAGCTGGAAGGACATCTGCTGTGTAAAACATATGCTGGATAAGTTGGCGGTTCATTCCGCTGTGGCAACCTCTGATGAATAAACGAAGGAAAGTGAATGAATGTTATACAACACATTAAGCACTGTTTATTTATTTATTTTTGCTTGTTTATTATAATTTATGCAGATGCACTCCATAGAACAAGACTTGATCATCCTAGTTGATCGAAATTAATGAAATGTTTCCAAATAGAGCTATTCATTTCATCTGGTGAAATTTAATTCATATCACAATACATATTGCAGCAAAACAAAATATCACAATGTCATATTTTTCCAATATCATGCAGCCCTACTTTAATGTCACATTTAATTTTTTAAATAATGTTTATTCCATAATTTTTAGCTTTTTGTGATTAGATCTTTACAATATTAGACACATTACAATAACGCAAGTTACATAATAATATTACTTTACTAAGTAACGAGTAAAGTAACGCATTACTTTAAAAAACAAGCAATAATATTTGAGTTACTGTTTTGAAAATGTAACGCAAGTTACTTTTTAGTTTAATTAATTAGTTTTTAAAAAATAAATTGCTGAATTAAAATTAAAGTAGTCATAATGAATCACGCAGTCAATGAGAGAATGTGTTCATTATTGTGAACGCATTAAAGGAAAAGGGGATTGTCTCAATGGACAGTGATTTTACTTAAGACAAATAGTACAAAAGTAGCAAACATGTTGCTTTAATCTTTCCATAATCTGTATATACGGCATATATAGCTCTGGGGTCAGGAAATTCTCAGATAAAATATTTTTTATGTGTTTTGTTTAAAGATAAATGTAGGTGTAGGTTATACAGTGTGTTGTTAATTGCAAAGTTCCTCTCTTAAAAAAAGAAAGAAAGAATGAACAAGTTCTGTAAGATATCAAGCCTCAGCCAGGTAAAAAGGACCAAAAAAGTAACTCAAAAGTAACATAACGCAGTACTTAACATAAAAAGTAACGCATTTTTTTGGGGAGTAACTCAATATTGTAATGCATTACTTTCAAAAGTAACTTTCCCCAACACTGGTTATTACAAATGTACAAACGATTATTTAGTGCTTAATTAGATTGACATATTAGCATTATCAGTTTATAATTTTTAACAAAAACATCTTCCATTATTGTTACTTTTTAATTTACATATCATATTTTATGGTGCAGATCAGACAACCACAGCTGTTGTGAATTATTTACCATAAATTGCACAGATCGTTTTTTACTGTGTAGACCAGCACCAAACTAGCATAAATCAGCATGCACCTGGTCTTTCCAACAGACTTGTTACTTACATTCTTATAATATATTAATTATCTAAGATTATAAGTAATGTAGAAAACACAAAGAACGCACAAAAACTGCTTGAGCCAAAGCTTTCAGGAAAATTGAAATACTGTAACATTGTGTTCTAGCTGGTAATTACTTTGAATGACGCATAATAAATGTAAGTGGTTCAGCATTAGGAAAAGCCCGTTGGAAAAAGCCCAGTAGTTAATATAGGTCTGAAAAAGAGCACATTTTAATTAACAATAGCTTGCTTTGATCTCCCTAATCACGCCATTTCAGAGGCTGTTAAATAACATGGATTGGACGCAAAAATAAACACCAATCCTGGTTTGTAATTAATCTCTAAATGTGCATAGTGATTATATATATATAAAAACCATGTGTCCTGCATTTGTGCCTCAGAGGAAATGAACCAGTTATTAATTTAAAGTGTCCGATATTCAAATCATAAACAACCAAAATAACCCATCACCTGAGTCCCTCTCTCATAGATTTGCATACCGTTCAATAGAGTAAGTCTGGAATTAGATATTATACAAAGACAAACAGAAACGCATCTTGCCGCTACAGAGGAACTCATCAGATTCTGTGCCACATCATATTACAGCAGCGGCTGAATCACAGAACCAGCACCTGAATGAGCGTTGTGTGTATTTTTTACCACCTCTGAGTAAAATTGAAGTCAGTTCCACGCAAGATATGCAATTATATGAGAGGGCTTATTCACCTCCGTGACGCAGAATGATTGCGAGCCTCTCTGGTCAATGTTGTTTCATTCCCTTCATCATTCCAGGGCAAAGTTTTATCGTTATATGAGGCAATGAAGAGCACTGAGGCATGCCCACATCTCTATGTTTTATGGGAAGCCCTTGGCAATAATTTTCAGTAATGACTATTAATACTAGAAGCTTAATTGATTTCACCAGAATAACCTAAAGACACGACTTAATGCAAGAAAATAAGAGGAATACAAAGCCTGTGGGTGAGAGAGAGAAAGAAATATTGAAGAAAGTTTTAATCAAGGCTATAGAAAATCAAGGAAAAGAGCCTTCTCACATTTTGTACATTTATTTAACTAAATTAAATAGAAAATAATCTAGTTCTGAGGGGATTCTCTGAAATCGAGTTGAAATGCATCTCAGGATGACGACTGCAAGAGGAATAAGAAAATCTTCAGTCATTTTCATACTGCTATAGTTAGCCGAGAAGTCAAATAAAAAAATAATTGGCTGAGTCTTTTCCCCCCTTGTATTATGTGGGAGTGACAGCCTGTTCAGACAGTCAAGGGATGTTCTTGTGTTATCATGGAGGCTTCCTTATCTCTGTCTGACATTTAAGATAACTTTAGGAAAGCATTAAAGAGTCACCTGTGTCATTGGTTTTTTATCACTTTTAAAAAGTTTAAAAGATTTTTGTGAGGGATTTTAGTGCTTTTAACGGCAAAATGTTATAAAATAAGTTTAATCTCACATTTGAAGGGATAGTTCATCCAAAAATGAAAGCTTACTCACTATTTACTCACCCTTAAACCTTTAAGAGGTTTTTAATTCTGCTGAACACAAAATAAGATATTTTGAAGAAAGCTGAAAACCTGTAACCATTGACTTCCATTGTGTTTGTTTTTCCTACACTGTAAAACCCCAAAAGTTAAGGCAACTCAAACTGTTTGAGGAAACCGATTGCTACAAACCCTTTTAGTTGAACTAATCTATATGAGTACTGTGAACTTACTCCCTTTAAGTTGAAGTAATGAGGTATTTAATTAACTAATTACCTTCAACACTGAGTTCAAAACTCTTTTCAAATGAGTAGAATTAACTTTCAGTTAATTTTTAGTTAACTACACTCATTTCATTTGATAAAGTTGACTGTTGGGTTTTACAGCGTACTATGCATGTCAGTGGTTACAGGTTTTCAGCTTTCTTTAAAATATCTTATTTTGTTTTCAACATAATAAAAATCTCATAAAGGTTAGTAACAAGGTCAGGGAGAGTAAATGATGACAACATTTTAGGTTTTGGGTGAACTCTCTCTTTAACGTTGGATAACTCTGCTGAAAAAACCAAACTGCTTAACCCAGGCTAAGCTGGTTGACTGGTTTTAGTTGTTCGACCAACCTGGTTTTAGAGGGGGTTTGGCCATTTCCAGGTTGGTTTCAGCCATTTCAAGCCAGGTCTTAGCTGGTCAGGCTGGGAAATGACCAGCTAAATCTAGCTTGACCAGCCTTGTTTAAGCTGGACATGGTTGGTTTTGGCTGGGCTCAGAGCCTGGCTAGGCTGTTCAACCTCGTTTTAGCTGTTCATCTGCCAGCCTGACCAGCTAAGACCAGGCTGGAAATGGATGTGGAACTGGCCAAAACTCCTCTAAAACCAGGCTGGTCGAACAGCTAAAACCAGCTTGACCAGCCTGGTTTAAGCTGGACATAGCTGGTTTTGGCTGGGCTCAGTCTGGCTAGGCTGTTCGAGCTTGTTTTAGCTGGTTATCTGCACGCTTGATCAGCTAAGACCAGGCTGGACATGGCTGAAGCTAGCCTGGAAATGTCCAAAACCCCTCTAAAACCACACTGGTCGAACAGGTAAAACCAGTCAACCAGCTTATGCTTGTTTAAAGTTTTTTTTCACCAGGGAATTCTTGATTATGACAAGCTATATGGGGACACTGGTGTGAAAAAGAAGAAGAAGCTTTAAACCAATTAAACAATTATACGTAACACAAAACTATTGAAAGTGTTCATTTTGCCCTGAGGAAATGCAATTGTTACAATATGTCCAGTGTGGGGTGAATTGTCACAATGAAACATGCTAAACCGCATATTTTAAGGAAATTTACTGAAAGTGTCTCGTTTTGACCCAAAAAAAATCATAAAGTTTAACATTTAAAACAGATGTGACCTGATATTTATCCTACACTTGATTAGACAACACAACAGAGTTCATAAATGGTTCAAACATTTAAAATGTGACGTGTCAAGTACTTGATATGACTATACTTGATTACACAACTTTTACCTACCTTCATATTACAAATAGGTGCTGTTTGTCCGAATGAGGTTTTATTAACCAAGCAATAACAAAAATGTTACACTACGAAATTTAAATAGATGTTTAACCAAGTTTTGTTGGACATGATGTTGCATGAATGAACTAACGTTAGGCTTGTAACTCGGAGTTGCGTAGATTTCTTCGCGGTTGAGGATATGTATTGAATCATAAAAGTATTACAAAAGAGTAAACAAACTACATATTTTTACATTATCAAAAAAGTAATAACGCCCTCTGTAAGATATTTATCAAAACGGCCATGACTGAAAAGAGTTCCCAGCATTTCATTGGCCAGTTTTCGAATAGGTGATGATGTTCTAGTTTCTTATTGGTGAATGCGATCATCTGCGGCTGCATTGACCAATAGAAACGCTGAACAGCACCCGACGCGCGAAGATCTGAAAAATACGGAAGTGTTATGACGGAAATGCTGTTTACGTTTGAGTTGTATTATGAGTGCGTTTAAATCGCACGCTGTAAATACGCGTTATTACACATATTAGTGAACAAGAATACAAAAAACTTTGACTGTGGCTGCGATTTAATGGGTAAGTTCATTCATATTATTGTTACAAATACAAAAAGCAGCAGAAGTGGAGAAGTCAAGTTGTCTTTGTTGTCGTAGCCTGTGTTTAGCCACAACAAATGAAATGATTCGAAATTTGGATGAACTCTTATCATCATACATTATTGTTACATATTATAGATTAAAACTAAACTGTAAATTAAACCTATAATAATAACAAATAAACAATTTTACTCAATCTCATATCCAAATCTAGTACAACCAGACAGAATGAGTTAATACAAAGTATTTCCTAAATTTCTACAGCTACATATACATTTATTAGGTTTTTAAAAAGAAACAAGTATATATATATATATATATATATATATATATATATATATATATATATATATATATATATATATATATATATATATTAGTTCATACATTTTTGCCATGTTTTAAAGTATTACAGTCATTTTCATACTAAAACTAAATCTATGGAGGAGGAAACCTGCAAAAACAGTAAATAAATAAATACGCAAATACATAAGTAAATCCATAAATTCCTGCATAAATAAAACTAAATAAATATGCAAATAAATGAATATTAATAAATAATAAAAATAACTATATATATATATATATATATATATATATATATATATATATATATATATATATATATATATATATATATATATATATATATATATATCAGAAATTCCACAAACCACAAATTCCAAACTACAAATAGTGCGGGCAGATTACTAATTAAATAAATTACACTGATGTTGGGGGAATATGAAAATGCTAAACTCAAAGTAACCCCCTCCACCACCACCATTTTAATCCGCACTATTAATTATTTATACATTTGAAGAGTTTAGATGCAAAAACCTAAAATGCCGTCTGAAAATTTCCTCTAAAATTTGCATTTTTATCAGGCTCATGTCTGTATGTTCAGTAATAGCACTTTTTTGGCAAAGAATACGTCTTTTCCCTGGTCTTTAAAGTGAAATATCTCAACATAAACAAAGGAGGCTGAGAAAAATGGTCAGAATAAAATATTTTTTTTTAAATATAAATATGTGTTTGTCACATTGAATAGTAAAGCAACAATATAGTATTGCACCTAGGCATGGGACGATAACCGTTTTCAAGGTATACCACGGTTTGGAAAAGTTAAGGTTTTAAAACCGCCACAATTTTCTGCTACAGCATTCCTAAGATATGTGTAAGATTTTTTTATTTACTTTTTTAGGACAACGGTATCTCCAGCAAAAAAAGATCTCCAAAGATGCCATTTTAAATTATAAATAAATCAGTGTTTTTGAAACAATTAAAGACAGCAGAGGTCAATGATTCATTTAAATTATTTAGCCTGGCATGTTTACTGTTCCAAAATATTATAAATGTTTCTCAAAGTAAAATATTTTGTGTTCAAAGAGGAGAAAAAAGTTTTTGTTTTTTACTCCCTATAATTAGTCATTTTATTTTTACAAAAGTTAGTTGAAATATTATATTAGACACTTTACTTTCATTTAATATGTTTCAAAGTATGTGAAATCTTTTATTAAGATATTAAGTTTATGTAAGTACACAAAGATAATTGAATAAACCTAATTTTATAGCACTTGCTTGGCATGCAATATCAGAACTATGAAATAAAACAAAACTAACCAGTAAATTCTCATGCAGTAAACAACAGATCCTACTAGGATGGATGATATCTACACACTGCAGCAGGAAGTGGGCCGGGGAAGCTATGGAGTGGTCTTCAAGGGGCGCGTGACTGAGACTGGATGGTGGGGAGCGAAAGGCGACACAGTAGCCATCAAACGCCTGCCATGCTGTAGCCCAGAGAGCATAGAGCTCTACCTGCAGGAACTATGGGCTATGAGAATCACAGCACGAAACCACCCCAATGTCATTGCTCTCTACAACTGCCTCTTACAGACCGGCCCTCGAACACTGCAGCCCCTCAGATCAAGCAGGCTGCCTTTGGATCTGGTGGAGAGTGCTCTCAAAGGGAGAGTTGTGGACAAAGACTCCAAAACCCAAACGAGGAATGCCTCCAGGTCAAAGAGGAGACTGATTTCCAAAGAGGAGGTTCCCAGGCGCTGCTTTGCGCTTTGGTTGGTGATGGAGTACTGCGAGGGTGGAGATTTAGGCCAGTATATTCTGTCCAGGCCGCCGGACGCTGAATGCAATAATACCGTGGTTCAGCAGATCTGCAGTGCCATTGCGTTCCTGCATGAGCATGGGATAGTGCACCGGGATCTAAAGCCAGATAATGTTCTCGTCTGTCTTACTAAAGCAGGACCAGTCATGAAGGTACAAAATGCATACTGTTATTTCATAGATTATGGGGTTACAAGCAGCTACTTCTAACAAACAGTAAATCCGGTTGCTCATGGCGTATTTGGAGTCAAGCTAAGTGCAATTGTCATGGGTTTGATTAGCATTTTCAAGCTTTCATGTTGCTTTTTGAAATAGCCCACTTCTTATAGAGCAATATTTTCTTTTTGATATATATATATATATATGTTTTTTTTGTTGTCTGGAGGCTCCACTTATGGTTGTGATTATATAACAAAGCAATACAAAAGTTCTTTTGAGCTTGTATGTGCATGACTGATGTAGACAGATTTTGGTGGTGCCCTAATCTTAAAACACTGTTCACAACTTAAAGTGCATAGGAATATTTTATAAGATGAAATGGGGAGAGTAAATGACCATTTATGTTGTAATGCGTTTGGGTTATTGTCATTTGTATAGTGACAAAATGTGTCTGATCCCCTTGATCTATTTCTGTCAATCATTACAAAGACAGGGTATGTCAGTCTCACAGCAAAAAGGTTAGCAAGAGAATCAGCTTGCATATAGTTTCAAATAATAAGGGTTTTTATACATTTCACTGCATTCAAAGACAGTCGATGTAGTGTGCTTTGAAGCGACTGATTCATTGCACTATAAATGTGTACTTTAATCCAGTCAGATATTGTCCATCCAATGCACAAATATGGATGGGAAGTTGCCTTGGGCTTATCTAGAATCAGTGTTATCTGCAGTTGTTAAAAATGTGTTTTTGTAGTTAACAAAAAAACCCAACAAGCATTCTGAAGCTTTATTGTAGAAAAATCATACTGAATATTTGTAATAATATTAGACTGTATTTTTTTTCCAAGTGGAACCTACGTATACTGAACCAAAAAAATGGTTTGAATGGTATAACTGGTTTTGTAGATGTAATTATTTACATTTTATATAATTTATATTTTTAAATATATTTAAATATTTTTAAATTCTGTATTAAAATATACATATTTTTCAATCGCAGAGACAAACAATGATGCATATAAATGTCTTTGTAGACATGATTATTTAAAGGGCCCTAAAACCCCCGTGCTTCCTCCGGGTGCTCCGGTTTCCCCCACAGTCCAAAGACATGTGGTACAGGTAAATTGGGTAGGCTAAATTGTCCGTAGTGTATTAGTGTGAGTGAGTGTGTGTGTGGATGTTTCCCAGAGATGGGAAGGACATCCGCCGCATAAAACATGCTGGATAAGTTGGCAGTTCATTCCGCTGTGGCGACCCTAGATTAATAAATGGACTAAGCCGAAAAGAAAATTAATAAATGAATACTAACTAACTTTGACATCTGAATAAACATAAACAAAGAACATTGATCACACACTTACCAAATCTGTAGAGACAGGACAATCAACACTCGTCTCGTGGAGTCTCGTCTTTTTTTAAAAGGAGACGAGTGGCAAATCCAGGTTTCACCATTTCCAGATGCGAAATACTCTCAGGTAAAAATTTTCCTTACAAACATATTTTTGTTGCGCGTTAGGAGTAATCCACACATGTGGGTCCACACGCCAGCTGTGCTCTCATCGCAGGAAATGGAAACAAAGCCGGTACAGACATCCAGTCTTCACGCTGGAGTTTACACAAGGATCGAATCGCCGTGACTTAGCTTCAAATTTTCTTTCCAAACTGGAAGAACGAATTTGCTCGAAATGACACAAAACAACCAATTTTCACTTTTTTTGTGAAATATATGTGTCCTAATAGTGTTTTTAGCAGCATGGGACACATATATGTCTGTCAACATCTCACAAAATGTGTTTGGTGTTTCGTGACCCTTTAATGTTCTATTTTTCAGTTAAAACAGTTTAGCAACTATTAAAATATTTCATTGTTTAACTAAATGAATATAAATCAAAGAGTCTGTTTGAACAATTCAGAAACCCCTTTTTAGAGACACTGGTGGCCGTAAATAGCAAGCAGCAACTTATTGCTTGGGCTCGCACTTGTGCACACATAATGTATGAGAGACTGAAAGTTCAGCTTTTTTAACTAGAAGAAAACATTTCACACAAAGAAAACTAAATATCTTGAGCATTTTACATTAAAAAAATAAGTCTTGTTTTTTAGGTTTCTTTAGAAGATGTTCACAAATTGGAATAAAAAAGCTATTAATACATGACATTTTTTTTTGACAAAGGCTAGTTAAAGGGATCGTTTACCCAAAAGTGAAAATTTACTCACTATTAACTCACCCTAAAGTCTTTCCAAACCTTTTATGAGGTTCTTTGCTCTATTGAACACAAAAATGGATGAAAACTGTAACCATTTACTTCCATAGTATGAAAAATAAATACTATAGAAGTCGATGGTTACAGGTTTCCAACATTTTTCAAAATATCTTTTTTGTGTTCAAAAGAAGACAGAAACTCATAAAGGTTTAATATAAGGGGGAATAATTATGACAGAATTTTCATTTTCAGGTAAATTATCCCTAAGTTTGTTTCATGCCCCAGATCTGAAAGATGGTTCTAGTTATTAATAATGTGTTAATTACCTCCCCATGTATTCCAGGTGGCAGACTTTGGCCTCAGTAAGATGGTGGACAATCCTACAGATGGTGTTCAGAGCAGACTGGCTCTGTCCTCTACCTGCGGCTCAGACTTCTATATGGCTCCAGAAGTTTGGGCAGGCCGTAGTTATACAGCCCAGGCTGACATCTTCTCTCTGGGTGTGCTTTTCTGGGCTGTGCTGGAGAGAATCACTTTCTTAGAAGACGGCACCAATCAAGAACAGCTGGGTCAGTCGAGTCGAAAATTCTTTGGCTCATTTAGCATCACCCATTTAATGTTTTTAACGTCTTTGTTATTTAATCAATCTCGATCCATGGTGCATGCATTTTTATGATTAAAACAAAATAGGAACTTGCATTGGAAGTTAAATGAGGTCTCATGATGGCGGATTAATATAAAACCCACCATAATGTGATTGTCACAGAAAAGGAACAGAAATAGGAATGGAAAAGAAAAGTTTCAGAGCCTCACATTCCTTGCACTGGCAGACAGGTGGCTATTTTGGTTACCCCTCACACTAGTTACCATCATGCAGACCACTTTAGATTGGTGAGAAAGCTTTGTTGTTGAGTGCTTGACACAGCAGCCCATTAACTTAATGTGTAATAGCTGAGATAATGTAAAGTGGTCTGAGGACGCTGGTTTTGGATGGAGTGCATAAGCTATTCAAGCAGTCCTCAGTAATTACTGGAGCCCAACGATTTGCTTAGCTGAGAGCAGGCAAACTAAAAGGTCAAATGTTGTAGCTTATTTATATGAGGGCAATTAGCATCCTTCCACCCATTAACCTCTCTGTATGGTGTGTTCGTCTTGGAGTTTTGTGAATAATAATGAATTTGTGCTAGGCATATTTCTTAAACCCAAAGTATACTTGGGATTGCACCCTAAACCCTTGCTGATTTTTTTTCCACATTTTCTGTCAGAGACTTTCAAACACCTTCTGAAAGCTAAATAGGGACTTTCACGGATGTTAGTTACAAGAAGTAGCCCAAAAACAAAATTTACCCCTCTAATCAACAGTCTGGTCGCAATCACAATGTCGCTAGAAAGCCTGCTGAATGCAACATCAAGTGCGCCATTCGACAAATATTTTGTGAGTGCCACCAGGAAATAAGTTAAATGTGCAGTATGTAAGTTTGACACCTAGTGGTTGAACTAGGTATTGCACCCCTGGTTCAAAACACACGCAAGAGCAGGTTGCCAGATTGACGACACCAACAAAGGCTGATTTGAATCATGTTCTAAATAAAAGCAAAGGCACATGATAGTTTTTGTCCTAACCAACACCTGAAATTAATATTTTAGAAATTTTTATTTCTTGCAGCTGAACAACAGAAAACTGACAATGCTCTCCTCAGGTACACCTCATGTGCTTTATTCAGTGTTAAATGCTAATAATGTGAGTTTGAATGCCATTTTACTAGACATTGCTATACTACTGAAAGCAGCAGCAGATAGTTCACCTTATTTTATCAATAAAATAAACCATTTGAAATTGAACTTTAGAACTGTGACTCAGTGCAAACCAACACATATCAGTGATTCAGCATCTACATTTAATAATAATGAAGAGGTTTAACATGTAATAATTAGATTATAAACCTTACCATTTCGTTGGAGTGTATATATTCTGTGCTTCTGAATGGCCAATAACCACCTCATGTGGAACTCTGAATCTGCATCTCATTTCGGAGTCTGCTACTGTCTACCGGAGGACGCATTTCGGTCACTGATGCACACTTTGAAAGCCTTCCTGACTGAATTAATGAAATATGCTGTTTTCCACCAAGGCAACCCGGAGTGCTGAAATATAATTGGCTAAAGTGGCATTAAGCGGGTTAAATGACCAAAACAAAGACAGATTTTCATGCACGTAACACACATTTTCAAAACAGAATATCATACTATCATCAATATAACATACTTCAGCATTATTTTTCAAATAAACAAGAATGTTCACTTAGTATGTTTCTTAAATATCTGCAAACATATTATGGTATTTTTATGCTTTATAAGAGTCAAAAACGTACATACCGCTCCTTTAAATTGCAAATTAGTTCTAGGGGAAGTGGTGGATAGTTCCTGTAACTCTTCCTGTAAAAAGCTTCTTAAAGGGTTAGCTCCCCAAAAAAGAAAATTATGTTATTAATTACTCCCTGTCAAATTAACATTTTAAATGAAATCCAAAATCTCCCTCATCCTCCATAAACATCAGCAGTCCTGACTCATTCAAATTCCAGAAAAATACCAAATAAACATCCTCATAACAGTCCATACTTTATGTCTTCAGTTACAAGAAAAGTTTTGTGCACACACAAAACAAAAATAGTTAATTCATTCAACATTTTTTTTCTCTTTAGTGTCAGTATAGGGTGCACATCCATGGGAGTGTGTGACTATTGAATAAAGTCATTATTTTTGTTTTATGTACACACAAAAGCATTCTCATAGCTTACTAATATTCAGATTAAACCACTAAAGACAGAAGTATAGGTTCAAATTCTTGCTAAAAGTATTGCTTTCATTGACTTTTTGCATCTCGTGCTCTGCTGTTGCCCCAACATACATGTAAAAAAAATGAGGTACACTTGTTTTGGCTGTTAATGTGCGTACATGTAAGTCAAAGGATATTTTTAGCTATATCCCAGTATACTCATTCATTCATTTATTTTCTTTTTCAGCTTAGTCCCTTTATTAATCTAAGGTCGCCACAGCGGAATGAATCGCCAACCTATCCAGCATATGTTTTATGCAGGGGATGCCTTTCCAGCTGCAACCCATCACTGGGAAACACTCATACACACTCATTCGCACACATACACTACGGACAATTAAGCTTACCCAATTCACCTACAGCGCATGTCTTTAGACTTATGGGGGAAATCGGAGCACCCGGAGGAAACCCACGCCAACATGGGGAGAACATGCAAACTCCACACAGAAATGCCAACTGACCCTGCTGAGGCTCGAACCAGCGACCTTCTTCCTGTGAGGCGACTGTGCTACCCACTTCGCCACCTTGACGCCCCCAGTATACTCATAAAACCCCAAAATATACTTTGAAGAAATGAATTGACCTATTTTAGTCACAGCGTTTTAGTGTGGGACTATAAAGAAGAGGGCAAATTCAAATGCAGTATTTGGGAGATCAAAGGCAACAACGGTGAATGAAGGACCTGTTTCACCAAACGCTTGAAAATTGATTAAGCATAACATGTGTTTCCTGTTTATTGTGTGTAGGTGCATATGTGATGCGGGGCCGCTGGCTCTCCCCATTAGCTGAAGCTCTGTGTGAGAATCCAGACCTGCAGCTGATCATCCCTATGAGGACTCGACGGGCTCCTCCACTGCCCCCTCCTCCAAACCCTTCCATGTGTGAGCTTCTGCTGGACATGCTGGATGTTGACCCAGACGCCCGGCCCACCGCGGACCAGCTGGAGGAGAGGGTCCAGTGTGCTTTAAAGCTGCACTGATCTGAACATCAGGCTAAAAAACAGACTATTACCATTTTATTATTATTGTTTTTACAATTTTTTGCTTAATTGTACACCACAAAACAGGGAAAAATCAACACCAGACTACTTAATACACTGAAACTTGAAGATAAAGCTGAGGGAAGTTATCAAACAGAACAGAACAGCTGGTGTACTGTTCATTCATTTGAAAACTGATATTTAAAAAGAGAAATATGTGTTGAAATATGATAATATGATGACATTAGCATATATAGCTATGGGAATAAGAGAATGAACTGAGAATTTCCCATTGGAAAGAGTCCTTTTAGTCCATTAGTTTCTCTGGATTTACAATTTATATTTATGTGTTTGAGTAAAATGTAATGTTGGTTTTGTTCTACAAACTACTCATGACTTTTTTTAAAAATAAATAATTTAGAACATGAAAAAAATGTATAAAATAACACAAAAGGTGCCATGACTTCAGACGTTTATATTACTTTTTTAGAAAGTTAAGAAGTCAGTGATTGTTGGAATAACTTTTTATATATTAATTTTGACCAATTGGCATTTTCAAGGGGGGAGATGCACTATATTACAATGTTCTTATTCGAAAAATGTTATTAGAACAAAAACTTGTTTACATTTTACTCAGGCTCATAGCTAGTAAACACATTTTCAAGTGGTCTCTTAATTTTATCTATAGCTTTAGGACTGAACAATTGCAAATGGTGATATGCATTTCACAGCGGCTTGTGACAGTGAAAAGTTAAGAGTTAGTGGAATATTTTTGTTGTTTGTTTTTAATGCTAAAACTAATTTATAAAATGCCACAGTTAACAATGCTGTCCACTTTAAGATGTTTGCCTTTCACATAAACATGCTGGTTACAACATTTTAATTTGTAAATGTGAATTAAATTGATGTTACACATTTTTAAAGAATTTTCAATATCACTGTTTTTTTTTTTAAACAATGCAGGCTAATTAGTATAATCAGTGGTGGGGAGAGTATCCAAACTCTATACTCAAGTAAAAGTACAAGTACTTGCAGAAAATTTTACTCAAGTAAAAGTAACAATCGTAAAAGTTAAGAGTAAGAGTAATCTGATGAAAAAATTACCCAGGTAAATAGTTACTTTTAATTTATGTATGTATATTAATTCATTCATTTTCTTTTCGGCTTAGTCCATTTATTAATCTGGGGTCCTTGCCCTTCCAGCTGCAACCCATCACTGGGAAACATACATGCACTACAAACTATTTTAGCTTACCCAATTTACCTTTACCACGTTTTTGGATTTGTGAGGGAAACCAGAGCACCCGGAGGAAACCCACGCGAACACGAGGAGAACATGCAAACTCCACACAGAAATGCCAACTGACCCACCTGGGGCTCGAACCAGCGATCTACTGCTATCCGCTCACCCACTGCGCCACCGTGCTGCCCGATTAATATGTGCTGGGTTAATCAGTTATTCCACAGATACCATTAATAAGGTTCAAATTGGGATCATTTTGACACCACTACGTGGTTTTTCAATATGGAGCTGGAATTCTTGTATATGTTGCGATGTCAGCTCGTTGTACAGTGTGGATCGCATTATGAAACTATACTCTTGTTGAAATCTTAGAGTGAAAACATAGACTGTAGTTGAGGCCGCGGATGACCTGGTCTGTTAAAGTCACTGCACAGACAGCATGACCGTCCTTCTTGAAACCGCAGATGACCAAGGCGACGCGTGACCGCAGTATAAACTCGCTCGTCTTCAGCCATCGTACCAAAATAAGTGCGCGCTCTAACCGACCGAAAGCGGGAGATGCGTCGTCTCCAATGCGGCGACTCGCGATATTTGCAAACAAAAACAAGTCATATGAATCATATTTATTATCATTTTACAGTAATGGAGGAACGCCGCCAAATGTAGCCAGGTAAAAGTAATGCTTTTTCTCTAATAATTTACTTGAGTAAGAATAAAAGTACACGTTACCCAACAATTTTACTCAAGTAAATGTAACGGAGTAAATGTAATTCATTACTAATTCGAATTTTCTGGTATTTTCAATGATTTTTATGTATTTATAAAGCAGACTATTAAAGAACAATATAAAACAAGTCCAAACTTGCTTCAAAGCCTTCATGTTTACAAAGATAGCCAGTCATAATCGGTTTCTGTGGTGTTGTCAGACAGGAGAAATAGAGCATTCACAACGGTCACACCACAAATCGCCACCTTGAAGCGACAGTGTAATTATAGAAAGTCAAAATGACTGAAACCTTTGAAGTTGCACAGCTGGTGGCGCATTTTCAACATCTAGATCTGAAGGCCATATCAGTCGGTTTCCCCTAATGCGCATCTGTGAAAAGTGGCACATGTATCAATCATCCAGATCGCCTGTTTTCCACCAGCCGGATCTGACGCTTTAGTGGCCAGCCTTGTATTTGGTTTTGCCCAAGGAAGGATGGCTCAAATGGCTTTCTGGTTTGAGAAAGTGCTCCATCTTCTAAAGGAAATGAAAGTCTCCCTTTGTGATGGATATAAATGATATCTAGCTGAACCTGAAGTATTTGTGTTTAGTAGTTTTCAGGTCTACAAAATAAAAAGTAATTTTTTTTAAACACATCTCTGTGATCAAGACAAAGAGCAGTTAACTGCAGGGCTGAGTTGATGAAGGCCAATAATAATGTCAAAGTTGAATATTAATGGCTTTCAAGATGGCTAAAGGTTTCAAAACCTTACAGCCTCTCCGGCAATAATATAAAGCGTCTGCGAATCCTCCTAAGTGGATCTCATCTGTGACATTTCCATCTCTGGAGACACTTTGCCCTTTACCTCACGCTTGGCTGGTTTGCAAATGAAACGCTGCGATGGCTCATCTTGACCTCGATGGCCAAATATGCACATCATCTAAACACGGCACTCTGTCTTCCTCTGACTGAGGTCGTCATCAGAATTAATCCCGCATTGGTAAGATTTTACTCACGAGGAACGATGGCTGTAATGAGCGAGGGAAATTAGCAACATCCAATCTGCAATTGTCATTAAAACTTCTGGAGATTGAGTGAAAGCTGCTGATTGGTTTGCAAACAGACAGTGCCTCTGTTCATTGTCGTTATTGAGCCATAAACGTCATAACAAAGGGTCTGTGCCAGGAAATTATGAGCTCAATGATTGTTAAGTCATCACTTTATTGCGGAGGGGTGGCAAAACAACATCTTGCCATTTATTGGAAGTCATTTCAATGATGACAAACCCCTTACAAGTGCGATCAGACTTGAGCTGGGCTTTAAAGGGTGGTCGGTCATCATTCGCCTGACACCTTGACTCACAGCCAGAGATAGCGATATAATCGGGTATTGCGATGTCAAATGAAGCAGTAAAAACCCATCAGCAGACATATCATGAGGTCTTCCACGGAGGAGAGCTCTCGCCATGCCGGACGGCGTTTCTCAGAAATTGGTGGTGTGGTGACAGGCACTAAACCTCGGCAGAGTAGTTCACTGAACTTTTCATTCTGTCAGAAATAGAAGCAATTGAATTTCAATCATTTTGGCGACAGTTTTTCATATCGGAGCCGGACAGGAGATCGCCGTGGATGATTTCTTACCCATTAATCCCGCTGAATGTTCGGTGATGGCTGTATTATGTCTATTCAACTCCATCCAAATTGCCTGCCTTGGTGCCAATGCACGATTTATGACAATGTACAATCAGGCGATAAGAGAAATCCTGGATAAATATCTTTTATTAACAATAATAAAAATGACCGAATGAACGTTTTTTCATGCAAAGCCAAGAAAACATAAAAATGCAATTAATCCAACTTCGGAATTAACCGGACAGGATAAACGGTGGATTATTCAAATGTGCCAAGCTGTAAGCATGAATAATTTCTTCCTTGCAAATCCACATGAAAAATGTGCTTTCATAACGGGATAACTGAGAGTCTATGCAGTCTCTTTCCTTCCATTATGCCCAATGTTGTCAATAGAAACCAAAAATAATGTGACCAAAAAAATGAGTGTTATCCCAAAGAATTACATGCATTGGCATGTATATTAGAGAAAACCGTGGTAAAATAATAGTGTACCTTTCTAACAAGCACTGATACTTGTACAGAATACACTCATCTGGCATGTAACGGAATAGTTGCGTTTTGCTTTGTGCTAACCACACTAGTCCCCAAGCCATGCCCAATTACAGGTGGGATGTAAAGATCCCCCTTAAAATCGGTGTCCTGCATGTCTGATGATATTCTTCAGGGAATATGACGCATCTTGGTTGGATTCCTCTGTGCTTCAATAAAGGCTTTTCACCATATATGGCCCCGCCAGTTCATAACCCATTTTTCGGTAGTAATTCCTCGTTCCAACACCTGAAACATACAGTACATATTAGAGGTGTAACGGATGACAGTTGATCCGTGATTCGTATGGATTACAACCCATGATCCGGAACACATGTGACCCTCAGATTAATACATTTTTTACTTGTAGATTAATTCTAAATTTGTAACGATCGCAGAGAGATCGCCTTTGACATAATTCAAATCACATGTATAAAAGTATTTAGGCTTTCCTGTAAAATATAATGATGACGAAAGAAGTTGTGTTGGGTTATTCGGGATGTGGTGGGTTTCTGAGAAGGTGTTGGTTATTAATTTGTGGGTTATTAAAGGTGTTTTCTGTCACTACTTGTTTAGCCTGCATTAATGTATTCAGTGTAAGCTGCACGATAAAACATTGAAAGATCGGGATTTGAACACCCACGCAACATAAATTATAAATAATGATGATTTGCATATGTTTATTAATCCTTCGAATCGCTGCATTCAAATCAGTGTTTGAAAAACGCAAAAATCAGTTACAAACTGTCAAATAACACAGACATACTGGGATAAGAGTTTATAGTTTAGATAAAAGCCACTGATGTTTATGGTAAAGATTATAATCACCGTCATATAAATTTAACTTGACGCTCAAAAATGAAAGTCTTAGGCAGCAATTACATTATTTAAACAATAGGCCATCAAAAATACGCCACTTAATATTTCTTCGAAAATGATCCATCTAGCAATGAAACTTGACGTTTTATGAGTGAGTAACTGAATCATTTACTGAAAATTAGACAAAAAAAATGTATATGTTGTACAAATTATGACGTTAGATTTCTACATTTAGCGTTATTTGCAACAGTAGTAGTAACAGTGAAATTATTATTTTTATTATTATGAAAAATTATTTTTAATATGTTTGTGTAATAAATGGAAAGCAAATGACATTCGTCTCCTCTTTTTGGCTGATCCAAAAAATGATACGATCCGTGACTAAAAACCATAATGTGATCTGAACCGTGAGATTTGTGATCTGGTACACCACTAGTACATATAACCCCAAACTCTTAAAAGACAGCATAAAAGAATGTTTGAGTGGATCCATATTTTCAGCCATTTTTCAATGTAGATTTATAATATTTTAAGCATGAAATTATGATAATAAACCAAATTCTCAATACCAAACATTTAATGCAGTCTTAGCCTTTTACAACCTGCTGTATTTCCTATATGTTCTACTGATGTTGATTTGCTTGGTTTGATAGACGCGAGTGTCATATGCTCGCTCTAAAATGCCTGAGCCGGAATAATATGAATGCAGATTTTCATTTATTCTCCAATTGCTGTTATCTCCATCCTGCAGCTGATTTGGGGAGGTGCAAGTGAAATTTTCATATTCATTCTTTTCAAGCGAGTGCATGAGAGAAACCAACAAAATGAATACGCCATTTCCGTTAACGCCGAGGATATTTTTGATACCTGAGATAACAGCCAATTTGCTGGAGCCGTGCTCATCTCTGGCTATCCTCTCGGCCTCCTCCATCAACATCATCCCAAAACCCTGGAAATGCACAAGAAGAGAAAGAGAACATGAAGAATGCAGGACAGCGAGACTATACATGAAATGACAAAAGACTGAAAAACACTGCAATAATGGACATTTTACCCAATTATCTGTAGCTCTATGGGAAATACATGAAAAAAGCCTTAAAACATGGGTAATTTACACTAACTCCACCTTTTTGTATTTTGTGGCATTTTTTTTCTGAGGTGGAGACAAAACATAACTATTCTGATAAAGAATTGACAAAAAAAAGTCAGAATCACAAAAATTTAACTCAGAATTTTGAGGAGAAAAGTCAGAATTATGAGATACACTCACCGGCCACTTTATTAGGTACACCTGTCCAACTGCTCGTTAACGCAATTTTCTAATCAGCCAATCACATGGCAGCAACTCAATGCATTTAGGCATGTAGACATGGTCAAGATGATCTGCTGCAGTTCAAACCAAACATCAGAATGGGGAAAAAAGGTGATTTAAGTGACTTTGAACGTGGCATGTTTGTTGGTGCCAGACGGGCTGGTCTGAGTATTTCAGAAACTGCTGATCTACTGGGATTCTCATGCACAACCATCTCTAGGGTTTACAGAGAATGGTCAGAAAAAGAAAATATTCAGTGAGCGGCAGTTCTGTGGGCGCAAATGGCTTGTTGATGACAGAGGTCAGAGGAAAAAGGCCAGATTGGTTCAAGCGAATAGAAAGGTAACAGTAACTCAGAAGAGCATCTCTGATTGCACAACACGTCCAACTTTGAGGCGGATGGACCACAGCAGCAAAAGACCACACTGGGTGCCACTCCTGTCAGCTAAGAACACAAAACTGAGGCTACAATTCGCACAGGCTCACCAAAATTGGACAATCGAAGATTGGAGAAACGTTGCCTGGTCTGATGAGTCTCGATTTTTGCTGCGACAATGTATGGTAGGGCAGAATTTGGCATCAACAACATAAAAGCATGGATCCACCCTGCCTTGTATCATTGGTTCAGGATTTTGATGGTAGTATAATGGTGTGAGGGATATTTTTTGGCACACTTTGGGCCCATTAGTACCAATTGAGCATCATGTCAACTCCACAGCCTACCCGAGTATTGTTGCTGACCATGTCCATCCCTTTATGACCACAGTGTACCCATCTTCTGATGGCTACTTCCAGCATGTCATAAAGCGCAAATCATCTCAGACTGGTTTCTTGAACATGACAATGAGTTCACTGTAGACAAATGGCCTCCGCAGTCACCAGAACTCAATCCAATAGAGCACCTTTGGGATGTGGTGGAACTGGAGATTCTCATCATGGATGTGCAGCAGACAAATCTGCAGCAACTGTGTGATGCTATCATGTCAATATGGACCAAAATCTCTAAGAAATATTTCCAATACCTTGTTAAATCTATGCCACGAAGGATCAAGGCAGTTCTGAAAGCAAAAATGGGGTCCGACTCGATACTAGTACGGTGTACCTACTAAAGTGGTCGGTGAGTGTATAAAACTAGAGCTATAAAACTAAAATTGAACCAACCAAAAGTGAAAAGTGCACAAAAAAAAGGTTGGCAAAATGCAAACTAAATAATTCGGAGAAAAGTCAGAAATGCGAAATGTAAAGTCTGACTTCTAAGGAAAAAAGTCATAATTGAACTATTAACAATCTTATCAGAAAACAATACGAATTGGAAGATATAAACTCAGAAATAGAAGTAAAAGTCAAAACGTTTAGTTGTAAACAGAATTCTAAAGTTAGAAATGTGAGATGTAAATGCAAATGGAATTCTGAAGAAAAAGTACAAATTGTAAAAATTAAACAGTATATTGAGAAAAAATATATAACTAATATATAAATTTCATTTAAAAATCAGAACTGTAAGTCACTTTTGATATAAAATAAAAAAAATTTATTTTGTGGCTGAAACAAGCTTCCACACTTTCCATGCGTTACCAGTGGAAACAAGATTTCTTTTTTTACCTGGTGCTGGAACTTGCTGGGATCTCGGCTGCTGACAGGAACCACACTTCCGTAGACATGCAGCTCCCGAACAATGGATACGCCACCCTTCAACTCGGGTCGGAAGGACTGCGGAGAGCAGCGGCGGAGACGCAGGAGACCAATTAAAATATCCTGCTCGGGGTCCTCATAAGACAGAAAGGTCTCCCAGCCTCCATTAGCCACATAGTCTCTGCGGATCAGCTCGACCTACGAGAAGCACAGAAACTCTTTCTGTCTCTCACTTTACCCTGTTTAACAGCAAAGTCCTGTTAATCATTGATGCCAAACATGAGCTACCTGATATGGTCGAACTTTGTGATGAATCTCTTGGATGCCCACTTCTCTGGTTCGTACATCTCTACACTGTAAGAGTCAACAACATGGCATTGTAAGTAATTAATTAACTTAATTCATACAGAAAATAAAATGAGTGATGATTTTGACCAGACACTTTCTTATAAACACACCATGCATTTCTGAGTGGGCTTGACAAACCACCTGTAGGTGACACTATCTCCTCTCCATATGCACCCATAGACACTTTTATATCAGCACTGCAGCTCTGCACAAGTTTGGCCAGAGGAGAAATAGTTGTGCCCAACTGAGCCTGGTTTTTTTTTCTTTCACTTTCGTCAATTGCTCTTCAGTGTTTGGGCTTTCAGCAGTGAAATTTAAACTAAACTGAACTTAATCTCTGAAAACTGGACTGAGACGGTTTCAATTTACCAGAACTTCTATGTTAAGCTGCACAATCTACATTGTAAAAGCACTATAGAAATAAAGATGAATTGAATTAACACTAAAAAAAGATAAATAAAATAAGACTTGACAGCATTTTAATCTCTGATGATTTGAAGTGCTTCTTTTATTCTCACTTTGAAGTCCCTTTGGATAAAATGAGTAAATGTAAATTGAATTTTACCTCAGTGCCCATGTCCTTCATTCTGGCCAATGCCAGTTCTCTCAGATTGCCGTGTTCCACTCCAGAGCTCACCAGTGGCATTGGGATATCCCTGAAAGATTGATCAGAAGATCAGATTGTAAGCCTTTTTCAACAATGTTAAACAAGCAAATTTGTTTAAAGTCAAGTGCTATTTTGGGGTTTCCGCTTGGATTTTGCCTACCTAAATTTAAAAGCTTTCCAAATCCATATGCAGAGGTGTAAATGCAAAAGTTTGGTATCATTTTAAAGAAAACCCTTTGAATTTTCATAAAACACTGTTGACAGTGATTAAAATAATTGTATGTGTTGCCTGTTTTATAATACTGTTAGTGTAAACCTCTCCAAAAAAGCTTTTTTTGCATGTGTGTAAACTCAAATTTGAAAGTGTATCTTTTAGGTTTTGTGTGGTCTAGATAGCTGTAATTAATTTTGGTGGTTCCTGCACATGTCAGTAATAGGAAAAAAGAAAAATATCTCTATCATAATCTATGCAAAAGTTATTCTATTCCAACTGATGAGAGAACAGAACCATTTATGGGGGTATTGGGCCAGTGCGGACCTTTAAAATTGAAAGAATGCGGAAGTAAATGACATCACAGACCCGGTAACAGGTACCAGAGTTTAGGACAGAGGTGCCCAATCTTGGTACTGGAGGGCCGGTGTTGTGCATATTTTAGTTCCAACTCCAATTAAACACACCTGAACCAGCTAATCAAGCTCTTTTTAGTTGGAGCTAGACTATGCAGGACACCGGCCCTCCAGGACTGAGTTTGGACACCCCTGGTTTAGGAGGTTAAATAAATGGTGGTCATAATAAAATGAAATTGGCAACAGCATAGCACGAACTCTGGCAGTTTTAAAGAGCAAAAAAAGAATATTTTCAACAACTTTGTATGTTAATATTTGGCATTTGTTTAGGCACTTAAATTTCTCTTATTTGAAATCTGCGCTGCACAATTATCATGATTGTCTCAAGTAAATGTGGTTAAATAACCACAATCAGCAGAATAATTCAATTAAACTAAATTTTATTTGCATAGCTTTTTTCTTACAATAATTATTGTTCCAAAGCAGCTTTACAAAAGGTGCACATTATTAGATAACAATTAAAATCAGAAAATGTTAAGGGGCGAGTAGGGTGAACAGTAGAGATGTTAAGCGTATACATAGTTAATCTGCAGTTCTATATTATATTCTACCAAAGTCCCTTTAAGGCAAGTCATTTCACTTGGCAGTTATCATTGAAATGCCTTTCGGGCAGTATGCTCGGGCATTCTGTTTAAATGGGGAAACATCAAATTCTCCAAAATTGCTTGCTAAGCTTACGATTGATTTTCATATAAGGAATCACCAATAAAATTAAACAACAACTGTCCCTTTAGTTGCATGTCTAAACGTCCAAATCACACAAAATCTGCAGAAACTCATGTCTGGTCCAAGCCCCACAAGAGTGACATGTCTTGTGTATTCTATAGTCTTTGATTCTACATATGTATTTTTTTTTCTTTCAATTAATATGACAGATCTATTGTGATTTTTTTATACAATACAGAGATTAATAGATTTTGCTTCAGCTCTGATAGCCATAAAATTATGCTGAACACGCTGGGCTTGTTACAGAATCATGACTGGTAGAAGAACAAGATGCTGGTAAGAGACTGGTAATTTTACAAATGAAAGCATCAAATTTAAAAATTTGTCTAGCTACAACACTTCATTCTTTCCGTAATATTTATGATGTCAAAGTCAGTAGGCAAAGAATAAGACAGTGTTTTGTGGCTGGTTGAACACACTTGAGCATCTATACTGTGAAATCAATAAAGTCAATTGTGTTTGAAAGTGGACAAGTTCAAAACACTTCAGAGTCCATTTCAGGTCCACTTGAGAATGGATCAAGAAAAACGTAGGTCTAAGCTCATCTCTGAACATACAATGAGAGGTTGTATGTGCAGTAACAGCATCATTACATTCATCTTACCTCTGTACACGATACACACGAGTCCATGGTGGGACCAGCGCTAGTATTCTTGCTACCAGGTCCACCAAGGCACTGGGAGAGTAGCTCTTATAACGGCCTGTTTTCCACAGCTCATACAGTCCAGTGCCTCGTATCACCAGTGTAGGGTAAAGTTTGAGCCCGTCTGGCCTGAAGGCAGGGTTCTCAAAAAACTCCTGCAGACAGAGACAAGTGATGTCAGAAATAGCAGTGCAAACATGAGACTTTATGAGACTATATTTTTATCCACATTCAACACTAAATTTGTAGACAACACTAGGGCTGGGTAATTAATTGAAGGGTAATCGAAATCAACGTTCAGAACCTTTAATCGAATTTTCCAGGACAATTTTTTAAATTACTTTCCCTACTGCGTGTGGAGTGATGTGACTCCGCTCTGTTAAAAGGCTGTGGCTGATTTCTACAACTGGAGCCACTTTGCAACCACATCTGATCTCTGGTCAAGGACGATGGACTCATTCTTGTGCCTTACTTTGCACTACATTGACGATGATTGGAAGCTGTGCCAGAGATGCCTTGAGACGGCATATAAAAATTGTCAGTGAACTATGAATATACATTTCAATTTCAATAAATAAATAATCGTAATCGAGTTACAATGTTCAATTAATCGAATTTTTGATTTTAGGCCAAATTGCCCAGCCCTAGGCAACATAGCCTAAACCAAGACCACAGTAGTGTGTTGACATCAAGACATGACCAGGATATTACTTCATGACTGATTACTTCAAAACTACTGACTCTTTCAAAACCTAAAATGCAAAATGCCAACAGTTCTAATATGGATTTGTTATAAACCATTTTCAATGGTGAAAGAGGCTAAACGTTTGTAAATTTGGGCCTAAAATTTAGGTCCCTAATTATCAACATCTTTTTTATTGAACATCTGTATCAAATCACATTTTGTAAGCTATTTGGACAGAACTGTGAGTATGTATAGTGTGTCCACTGTCATATTGAAGTTAAAGAAACACAATAAGTCTCTTTTTTTAAATTTACTAATGTTAAAAAAGGATCAAAATCCCAGTAATTTTGAGGCCCACCACACCGTGACGTAGGAGTGTGGTTTTCCCCGTCCACCGAATTGATTGACAGGTGCTTCCATAAAAACATGTATACACGTTCGCAGAAGATTATTGAAAAGAAACTGGGATTAAAACATATGTTACAAGTCTCTGTGATCATCTGCACATCATTAAATAATTTTAGAAGTTTAAAACGTTTTTAAAACAGAGCATGTTTGTAATAAAGAGAGTAAAATAGCTATTTAATTATTAACCTCTACAATCACCACGGTTGCATGATGTCAGTAAACGTGCATGTATGTGTGTGTGTGTGTGTGTGTGTGTGTGTGTGTATGTGCTGCAAACGGCATTTGTGTGGGACTCATCATTTCAGAAAGGCTTGAATAAACTCCACCTGCTTACTAAGCATTTTTGTGTCGTGACCTTATTTCAGCTTCATCCGAGTCTGTTTCTATCACTGCTTCTCCTGCATTACGTCAGATAAACATCTGTCAGTCACACACGGAGCAGTGTGCCGGGAGAAGCAGCTTTTTTGAATTTAAAGCCACAGGCTACAAAACAGCTACATTGTGATCAGACACCAAAATGGTGAGATTCTGGAGGCTATAATAAATGATCTGATGGGTATTTTGAGCTGAAACATTACAGACAAATTCTGGAGACACCAAAGTCTTATCTTACATCTTGTAAAAGCAGTAAAATAAGTGCCCTTTAAAAGTGCTTTTTTTTTAAATAAGATTTTTAATGTTGCAGGGATTGGTATAAAATTTGGTGTAAGCTTTGGGTCACACTTTATTTTGATGGTCTGTTTTTTTTTTTAATTTAAGTTACATTGCATCTACATGCCAACTAATTCTCATTAGCTGATAAGTAGACTGTTAGGTTGGAGTTAGGGTTGGGGTTAGGGTAAGGAGCAGTATCAGCAGATATTAAGCAGACCGTCTACTAATACTGAAATGGACCGTCAAAATAAAGAGTTACCAATGCTTTTGTATTAAAAACATGTCATGAAATGTCTGCTGATCCATTTTAAGAAATCAAATGTATTTGTAAAACAGCACCATTCATGAATCACGTGACAAGCTGCCATTTAAAGATTCCTGCTTGCGTCTTCATCAATGCGTAATTGTGCAGAAATGTATTTTACTCTCGTCACTCTGAAAAACCTCAGGGGTCACATATCACATTCAGAAACAAAACCATTACAATCAAAAAGACAATCCCAGTGGTCATTTAATTTGTCACTGTCCAACTTCCTGACACCCAAGTGAATCATCATATCAGACACTAGTGCATTTAACCAAAGATTGCAAGAGTCCAAACCAAATAGGAGCTCTAAATAGCGCAAACAAACATAAATAGTTGCCTTTCAAATGCAAACAGAAATGACGGATTACGAGTCACGACTAGAGCTTCTCCGTACTCTAAGTGAGTGTTTGTGCGATATATTTACGCTGAGTGTTATTTTATGTGTAGGGAGGGGAGTCTGCACACAGTCTGATAAGTGAGAGGGGAGTCGGACGAGTCAGTAATGGGATTCATTATCACAGAGCTACGCTTTTTTCCTCCGCATACTCGTACTGAGATAGCAGCGACAGGTCTCGTCTCCAAAGGTGGAGGGAGGCGTGAGGGAGAGCGAGCGGCCCGATGTGAAAGTGGGAGGGGAAGAGGAGAACACGAGCACTGGGGAAAAGCAGGTTAGGGGAGATAAAGCGGGCGAGCGCTGCTGGTGGGTGACACAGGTGAGGTTGTGTGGGCATATGGTGGTGCAGGAGGAGAGCTGATAGCACCGGGGTCAGAGACCACCTTCCAGACCCATTAATCTCCCTCTCTCTCGCTCTGACACACACACACATACACACTCCTTATGGCTTTCTATCATGGAGATATCGCAACAGGTGTGGAGAGAGATGAATTATTAAACACTCACACTTTTGTATGAAACGGATCTGAATAATATGCTGAAGGTATTAGAAGGCATTAAAGTGGTAAGGCAATGAGCCGATTATCTTCAAAAAAAAAATTGTAACAAGTGACTATTTCAAGAAAAAGCAATAAGCAAACATGGTCAGGAAGGATAAAAATGGTAGGCGCTTTGTGCTGACAAATACCCATTTTCAGTTTGCTGAGATGTGGTCATGATTATACAGTTGAAGTCAGAATTATTAGCCCCCCTGAATTATTAGCCCCCTTGTTTATTTCCCCAATTTCTGTTTAACGGAGAGAAGATATTTTCAACACATTTCTGAACATAATAGTTTTGATAACTTATCTCTAATAACTGATTTATTTTATCTTTGTCATGATGACAGTAAATAATATTTGACTAGATATGTTTCAAGACACTTCTATACAGCTTAAAGTGACATTTAAAGGCTTAACTAGGTTAATTAGGTTAACTAGGCAGGTTAGGGTAGTTAGGTTTATTCTGTAGAATATCGAAAAAAAAATATAGCTTAAAGGGGCTAATAATACTGACCTTAAAATGATTTTTAAAAAAATTAAAAACTGCTTTTATTCTATCTGAAATAAAACAAATAAGACTTTCTCCTGAAGATAAAATATTATCAGACACACTCTGAAAATTTCCTTGCTCTGTTACACATCAATTGGGAAATATTTAAAAAAAGAATAAAAATTCAAAGGGGGCTAATAATTCTGACTTCTGACAGTCTCTACTCAGTGCGCGAATTATACAGGGGGTGGTGGGGGTCAACTGTTTCGGTAGTAGTTTGGTAATACATGCTATTACAATGTATTTAAATTACACCTAATTTAATAATCAAATGGGCTAATTCGCCCTCCTGTAATTCGCACCCTGTATATTGCAAAGCTGTAATTCATCAAAAGTGGATTTAAAATTATTTTTAAATGATTTTTCTTTAGAATTTTTTATTTTTGTGTACATCATTTATCAGTTATTTACTGCCTAAAACATAATAACGCATACTTTTAGCTAGTATTTTAATATCAATTGATTATTGATTAACATAGAAATAATAAATAACTATTTTATTTGTTTCAGACAGATTTTACTGCTAGATTTAAGTCTCAGTTTTCACTATGTCTTAGTTAATGACCATAACATGACAATTAATTGTCTCTCATCACTGATAGCTAGAATTATTTATCAGTTAACAAGCATAATGTGGAAATATTTAATGGGTATAATCCACAATTTTAATATTAGTTAATAACAAGATCATGAAAATAATCACCTGTTTTATCTGCTAGATTTGCTAATAGTAATTTATCCTATAACAGGATAATTAATTGTGACCTCATCAATGTACACCAGAATTTCAATATCAATTATCTATCTGTTAAGCCCCACAACCCAAAATTTACACTGTTAACAATTTCCTGTAGAATCTACAGTATTTTACTGGCAGCAGTTCGCCAGTAACTTACTGTAAATCAATTACAGCAAAAATACTGTATTTACATGTACAGCACCATTTATCTTGCTATATATGTATTTACAGTATTGTATCTTTACTGTAAAATGTACAGCAATTTTCACAAGCAACTTTAAAATACAGTAACATACTGCATAACTGACTTACAGTAAAATACAGTTAATATTACAGTTAGACACTGTAGTTTACAAAAGTTTTTAACAGTATAAATCATTTCTTAATCAGTATCAGTTACAATTTTAATATTGGTAATTTATCGGTTAATCACTGATATATTAATTTCAATATCATGATAATTAACAAATTATCAACAATGTTAATCAGAATTTTTATATTGATTATTTAAGACCATAATAAGTAAACATCTTATCAGTTTGCCACAAGTTTAATAAAGGTAATATATCGGTTAACAATTAACTTAATAATGAACTAAATAGTGAAAATAATGAACTTTTCTCTGTATCAGCCAGATTACAACATCAGTTTTCTAGTTGGTTATGACCAATGTTATCAGAATAAGATCACTGTTAGCCAGAATTTTAATACTGATTTTTTTTAAAGGCTTTACATAAAAATAATCTTATTGGTATCAGCCACAATTTTAATGTCAGTAATTTACGAGTTAACAACCATAGAGCCAAAAAACATTAATTGTTAATATATGGTTCCAAAAGAAACTTTGACTAACAATAAAAATTCACAAAAGGTTTTTAAATAAAATGGATTGTTTGTACTATTAGCCTCTAATTGCAATGATAAATTGTAGAAACACAGCTTAAAAAGGGTGTTGCTGTCCAAATATTTGGAAGCCATCAGTTGATTGCAGCAGTGTGGGAGGCGAGTAAGAGCCTCCCAAGGGGAAACGAGGTAGGTGTAAAGTGGCCTTGTTACACCAATGCAAAAACCAAAGTGAAGACTTTTCGCTTCAGAGACACATGCCTTCAGAGGCTCTAGAGACTGGATGACTGCAATAAAAAGTTAATGGTTCTCTTCTACAGTTAAGTGGCATTTATGTGACCGTTAGCGGAAAATATTATTTATATAATTGTACTCATTGAATCATGCTGTTTCTTATGCAACATTAACGTCACTCACTTCATTCCAGGTTCTTTTGTCCTCCTAATGGGAAATAATCACCAGCTTTAAAATGGCTAAACTCCTGAGATGGTGCACTGACAGCCTTCGCTTAAAAAAACATCAAAGAAACCTGTTGGCACCTGAATTTTGCTCCCGGTTGGCGTTTAATACAGTCTTTCAGAGAGAAGCACTTTGAATGGCTTCCAAAGCAGGGTTGCTGATTGGATCTCCATGCCTCGGTAATGAAACCCACCATAATGAATGCTCTATTCACTTCACATAATGAAGCCCCCGATAATGTGAACCAATGCGTCACAGCTGGACACTGACAGAGGCCATAAAAGAGCAGCCTGCCATGGTACATCACTCCCCACTTCATTTACATTCACCCATCATTCCTGCTACGTAACAATTAGCTACTGCACCCGATAAAAGATGAATGCTCCTCAGGATAATTGTTGTTGATAAGAGTGTTTTTGTACAGTACAATCTCTGTTTGAATCTTTACGTTGTAATCCAGGGCGGTAACACTTTACTTGAAGAGGGTGTTCATAAGACGTTCATAAAACCTTTATAATTATGACATGACACGTCATTAAAGTGAATGAAATTTATTGCACAGATTAGGGCTGCACAATATATCGTTTCAGCATTAATATCACAATTTGCACATCTGCAATAGTCACAACGCAAGATATGCAATGTGGAGTCTGAATTATAGTTGACCAGGAGCTACAGAACTGCATTTAATTACTGTATTTAAACAGAATTTATACAATTTAAACAAATTTATATAATTCTCTTAGAATTTTTTGTCTCGTTTCTAGTCCAAATATCTACATTTCAAAGTGCAAACAAGATAATTTTACTTACCCCACTGGCAGATCATTTTGCTTGTTTTAAGGAAAAACTCTTAATTTTAACTTATTCCTTCTTAAGTTGAAAACAAAACAATATTTTTATTTGATCTAAGAATTTTTAGATATTTGGACTAGAAATGAGACAAAGAAAGACAAGCATTTTTTGCATTGTGATTATTCAATTTCTGTACCTGAACTGTACTGTTAGACTCCCCAGAAAACTGTCAAATAGGGCTGTTCAAACCATTTTATTAATTTCGCAGAAAAATAAAACATCGCAATATCAAATTTTTTCCAATATCGTGCAGCCCTAGCCTGATATTTGCTCAGTTATGTAATTTCAATTCCAAAGATGACATTTAATATGTTTACATGGACACCAATAATCCGATTTTAATATGCTTAAGACAATATTCTGATTAAGAGTCTACCACGTAAACAGAGATTTTTGATTACCTTAATCCAACTAAAGTCATAATCAAACTAAACAGAAATGGAATAAAGACATGTGGAGTATGCCCATTTTAGTCGCATTATTGAAGTGCAGTGCAGACATGTAAACACCTTAATCAAATTATTACTGTCATGTACGACTTTTCGTTGCATTTTGTGACAGGATATTCCATACACACACGGCTGTTTGACACTATTATCTGCACCTACCGAGTCAGTAAAGGACCACAGACATCGCGAAGAGGTTTTTTTTTTCCTATTCGGCGTGTGGTATCAAATTCCATTAAAACACCAGTCCTTACTTCATACTCGCATTCAATACCTCAGTTTGTCATGGCGGCATGCATGAAATGTTCCTGAATGAAAGAGAAACTAGCGTAGTGACGAAATGATGTTAATCAATCTATGTGCTATAACATGTAAAACGAGATCATGAGAGAAACATTTGAAAAGCAACTCATGTAAACACCTTAATCATACTATTGTCTTTCAGATTAAGGCAAATAATTTGATTACTGATGTACATGTAAATGTAGTCATTTGTTATGACAACTTGACAATCAAATATGGCACAACCAACTTTCATCTTTGTTCTGACAACTTGACATTATCAAGACAGCATAACTTGTAATAAATCTGTCATAAACATGATTGTCATGAGGCCATTATAATTGCGTCATGAATATTTTCTGATCATTTTTTCAGTGGAACAAAACAGTATTTATCATTAAAATGTCTCATTAAAAGTGTTTACACTGTAAAATTATTTTTAACAACGTCATTAATATTTAATGACATTTTAATTACAAAATTATACACACGCACGCACACACGCACGCACACACACACACACACACACACACACACACACACACACACACACACACACACACACACACACACACACACACACACACACACACACACACACACACACACACACACACACACACACACAGTTGAAACCAGAAGTTTACATACACACTAAAAAAAGCAACATAACCATTTTTAAAAAATGTCTGATGGTAAATCATACTAAAAGTTTACTATTTTAGGTCCGTTAGGATTACCTAAATGATTTACATTTGCTAAATGCCAGAATAATGAGAGAATTTTTTTGTGAATAATTTTTTATTAATTTCTAGACAGTCAAAAGTTTACATACATTTCCTTGGTATTTTTTTAGCTTTGATTTTAAACTGTATAACTTTGGTCAAATGTTTTGGGTATCCTTCCACAAGCTTCTCACAATAGTTTGAAGGAATTTTGGCCCATTCCCCCTGACAGAATTGGTGTAACTGAGTCAGATTTGTAGGCTGTCTTGCTCGTACAAGCTTTTTCAACTCTGCCCAAAAATTTTCTATAGGGTTGAAATCAGGGCTTTGTGATGGCCACTCCAAAACATTTACTCTGTTGTCCTTAAAGCACATTTTAACTAATTGGCAGTACGTATAGGGTCATGTTCTCTTTGGGAGACCCATTTGTGGCCAGGTTTTAATTTCCTGGCTGATGTCTTGAGATGTTGCTTCACTATTTCTACATAATGTTTTTTCTCCATGATGCCATCTATGCTTCTGCAGCAAAACAGCCCCACAACATGATGCTGCCGCCCCCATACTTCACAGTTAGGATGGTGTTCCTAGGCTTGTAAGCTTTCCCCTTTGTCCTCCAAATGTAACACTGGTCATTATGGCCAAACAGTTAAATCTTAGTTCCATCAGACCACAGGACATGTCTCCAAAAATTTGTCTTTTTCCCAGTGTAATTTTGCAAATTGTAATCTGGCTTTTTTTTATTCTGGCTTGTTGATTTTGAAGATTTTAAATGAAGCAGTGTGTTTGAGGTTGTCCTTAAATACTATTCTACAGTTGTGCATCAAATTAACTCAAATGTTGTCAATTAGCCAATCAGAAACTTCCAAAACCTTGACACCATCATCTGAACTTTTTCTGAGGCATAATAATCTTATTGTATGTAAACTTGAATTTCAAGAATAGTTATAACAATTTCTCAAAAAATCTGTCTCTCATTATTCTGCTATTAAGCATAACAGAAACAAATTTGATAATCCTAACTTACCTAAAAGAGAAAAAGTTTAGTCACATTAACATCTGACTTTTTTTAAAATGGTTATGTGCCTTTTTATACAGTGTATGTAAACGTCTGGTTTCAACTGTATGTGGTGTTATAAAATTCATGACACATTTATGCACTGTAAAAAATGCTGAGTTTCACACAATTCTTTCATGTCGTCCCAACACAAATCGAATAAGTTAACTTAAGATAAATCGTTTTTACTAATTGTAGTAGATTGAACATAAAACAATTAAGTTGTCTTAAAAAACAACTTAAGAATTGTGTTGTTTCAATTTATTTTAAATAAGTAGTTTGAACAAACAGCAAAAGTTATTTTTTGAGTGTAATGCTTTATGACCATTCCATCATGTTTATGACAAGTTACGTTGTCTTGGTAATGTCAGGTAGTCATAACAAAGACAAAAACAGGTTGTGATGTATTTGTTTATGCCAAGTTGTCATAATATCATTTTAGCAATTAAAATGTCATAACTGTACGAATGACACTTGTTCTAAACATGTATAAAATCTCATTCACATTCATGACGTGTCATGTCATGATCATAAACATTTAATGACCCCCCTTCAAGTAAAGTGTTACCTCTAGGGCTGTGTGATATAGAAAGCCATTTCATTTTGCTATACATTTTTCCACTTTATACCTTTTAAAGTTTTCTCTAGTTTCATTTCTAACGCGGATGCCTGTGGGCAGTGATGACGACTATGGCTCAGCAGTTCCTGATACTTCCAGTGTCAAAGTTAATAGAGCATCTGAAAGCAAAATGGAAATTTCGGATATCCCGACAGCTTTTTCACAGAAACGTTGATTAATTGAACTCCTTCAGCTGATGAAAGTGACATTTTGTAAACCACCTGCGTATCCTGTGAGGTTTACAGAGATAACTCTGTGCATTTAAATAACCAAATGCATGAGGATTGGGCTGCCTGCCGCTCAGCTCCTCACTTCATTTACATTAAAAGAGCTTACAAAATAAACAGTTATAAGCAGCAAGGCCTTGAATTACAATGTACTACTACGCATAATCCTTTTGAAGCTTATGGTTGAGTCTTATTTGAAGAAATGGTTTCAAGCGTGATTACTGAAGTGACACTTATGAAAGTGAAAACTGCGTCATTATTTCCTCACCCTGGCATTGTTATTTTATTCAAGGGAACACCAAAGGAAGCTTTTAGAAGAATTTTAAGTATTGTTTTCCCAAAAAAATACCTAAAAATGAAAGTTCACTCACAATTTACTCAAGTTTTTTCATACCTTTAGGAGTTTCTTTTTTCTGTTGAACACAAAAGAAGATATTTTGAAGAAAGTGTAAATCATGTGAACCATTGACTTATTGACATACTATGGAAATCAATGGGTTAAACTTTTCTAAAAATATCTTCTTTTGTGTATATTCTTGCTTCAAAATACCTTATTTTCTGTTCAAGAGAAAAAACTCAAAGATTTAAAACAAGTAAAGGGTGAGTAAATAATGACAGAATGATCATTTTTTTTGGTGAACTCATTTATTCATTCATTCATTAATTTTCTTTTCGACTTAGTCCCTTTATTAATCCAGGGTCGCCACAGCGGAATGAACCGCCAACTTATCCAGCACATGTTTTACACAGCTGATGCCCTTCCAGCCGTAACCCATCTCTGGGAAACATCCATACACACTCATGCACACTCATACACTACGGACAATTTAGCCTACCCAATTCACCTGTACCACATGTCTTTGGACTGCGGGGGAAACCGGAGCACCCGGAGGAAACCCACGCGAACGCAGGGAGAACATGCAAACTCCACACAGAAACGCCAACTGACCCAGCCGAGGTTCGAATCAGCGACCTTCTTGCTGTGAGGCGACAGCACTACCTACTGCGCCACTGCGTCGCCCTTTTTGGTGAACTATCCCCTTTAAATTATCATTCTCTGTAAATTAATCTCTTTAACTGTTAAAAAAATTAATAAATTAGGTTTAACACAGTTATGAGACACGCAAAAACCAAAGGCTAATATTTGTTGTACATAAAAGTTTGAGGTCGGAAAGATTTTTAAAATGTTTCTGAAAAGTGTATTCTCACTAAGGCTGCATTTATATGATCAAAAATAAATAAAAACTTGCAAAAATCTGAAAAGGTAATAGTAATACACCTTTCTATTTCTGTTTTAAATGTGATTTATTCCTGTCATGGTGAAGCTGAATATTTAGCAATCACCGCTCCAGTCTTCAGTGTCACAAGATCATTCAGAAATCATACTGATATGCTGATTTGATGAGCATGAAACCTTTCTTCCTTTATCAATAAGGAAAATAATTGTCTCTTAATATTTGTGATGAATAGACAGTTACACCAATAAAACAATAAAAAGAACACCTTTAAAAAAAAAAAAAAAAAAAAAAAGTTGTTTTGTTACATTATTAATGCCTTTATGGTACATTTTGACCATTTTAACTTTTTGTTTTATTTCAACCTTTACTTTGCAAAAAAAATCTATACAAGTCTGAGTCTTATTTGCTAATTTGACAATACTTCAATGGTGTTTTCTGTTGTTTCTCAAGCCTACATTTTGCTAAACAGAAGAAAAAAGTAATCTATGGAACAACATAGAGGATTGTAAATGATGAGAGCAGGTTATTATATATTATATATTAGGTGAACAATCATATTCCCATTTTCACATAAAAAAAAAAAAAAACTATTCTTGACCACTAAACAATTTACACTAAAATATGATAATATGACACCTTAAATTAGCTAAATCTTAAAAGTATAAAGTAAAAAAAATTGAATTCTGTCATCTTTTACTCATCCCCCACTGTCCAAACTAAACATGTTTGACTTTCATTCTTCTGTTGAACACAAAAGAAGGTATTCTGAAATATGTCTGAAGATGATAGCCATTGACTTCCACAGTTTGTTTATTTCTCACTAGTGGATATCAATGTCTACCATAATATTTCATATCTACCTACATACCTCTGATTATTAAAAGCAACCTGTACATATATTCATCTATTTTAAATATCTGTTCATAGTTAATACAACCTGTATATGTTTATAGTACATCCATCTGTAAATATTACCCATAGTTTTTCTATAATTGCACTTTATAATTTATACCTGTATCCTGCATTTGCTGCTATTGCACTCCTGGTTAGACCTAAAATGCATTTCATTGCCTTGTACTTGTCCATGTGTAATGACAATAAAGTTGAATCTAATCTAACCTATAACATTTCTAATAATATCTTCTTTTTGGTTCAGCGGTTTATAAGAATCTCATAAGGGGTGAAAAAAACTAAGGGGTTTTTATAATTTATGCCAGTTTTACATTGTTACACTTATCCAGGAAATACTCACTATAAACTGCTCCACGTCTCTTTCCATGCCAACATTGGGTAAGTCTGGCATCATGTGAGCAACAACTTTAAAACCAGCATCCTTAGCAAGGTGGAAAGATTCACACACAGCTCGAACCGTGTGTCCTCTGAAAAAAGAACATAGGCATGCAAAACAACATAAGACACATATATCTCCAAAAAATATATCACTTAAAGTTTTGACTGAAACATCGAAATTAAATCTAACAAAAACAATAACATTGTTCGGTGATAAATTAACAATTTCCCTATATTGGCTATAAGTTAAGGATTTATGCACAGGTTAAATCCCACCGTCCTTCAAAGCACATTGATGACCAAAGGGTATAAAGGCAGTGTAATTATTAGCACAGTGATTAGCAAAGTCTCCTAATGCCTTGCGGTGATTGCCTAAATGACACATAATCAAGTAAGTAAACTGCAATTACCAACATGAGCCAGCAACTGCTCGAATGAAATGACTCGCTTGAAGTCTTAACACCACTGTTACGCTAATTGACACAGCAAGATCAGGTTTATCCAAACACCAAACACTCATCTTACTCTATGACTTCTCCTAATAAAGTTATTGATGTTAAAAGCATCAGATGCTGACCTGTTGGTATCCCGAGCCACATCCTCATAAACACTCTGTACGCCGATCTCCAGTCTGGTGCAACCGTAGCCTAGCATGTCACTCAAGTGTCTCTTCAGACAGTAGTCAGGTCTAGTCTCAATCGTGATGCCCACACATTTAGTGTTACTGCGCTCAGAGTACCTGAGGAAATAAATATCAACTCAGAAATTCTGATGCTATGTTATACATTTGATACATTTTCTTTTTATGCAAGTGTTATAAAACTAAAATGAACAAATTAAGAATACATAGGGCTCTATATAATGGAATACATCCATTACCCTACAAATTTAATTTTGCTTGTAAAGCACAAAGATTTGTTTCAAAACTATTTCTGAATTCACTTCTAATTTCCAGCAAATGAATAAATGAACAATAATAATGAAGTGTGGTCAAAAACTGAGTTATATCGAAACATACTTCCTATTCCTATGCCCTACATAGTTTCTAAAACATGACAGGCGAACAAATCTAAACTTATTTTTATTAAAACAAATATAAATATGCATACAATAAATACTACTACTACTACTAATAAAATTATAAAATGCTAATTGTCATGAAAAACCATTGTCAGTGGTTTTTATATTTATGTAGAAAATAATATTTATTGTAACATTTTTACTCGTTAATTCGTTTTAATATGTAAAGTTATTTGTGTATTGCTGTACATCCTGTGTGTATTAAGCAATGTGTAAGCGTTTGGAACTGTATAGGCACATAACTAACGCGCTCTGCGCTGGACTTTTAACCAGCTTTTAGTTGGTCAATAGTAAAGTTTCAGTTCCTGAAAATAGCAACATGCCAACAATGCAACTTAACACACCTCCTTTTTAAACCAGCAAACCCATGAGTCCACAAAGTGGTGCAAATGGATTTGTTATTTAAACAACGTGGCATAAAACGTGAAAATTAATGTTGCGCTGGTTTGAAAGTAGCGAATCACGCCATACACATCTTGTGCCTTATTGCGCCGGGTGTATGATAGGGCCCATTGATTAATAATGACAGTAAATACATTAAAAGATGTCACAACAATTCATATTTTAAATAATTGCTGAACTGAATCATAATAAATGTATCACAGTTACCACATAATTATTAAGCAGCACAACTGATTGTTACATGAACAAATCGGCTTATACTGTGGAAGGATCATGTTACACAGAAGAGTAATAACTACTAAACAATTCAGGTATGCTATAAATGAATGATAATAATGCTAAAATGAATAAATTGCATTTTATAATGGACCACAACAATGATAAATTTAAAATTGTCATACATTTTTTCTTTATTTTTTAATATTACCCTTAAAATGTATTTTTAAATCAATTAAATGTTAGTAAACAAAAGAAACATTTTTTTATGTATTACAGTTACTGATGATTATACAAACTCCCATATATAATAGAAGCAAACTATAAAATTGACATAACGTTGAATAATATATACAGTTGAAGTCAGAATTATTAGCCCCCCTTTGAATCTTTTTTTCTTTTTTAAATATTTCCCAAATGATGTTTAACAGAGCAAGGAAATTTTCACAGTATGTCTGATAATGTTTTTTCTTCTGCAGAAAGACTTATTTGTTTTATTTCGGCAAGATTAAAAGCAGTTTTTAATGTTTAAAAAACATTTTATGGACAAAATTATTAGCCCCTTTAAACTATATTTTTTAGAAAGTCTACAGAACAAACCATCGTTATACAATAACTTGCCTAATTACCCTAACCTGCCTAGTTACCCTAATTAACCTAGTTAAGCCTTTAAATGTCTCTTTAAGCTGTATAGAAGTGTCTTAAAAATATCTAGTAAAATATTATTTACTGTCATCATGGCAAAGATAAAATAAATCCGTTATTAGAGATAAGTTATTAAAACTATTATGTTTAGAAATGTGCTGAAAAAAATCTTCTCTCCAGTAAACAGAAATTGGGAAAAAAAATAAACAGCGGGGCTAATAATTCTGACTTCAACTGTACATACTGTATATAATAATAAATATTATTAATAAACAGATAAAATGAACAAAAGTATCTGATGCTGAAATGAAACCATTTAATGACTGAACTGGCATCATCTGGCTGATTGAATATACGTGCATAAATTTAACACTAATTCTGAATTGTGTGGTTTTTAGCTTCCTGTCACGCCTGACATTGTTCTGAAAATTTAATGGATGTTTAATAACCCAAAAACTCTTTCTGTCCCCTCAGCTCTTGTTTCTTTCTCCAGATTTCAGACAACGCAGTTATGAAACCAATGGAGTGTTTCTCATTTCTACTTCTTTTCTTTATTTCTTTCTCCCTCACACACACAGACACACACACACACACATCCTGCGCCGAGATAAGCAATGTGCCTGAAATCGAACTGTTGTCTCCCCCATCTCTGGCTGATTAGCTGCCGGAACAATTATGGCAATCGTGTCATCTTAACAAACCCGCTGATAAGCTGTGGTGTGCCGACAATCCTGTGGACGCCTGTCTATGTACACACTCACACAAACACATACACACTCTTATCAAGAAAATAAATATAATAAAAAAAACCTCAGGAATAAACTAACAGCGCCCTGCAGTGGCAGTCTATCACAATCTTACAATCAGTTTTACACCAAAACATTTGCCTTCCTTATGGCTATAATTTCACTTTGGAGGTCAACAGCATCACAATAGAGTCACCACTTGGCCAAAACTGATGCCTTTCTGAAAAGATATAAAATATAAAACAAAAATAAATGAAACATTTTTTAATCCGAATCAATTGGCTAGTTTCACAGAAGATGGTGTAAAAAATATTTAAAGGGACAGTTCACCCAAAAATTTTAATTTACTCATTTACTCACCCTCAAGTTTTGTAAGATATTTAAAAAGTAGATATTTTGAAGAAAGCTGAAAACCTTAAACAGGTTTGGAACAAGTAAAGGGTGTGTAAACAGAATTCAGTTATTCATTTAAACGCAAAAAAAGGCATTTATTTGCTTGGTTAGTCAAGTTAATGTCAGCTTAATAACTGACTTTATCTTGTCGTGATCATTTAAGCAAAGAGTTTAAATGCCACCTTCTGTTTCATTGTTCTGTGACTAGTCAGAAAACAGAGCCAATGCAGCTGCTCAGACTGCTCAAAAACACCAGTTATTCTTCTAAACACTGACATGCTGCTACATCTGCCCAACAGGGGGGATTGGCACCATGCTGTAACTGATCCAAGATCAGCATTTGTTAATTGTGCCAATATGGACTTAAATGATCCAACAACAAAAAGCACCGATTCCAGAACGGCGCTTATCAAGTGGTGAATTTCCTCAGACGGACATAAGACAACACAGCTGCTCAATTCCCCTCTAGCTGCTCCATTTAACTCCCGCACTTTAATTCCTGCACTTAACGACTGATCTCAGACCACTTGTGTAATGGCTTGAAAACAAGTGTATTTATGTATAATTACTACTGAAGCAAATGTGAGCAGATATTTATGAAATTTGGTCTTTTTATTGAGATCTGATAGCAGAGAGAATAAAAACATGAAAAAGTGATTAAAGGGAGGGGGGTGCATGAGAAAAGGAAGTCAGGAGGACTCAAAATCTTTTTTTTTTTTTCATTAGTTCAAGTTCAAATTTCAGCCAAATCAATTTTAGATATGAATCCCCCCATTTCGGGCGACACGGTGGCTCAGTGGTTAGAACTGTCACCTCACAGCAAGAAGGTTGCTGGTTAGAGTCCCGCCTGGGTCAGTTGGCATTTCTGAATGGAGTTTGCATGTTCTCCCCGTGTTTGCGTAGGATTTCTCCGGGTGCTCCGGTTTCCCCCACAGTCCAAAGACATGCACTATAGGTGAATTGAATAAACTAAAATTGGCTGTGAGTTGGAATTGGAATGAGTGTGTATGGAGTTTCCCAGTACTGGGTTGCAGCTAGAAGGGCATCCACTGTATAAAAAATATGCTGGATAAGTTGGCGGTTCATTCCGCTGTGACAACCCCTGATGAATAAAGAGACTAAGCCAAAGGAAAATGAATGAATGAATCACTCCATTTTAACATTGAAATTAAACTATCTGCTTTCATCAAATGCTCGTTAATAATTTAGTAACACTACTAAATGACTCTTGTATGTATGTCTGTAACCGTGTGCAATTTTTTACATTTTTGATCATTTACATCCTTTTCAATTCTAAATCTGTTATAAATGAACTTTCAATTTTTATTTACTTAAATTTTTGTGTTAAAAGTTGTTACGTCCCGGGAATTCTGTGTGTCTCTCTATCTCCCTCCATTATTTTTTAAGTTTTTAATTTGAGATAGTTTGTTGACACTGTTTCTTCCCCAGGGGATATGGAGAGGTAAATGTGACTTACCTAGCGAACCTGTGTAAAGACACACCAGGTTCAGGAGTGAGCCCTGTCTTTGTATTTTTCTGTTTGGTTAGATTAGAGTACCTAAGTTAGGGTGCGCAAACGCTGAAGACTTGCTTTCGATTATTTTGTTTTCAGTTAGGTAAAAGGGTTAGACTGAGTTAGTTTGATTTTTGGTTTTGTTATTTTTTTTTTTTCAGCGCCACTTTTGTCTGCTTTCCCTGCAGGGTTTATTGTTTTTGGATTATTTTTGTTGGTATAAATTGTATATAATTTACCTTTTGTTGTTATTTGTTGTGGGTGTCACGGTGGCGCAGTGGGTAGCACAGTCAATCGCCTCACAGCAAGAAGGTCACTGGTTTAAGCCTCGGCTGGGTCAGTTAGCATTTCTGTGTGGAGTTTGCATGTTCTCCCCACGTCCAAAGACATGCGGTACAGGTGAATTGGGTAAGCTAAAATTGGCTGCAGTGTATGTGTGAATGAGAGCGTATGAGTGTTCCCCAGTGATGGGTTGCAGCTGAAAGGGCATCTGCTGCGTAAAAACATATGCTGGATAAGTTGGCGGTTCATTCCGCTGTGGCTACCCCAGATTAATAAAGGGACTAAGCTGAAAAGAAAAGAAATGAATGAAAATGAAAGCCTCAGTGTGATGCAGAGTTATCATTATACAAAAATCAAGAAAATCTTTGGATTTGTTTGATTCGTAAATTATGTAGGCTTTTTTAAACACTGATAATATATAAGAACTATTAATAACTGTAATTTTCCAAATGGAAAAAAGGTTGGTTTGTTGGTTGTACACTAAATCATCAATAGCCTATTTATTGAGTTTATGACGCGGCTCCAGACAGCACAGAGGCCATCAACATCAGAGCTGATTTATGTCAACTCATCTGTGTCAAACTGTGACCGGAAATATCCTTCTTTCATTTTGCTTCTTTGGCAAAATATGTCTGTAGACACATGTGGTTGCATGTGCTACTGTCGCAAGAGTTAACAAATATTTTTTGCACATTTAGGGGCCGATCACAAAGAGCACACCTTTCCGTTCCAAAAATGCGAGGCGCACCGCACTGCCTTTTATGTTGACAAGAAAAAAAGAAGTGCGGTGCTCTTTAGTATGTCACTAGGAATTGACTGAATCAGCTCAACCGTATTGTGTGCGAGTCGTGTTGCTGTCGATGTTCTAATTGTATTTTTTAATAATATTGTGATATTCAAGATCTGTAAAGTAACACAGTTCTAGGTAACTTGAAACAGCAACCAAAAGTCTCTCCTCCATCATTAAAGGTTTGCCGTAGTCGCCTTGACAACACAAACCCTGCTGTCACCTCAACAGAAACCCTGCAGTGCTTTCATTTGATTGAAGAACGAAAAAGACGCAACTGAGGTAACAGGCTTTATCCGCTCGAGCACACAGCGCGCAACGGCAAAACGTGAGGCGCCCAGGGCGCATAACCAGCTCGTAAAACACTCACAGACGTTAGTAAACCATTCAAGAGATGCACCTCTCAATGCAAAAAAAGCGCGTTCGCTGTGATCGGCCCCTTATGCAGCCAAAAATAAAAATGTAAAAATATATAAAATTATATATTTTTTAATCGTTTAACTGACACCGTTTATCGGTTACAAATGCACCCTTTCGGTTAACAGTTAATCAATTATTTTGCGCATCCCTAATGAAACCGCATGTGCAGGCTCTAAAAATTTTTTTTTTTTTTCCCTCACGGCCGCACGCCGGAGATCCAGCACGGTGCTGGAATACTTTAAGCCCTGCACTATAACCAGAGTTTTGTCTTGAAGAATCCCCCCTTCTCCTGATAGGGCGGCACGGCAGGCCAGTGGTTAACACTGTTGCCTCACAGCAAGAACGCCACTGGTTTGTCCCCTCACCAAGCCGTTTAACGTTTCTGTGCGGAGTTTGCATGTTCTCCCCGTGCTCGCGTGGGTTTTCCGCGGGCTTCCTGGTTTCCTCCCACCTTCCAAAGACATACAGTACACCTTAAGTAAATTGACTTCTTCAAAGTAGCATCTTAAGACAAACTCTTAGTCAGCTATATCTCGTATAGCACGTTCACAACCAAGGGAGTTCACGAGAGCTACCTGAGCTCAAACTCCCCTCTCGCCCTTCAAAAAAAAAAAAAAAAAAAAGGGGGGGGGGCTCGAGGATCTTATGAGCTCAGGGCTCTTTCCCAGGACAACATGCCAAATATGCTTTATTATCAATCATCAGCTAAGTGTGAACTCTTGAAAGAATATGACATTTGCCTACATAAGGCCAGTGAATTGAAGAGCAAATGCAAACATCCACAATGATATAATTAAAAGCTTTCTTAAAGGTGCCACAGAAAGAAAAAACTGGATATATAAAGACAAAGCTGAATAAGAGTTCAGTATGTGGAAATGGCATACATTGAGCCTCAAACACCACTGTTTGCTCATTCTCGTGTAAATATGATAAGTGTAAAATGCTTGCGGAAATCAAGCTAATCTGAAAAAAAAAAACAACAACTCTGATGTTACTCATGGCATGATTAATATGCATTATTATTAATGCAGTTTAACACAGCTTATTACATTTACTATGTATATGGGACTCTTATTTTGAGAATGGGACAGGCATTAGCTCTTAACTGCCATTAGTGTATTGGGGAAACAAATCATGATCTATCTTTTATATGTGTGCACGATTTTAAGAACAAGCTACAAGTTTTATTGCTGCAGTTCACTTAACAGCCCTCGGCATCACAATAACAAGGGTTACTGAATTCCACACACAGCCCTTTAAAGTTGACTTCAAACAAACAGTTGATGATAGATAACAGAAATCACTCCAACTAATTCTCACAAAGACAAGCGCATCATGTCTCAAACAGTGTTGTCTTTCCCAAGGCACAACGCCAGCTGGTGATTGACTGTTCGTTGCCCTCTCCTGGCCCCGAGAAGTTGTGTCACGAAGCTCATAATTAAGACTGGCCTGATTCTATCACTCAAACAAAGTTTATCATGGGCCGCTGGTACCTGACAGCTTCGGTGACGTTGTTAGACGTGTGTCCTGACAGCGCGTCATGGAGGTTACGGATGAAATAGTCCCTGTACTCCTCCGGCAGAGCCATGAATGTGCCTCCCATCACAATGAACTCCACTTTATCCACGCTGTGTCCCAGCTGCTTGAGCTAGATGTGCAAACACAGCAGAGCAATGACATTAACAGCATTTAAATGAGCGGAAAAGCTGAGAGGATCATCAAGCCTGCAGATCTACACCGTAAAAACCAAAACCATTAAGTAGCTTTTATGATGCCTTACGATTTTCACTGTACAGCGCTGATGAATTATGAACTGTGAAGATGACTCACCTGTTCTACTCGGTGCCTAGTCTGGAGGTAGGGATCGTATCGCGCACGGATGGCTCTCATTGATGTGGGCTGGGTGAATAGATGATCAAAACCAAGAATATTGAATGACACCAGTGCAAAACTCATAAAAACACATCCGTGATAGTATTGCTTTGAGAGACAGAAGGACAATTACCTCGTATCCTGTGTATGATTGTGTGGAATATTCAAAATCAGAGTCTGGACCCCCTGGGCAATAGCTGTTTGAGGACATGAAAACAAAAACAACAAACATCAAAAGTGAGACCAGGTTTGTCATTATGGTCATAAATGTTTCCACTACAACTGAAACACAATGTTAATTGCTTGAACCAGATGCAGGACATCATTTTGAATATGTACTGTAAAATATTTATGATGCAGATCTTTGGGATGAACAGCTTGTGTTGTGGAATTGCTCATTTTTAAGTCATTTTGTATATAACCATGGGCTGAATGAATACATGTTCACTACTGTTTAAAACTGCAGGGTCAGATTTTTGTTTTAATGTTTTTGAAAGACTTTAAAATATACAGTTATACAGTAAAATTAATATTTTGTATTAATGTTTCTGAATGAAATGTATTTTTTATGGTAAAGAATTTGCCTTCAGTGTCATGTGATCCTTCAGAAATCATTCTAAAACACTGATCTAGTAGTAGGGTTTCAAAATAATTACTGATTGGGGGTATTGGGCATGTTAGAGTAATTTTAGAGTAATTTGTTTTTCTAAAAATGACAAAATGTAAATTTTTAAAATCAAAATTTTAAATAATATGCAAAAGGTACACAAATTGAGATTACATACAAATGGAAAAAAGAGAAAAAATAAATTGATAGATATAATGACAGTAAAAAAATATTTTTAAAAAGGAAGTATAACAGTAATAATAATAATAATGACACCAACAATATTAATAATAATTACAAGTACTATGCCAACTACTACTACAGCAATTATTATTGCTACTACTACAGCTACTACTACTGCGACAACGACTACTACTACTTTAACAACCACAACTACTCCAACGACCACAACTACTACTATAACCACAACAACAAAAAAGGACTTTTAAAAAAAAGTCATGTTAAAAGAACATTAATAAAATTTGTTGAATTAAATACTGGGAATATTCAAATGTGGTTTCTGAAATATTGATAAAATGTGCATTATTTGTCAGTGATATTGTGCAGATTAAATGTAAGATTTTAAAATTTAAGAATTTCTCATTATCTTCTTTGTTTTTGACAATAACAATAATAATAATAATAATAATAATACATTTTATTTAAAGGCGCCTTTCTGGAACTCAAGGACACTGTACAATAAAACAAAAGCAATAAGACAATAGGAAGAAGAATATAAAAAGTATATACAGCTAGTGCAGATACAATTAAGTGTTAAAATCCATCTTGCAATCGAGTACAATTGTTGAAATAAAACCATAAACTAATTTAATTTCAAATTTAATTCAAGCATTTCCAAATATCTAAGCATGTTTTTAAGTACTTTCCAGGGCTTGAATACCTATGTCTGAAATGCAAGTACTTTCAGAATGCGTGGGAACCCTGACAAGGATATGTTATGCTGGACATACTCACACACAGATGTTGCCAGTGAAACTAATGTGTGGACAGCGATGAGGTTTGCACATCACAGCAACAACTGCAATCTACAAAAAATATATATTAATACAAAACTCTGAGCTACAGTTTCATTTCTACATTATTATTTACATCACCTCCCAAAAAATAAACAACAACAAGCCATCCTTACCCCACTGGCTGTGCGGATGGGTTTGGCTTTCAACTTTGGCACCAATGCTCTGCGATAGTGCGGTGGTACTGCAGCAATGATATCCACCAGCCGTGGCTGTGCGGAGAGGCCATATTTGGCTGAGGTCTTTGTCTTGACTCTATAAAGAAATGATTTTATCTGTCAATATCTTTAAATAAACACAATTGTGCTTTTGAAACTTAGAATTAGTACATCTTCAAAAATACACTGACTTGTTAAGGTTAATATCTTTTCCTTCTTCATGGGCCTCAACCAACTGCTTGATGACATCTGCTATTGTCATCATCATCAGTTCTGCACGACTCAAGTCACCTGATGTTTAAAAACAAACCATTCAATTAAACAGACAAGTCATATTGGAAAAACACCAACCTTTGTGCTAATCTCGGTCTCAGCAGAAAGCATCAAGATACCCTTCACTATGATTAAGAATTAGTTGAAGTATAGAGCTACTTACTTGGAATAAACTGACAGCTTTAATTATTATTATTTTTTTGTTTAACACAGTGGAACATTCCAGTCTTAAACAACAACAACAGTCACAGAATTTCAATTAACATTTAACCTTTAAACACTTACTCCATCCAAAAACAAATTAAATAAATAGGACAGCTTTTCAATCTGCACAATCACGGCAAGAATCGCCGAGTTATTTTTGTTCCACTTTTGCAGTTTGACAAGCATGTAAATGCAGTTGTGAAGAACAGCTTTTATCAACTTAGATTGGTGGCAACAGTGAAACCCTTTCTTTCTAAAAAAAGATCTAGAAACTGTAACCCATGCTTTAATTTCCTCTTGGTTAGACTACTGCAACTCCTTGTACATTGGTCTACCCCAGTCAACACTTTCTTGGTTACAGTTGGTTTAGAATGCAGCCGCCAGATTAATAACAGGAACTAAGAAAAGAGATCATAAACCCCCTGTCCTCGCCTCATTGCACTGGCTTGGCTTCCTATAAAATTCAGAGTTGATTTTAAAATCCTTCTTTTCACATATAAAGCATTGCACAATTCTGCCCCGGTCTATGTCAATGAACTTATTAGGCCATATACAGCTTGTAGACCATTAATGTCCCATGATCAGTTTCTTTTGTCTGTCCCTCGGTCTCGCTGCATATCAAAAGATGATCGAGCTTTCTGTGTTGCGGTCCCAAGACTCTGGAACAGTCTCCCTTTGAACATCAGGATTTCACCATCCTTGGACGCTTTTAAATCAAACTTAAAAACTTATTTTTACTCTCTTGCCTTTGAGTGACGCATACATGTTATATCTTATCTGTATTTTAGTATATATATATATATATATATATATATATATATATATATATATATATATATATTTCCAAGTTTTATTTTATTTTATTAAATATTTAGTTTTATTGTTAAGCACTTTGGATCAACTACGGTTGTGTAAAACTGTGCTCTATAACTTAAGTTTGCCTTGCCTAGTTAATAACATAAACTTTAAGTGTAACCCAAAAAACTTTCTAAATAAACACTATTTGGCTTGCTTATTTGGAGTAAAAAGCTAGCATTATTATACTTTTGATGATAACTAACCAGGATTTTACTACAATTAAATAAAAAACAAATCATGATAATCTAATGATAACCACAAATTAACTAATTTAAGGCTTTGCTACACAATACAGGGAGTGCAGAATTATTAGGCAAGTTGTATTTTTGAGGATTAATTTTATTATTGAACGACAACCATGTTCTCAATGAAGCCAAAAAACTCATTAATATCAAAGCTGAATATTTTTGGAAGTAGTTTTTGGTTTGTTTTTAGTTTTAGCTATTTTAGGAGGATATCTGTGTGTGCAGGTGACTATTACTGTGCATAATTATTAGGCAACTTAACAAAAAACAAATATATACCCATTTCAATTATTTATTTTCACCAGTGAAACCAATATAACATCTCAACATTCACAAATATACATTTCTGACATTCAAAAACAAAACAAAAACAAATCAGTGACCAATATAGCCACCTTTCTTTGCAAGGACACTCAAAAGCCTGCCATCCATGGATTCTGTCAGTGTTTTGATCTGTTCACCATCAACATTGCGTGCAGCAGCAACCACAGCCTCCCAGACACTGTTCAGAGAGGTGTACTGTTTTCCCTCCTTGTAAATCTCACATTTGATGATGGACCACAGGTTCTCTATGGGGTTCAGTTCAGCTGAACAAGGAGGCCATGTCATTAGTTTTTCTTCGTTTAGACCCTTTCTTGCCAGCCACGCTGTGGAGTACTTGGACGCGTGTGATGGAGCATTGTCCTGCATGAAAATCATGTTTTTCTTGAAGGATGCAGACTACTTCCTGTACCACTGCTTGAAGAAGGTGTCTTCCAGAAACTGGCAGTAGGACTGGGAGTTGAGCTTGACTCCATCCTCAACCTGAAAAGGCCCCACAAGCTCATCTTTGATGATACCAGCCCAAACCAGTACTCCACCTCCACCTTGCTGGCGTCTGAGTTGGACTGGAGCTCTCTGCCCTTTACTGATCCATCTTGGCAGCTGCACGCTTGACTTTTCTCAGTTCATGGGCAGTTATTTTGCGCCTTGGTTTTTCCACACACTTCTTGTAACCCTGTTGACTGTTTTGAATGAAACGCTTGATTGTTCGATGATCACGCTTCAGAAGCTTGGCAATTTTAAGAGTGCTGCATCCCTCTGCAAGATATCTTACTATTTTTGACTTTTCGCAGCCTGTCAAGTCCTTCTTTTGACCCATTTTGCCAAAGGAAAGAAAGTTGCCTAATAATTTTGCACACCTGATAGAGGGTGTTGATGTCACTAGACCACACCCCTTCTCATTACAGAGATGCACATCACCTAATATGCTTAATTGGTAGTAGGCTTTCGAGCCTATACAGCTTGGAGTAAGACAACATGCATAAAGAGGATGATGTGGTCAAAATACTCATTTGCCTAATAATTCTGCACTCCCTGTATAACCACATGGCTACTTACTACACCTTTACTATAATAGAATCATGGTTAGTTTGTAAGGGTTTACAGTTCACATTTATATCTCCTTAACAAAACATATCCATAAGATATAAGATAAGGTACATTTAGTAAGCATCTTATTATTAAGAATATTATTGTGTCTACTTATTTCCTTCAACTATGTCAAACTGTCATTTCAATAAAGACGAACATTTACGAAACAACTAGTTTTTATTGTAACTAAAATATTACGTTCCGTTAAATATGAAATTATGAAACCACCAATCTTAAATTGAGGTACAATTGGCTTTATATTCGCATATTCATTCATTAACAACTTGTGACACACTCCCTATATTGTTTACCGTGGTACTTTTTAATATTCAGTCTGAAATCACATGTAATTATAACTTGATAACAACATTAGCATGATTTAATTGACTGTAAACAATGTATTTTGTAATGTCATTGGCTGCTAATGTGATTTCTCTATTTAGAATTTGTAAAGAATACTTTTCTGATATTATATTATTAAGGAGAAAGTCTGAGAGTGCGAATATAAAACCAACTTTACCTCACTAACTGAGAGTAGATGATGAAAGATTAGTTAGTTACAACATGCTTTCTGAGCTAAGTTACCAGTATACGTCCTGCAAAAAAATGAGCAAATAATACTTACTCTTCTTTTTTGGCTTTCCCATCTTAGACCCGGTCTACAAACACTCCAGCTCTCGTACCAGATAAAGACTAAAATGTGCAGTTATTTAGTTCATGAACTGACGGATATTTTTCAACATCTGTTAACATGCTACACTCTTCCGTAAAACGAAAACGTGTGTCGTAAAGCAACACTGTACTGTTGTCGTGAAGTTGTCAGGCACTTTACCACAGATCTGAAGTGCATACTTGAGGACCTCTAGTGTTCAAATGTGGTTGTGTAGTAGAGACGTTTTAGCTTAAAAGGCTGTAATATGAATCCCACACAAACTGGATAAAATTATTAATAATCATATTATTAATAATAATAATAATAATAATAATAATAATAATAATAATAATAATAATAATAATAATTGTATTAACCAAACAATAAAATAATACATATACAATTTAATAATTTTAAACAATAAAAAAATATGTATTTAAAAAGTACATATTTAAATTATGAAATATTTATTAAATTAATAATTATTACCTGTAAACATACAAAAATTTTATTGGGATATATATACAGTTGAAGTCAGAATTATTAGCCCCCCTTTGAATTGATGTATAAGAGATCAAGGACATTTTCACAGCATGTCTGATAATATTTGATTCTTCTGGAGAAAGTCTTATTTGTTTTATTTCAACTAGAAGCTATATTTTTTCGATAGTCTACAGAACAAACCATCATTATACAATAACTTGCCTAATTACCCTAACCTGCATAGTTAACCTAATTAACCTAGTTAAGCCTTTAAATGTCACTTTAAGCTGTATAGAAGTGTCTTAAAAAATATCTAGTCAAATATTATTTACTGTCATCATGGCCAAGATAAAATAAATCAGTGATTAGAAATGAGTTATTAAAACTATTATGTGTAGAAATGTGTTGAAAAAATCTGCTCTTCGTTAAAGAGAAATTGGGGGAAAATAATTTAGGGGGGCTAATAATTCAGACCTCAACTGTATATATAATATATAAAATATATATAATAAAAAATGACTACAACAAACAAACAGAAATTAGATGAACTAAACTAGATGAGATTTAAATGACTGAAAAGTAACAGACGTGTACTAAAGCTATATTTACACGATTCATAACTGAACATCTTAGTAACTTGCTATATTTAGGACGATTTGTTTCTACAGTGGGCTTAGTGCAAAACTAAACTGAAAGTTTGATCATTTATAGAACACAGCTGTTTGGTGCAACCGCAAATTGTAACATGCAAGCAATAATAATAATAATAATAATAAAAAAGCAATAATAAGAATATATATTATTAGTAAATCTATCTATCTGTCTATGGGTTGTGGGTTATATGCATATAATATATTATAATATAATATAATCTTAAGGAAGATTATATTATATTATCCCTCTATGGCATAGAGGGCAACAAATATATTTTTTGTCTCACAACCCCCGCCCCTTTAATTAAAAAATATATATATCACAAAAAAGTCAAATAATAAGTTGGTGAGCAATGAAATTGAGGTGGGTGTGGATTCGACCTGTCCTCTGGGGGCAAAAGAGCCATTTTTGGGACCATAGCCTGCTTGAGCACACTATATCAAAATGTAAGATAGATTTAAATTTTAACATGTTTAAACTTAAATATCTTTATATTAAAAATATGTGTGATGTGCATGGATATGTAAAGAAGCATGTTTGATTGAGAAAAGACTAAATGGTAGTTTTTCATTTGTTGCCTCAGGGCAACATTGTGCAGTTAGACCACTTTTGTTAAAACAATAACATCCTATGGATGGAAATGTGCAGAAATGTATAGTTATCACCATAATATATTTTTTTGCTATGCTGTATAATATTACTTACAGGAAATAGATGTTCAAGTATTTTATGGGGGTAAAAAACAAGATTGAGCAGTTAGGCTCCTTCCTTCTGGACAGCAAGCTTGAAGAGTCACCTTAGCTATGTTTCCATTCAAAGATGCAAATTAAACTTGCAAAAAGCCACAGCTCTGCACAGTTTATCTTCAACCCTGATTAAAAAAACCTGATTAAACTAATTGAGTCAGGCTTGTGTTGAAGCAGGGCAGGAAGGAGTTTGTTGTGCATCTGGATTCAGCCCACTTGATAGTCATGGATATACAGAAAGGGAGATACAGAGTTCCAGGATGCAAAGGTTCATCTAAAGGAAGGTGCCCAAACTCTGTCCTGGAGGGCCGGTGTCTTGCAAAATCCAAATGCCAACCTTCCAATAGGGGCTGGGGAGGAGCACATTTTATGATTGATTTATTATAAGGGACCTTCAAGCAGCCACAAATTAGGGTAAATATTTTTTTACTCCTAAAACAAAAATCCATGCCATATAGTGTTATATTATATGATATTAGGCCCATATGATATGATATGATATGATATTATATTATATTATATTATCAGAGCTCAAATAATGTCATGAATCCTCTATTGAGTAACTCTCGCCAGTGAGTCACTCACGTAGTATAAAAAATGGCTTGTGTACATTTTTGGGTGTGTCCGTCTGAAACGAGGAGGCACCGCAGAAAAATAAGCGTAATGTAGTCCCTCCTTCAGCTCAGCTCAGCCCAGCCTAGCCTGCAGGTCTACACATTAAAACCGATACAGTGCTGAGTATCAATAGACGGTGGCAATAAAACTATGACTACGATCGTCTAACATATATAGTGGGCAAGACGTTTTAGGGAGGGTCTGTTTTTTTTCTTCCGTCCCAGGATAAACATCTGTGCTTTTCCGCAGCTCCACTGCAACCTTTGGATCGGTAAAAAGAAATAGCCTACATAAATACAGCATATACATTCATCATGCATCAGCTTATAAGGAAATTCGTCTTCACCGAGTCGCATTGTTTGGAGGAGGAGGAGGACAACACGAAAAGTTTCGCGGAGTTGTTTGAGAAGTTGGATGTGAATAAAGATGGAAAAGTGGATGTTTCCGAGCTCAAGACGGGCCTGGCTGCTATGGGCTTCTCTATGGGCAAAGGAGAAGCGCAGGTATTTCCAGTTCACTGCATTTCTGCTGTTGTTAACGCGCTTTAGTTTTACATCAGCACATTGGGTTCTGTAAAAACCGCAGTAACCAATAAACCACGCTGACAGGCTCTCATATTGTTCGCATGCAAGGGGAATTTACTGTTCTACTAAGGAAAATCCACCATTTTGTTTAATGTAAAAACGCAAAGATAATAATAAATGGCTTTGAGCTGAACCATTAAAATACTATAAGCAGTAGTTCAAAGAAATAATGGTAAATGATGCATTGAGTGCCAGCCCACATCCTTCTCCTTCTCCTCCTTCTCTTCTTCTTCATCTATTGTACTATTTAATATAGTCGTAATGCACATATTCAGGGTTGCTGCTAGCAATTTTGGTCCCTATTAAAAGAAAATGTCAGCTTAGGGCCCCTGTTAGTACTGTTAATACTAAAAAAGCAGATCATTTGGGGCCCCAAAATTGCATGGGTCCTAAGACTTGTCCTAACATACTCCCACTTGGTGATTTTATATTCACATATTCAGATTTTCTCCTTAATACAAGTTCAAAAAAGTGTTATTTGCAGATTATAAATAAGGGAATCATATTAGCAACCAATGACTGTCAAAGTACATCATTCACCGTCAATTAAAATAGTGCTGATGTTGTTTTGAAGTCATACATGCTGTTTCAGACTGAATATTCAATGTAGCATGGGAAAACAATACAGTGCAATGAATGTGCGAAAATGAAACCAACTTTAGCTCAATCACTCGGTGACTCCCCTGCACATATTAATAGTCACCAAACTTTGAATACAGAAAATGACAGATCTTTGCCTCAACCTTCCTTTAAAATGACTGTTAACATAGAGTTTTCCCGTTTGGTTTCAGGAAGTGCACTTGAAGCAGAAGGGTGGGTATAGACACTACTGTAGCTGCTCGTGTAAACCCACATTCCTTTATCCACTGACATTCACTAAAACAGCTGATAACCCCACCTTGCTTAAGCAAATGATACTCAAAGTTCAAACAAAGAATGTGCCAGCAAACTCATCAGCTCACATACAGAGAATTTATAATAGTTGAGTTGTTTTGAGTGATTTTTGTTGCTTATTTGTTTTACATGGCCTATTGTATGCTTCAGTATACTGTGAGTTGTGTGTTTTGGATTGGGCTGTTGAATGCTTGATCCTGATTGGCTGATGAACATTCTCTAAGGTGTGCAATTATTGTCAGATCAACACACAAGCCTAGCTGAAGTAGTTCCAGACAATCTTGACCGCATTAGTTTCATATTACTACTATGCTGAATAGAGTTGGGTCGAAATCACAGATGGCCGATAGACATCAGATGCTGAGCCCCCGCCCCCGTCATAGCAGCAACCCGCTTGCAAAATATACACACTTAGGCCCCGTTTACACTAATACGTCTTAGTTTTAAAATGGCATTTTTAAACGAAAATGATCCACACTGGGTCATCTAGCATTTCCCAAAAGTCCTCCTCCACACTATACCGCTGAAAACGCACATCACGTGACCACACACAAACAGGCACGCGCTGCAGCATATGCGTACGTCTGAGCACCAGGCAGTCAGCAGGTGCTTTGAGCATAAAACTCCAGAGAGCAGTGCACGTCGGACAGTTTATCAAGGATGTACCGCTGAATCGCGTCTTACTATAGTTGTTAAACGTGATATTTAATTCATCTGGTCTCTATCTAATGACTCTTCGGTCTTTTGAATCCATCAGGTAACGTGTCACAGCGTCAGTACACTGCTTCAATCTTTCGCTTTCACGCTTGTACTTAGTAATTTTAGCGAAAACCTCAGATACTGTTTGTTGGTTCCTGTTGGCTGTGAATGTGCACCATTTTTACCAACCAAGTTTGTCGATGCCATTATAGCGACACAGATCACTCTGCCTATACATGCCAGAGACCATGCGGGTCAGGTAGTTGAAACGGTAGGCTACAAATAATTATTTTGATATAAACTAATTAATTAATTATTAATAAATAAATAATTCACCACAATGCCATCGTCCATCACGAGGTTTCACATTAGACATCGTACGATGCCAAATTGGTCGACATCGCCCAACCCTAATGCTGAATGAGTTTAGTTATTTCAGACTACTACTGTATAAAATCAAATCAACACAAAACTGAAGGCTTTGGATGAGATGCATAAGAAACCCAATATACTACACGCAGGAGCTGTTGGAGGACAAAAATCTGAGAAATGTCTGAAAATACAACATCTCCGTTTTGTGTATCGGCTTATTTTTCGAATGATTCAACATCCCATCGTCAATTATTCCTGTTTCTGTATGACAACAATGTATGACTGTTTTAAAAGACCAAACTTAAGTCTGAAAAAAGCTTAAGGAATCAATATGACAGACTTTTTGCAAGTCAACATTTTTCTAAATAGCTGTTCATTCAATACAGATTGTGTTAAAGTATCATCACAGATATCATTGGGAAACAGCAAAATCAATTATGCAATCTAAACTGGAGACAATTCAGGTTCAGCTGTTAGGTCAGTTCAGATCAGTGATAAAGTGAAATTCCTCATTTTGAAACATGTTTAATTTAGCAGTATGTAGCAATATGATGAAAATTAGAGCTGCGATATTGGAAAATTCTGACACTATGATATTTTGCTTTGCTACGATATATTTTGTGATTTGAAAAAGCTCTATTTGGAAAGATATCCCTAATTTAGATGGACGGGGGTGATCAAATCTTTTTCTATGCAGTGCATCTGCATACATTATAATAAATTACAAGCATATATAAAGCATATAGAAATAAATGAACATTGCTTTATGTTTTTGGGGGGAGTCTAACAGTTTGCATGTTCTCCCCGTTTGTGTGGGTTTCCTCCGGGTTCTCCGGTTTCCCCCACAGTCCAAAGACATGCGGTACAGTACAGGTGAATTGAAGCTAAATTGGCCGTAGTGTATGTGTGTAAATGCAAGAGTGTGTGGGTGTTTCCCAGTGATTGGTTGCAGCTAGAAGGGCAGCCGCTGCAAAAAATTTGCTGGATAAGTTGGCGGTTCATTCCGCTGTGGCGACCCCTGATTAATAAAGGGACTAAGCCAAAAAGAAAATGAATGAATGAATAACATTGTCAGTATAAATCATTTAAAAAATAATATTTAATACACTAAGAAATGCTGGGTTATTTAAACCCAAATTGGGTAAAATATGGACTAACCCAAACATTATTAATTAAAATTGTTCCTATTTAATAAAAAAATAACCCAGCAGTTGGGTTAGTCCCCATTACACCCAGAATTTGGTTGAAATAACCTGGCATTTTTAGTGTAATATCTTTATCTTTTAATATTTAATAATAATCTAATCTAATCCTGCGATGTGACTATTGCAGATACACACGTTGCGATAGCGATGCTCAAATGATATATTGTTCACTAGTGAGAATGTAGTGTTTAATGATCGAGTCAGTGTTAGGTTGATAAATTATAGGATCTTCCTTAGAACATCACAATGTGCAGAATTGTACAGTTATGAAAGGTTGAAGGATTTGTTGAACCGTTTCACTGGATTTATTACAGTAGGTGTGGGTTTGAGCAAAATGTTACTATATGTTTTATTATATGAAGGTCTCATAACATTACTTCTAAATATCAAAAAAATATATATTTTGTGCAAGCAAAAATTATAACATTGTAATTTTAAATATGGTAGAAATGTCATTTTACAAAATAAAACAAATGTTTTATTCAAACTATTATTCATATAAATCAAATAGCCAATAATATTAATGTTATATTAATGTTAAATTTAATGTTCTCCATAGCTGTAAATATATTTATACAGGTTTTCTTGTACTCAGCAAGGCACGTTTTCCAGAAAGCTCATGCTCCTGTGTTCTGTTTCTTTTGCAGAAAATTGTTACCTCAGGGGATACCGATAAGGATGAAGGGTTGGACTTTGAGGAGTTTTCAAAGTATCTGAAAGAACATGAGAAAAAACTCAGGCTGACCTTTAAGAGTCTGGACAAAAATGAAGATGGTAAGATTGAAGTACAGTGTGTGTTTTTCTCTCCTCCTTTTAACCATTAACTCTTCATTCCATAATTCCCAATATGCACTAAAGAATTATAGATATAATACTATTACTTTCTGTAATGCTGCACATTGTACAAAAACGTGATATACTGTAAAAAATTTTGACTGGACTTAAACTAAGGTTTGTTCACACCTTTAATTTGGTTCTGTTGGTTTGTTTGGTACCAACCTAAAAAGGAAATCAGTACATTTAGTCTTTAGCTTAGCATTCACGCTCTCAAAGAACAACAGTATACAGTATGATGCAGTTGAAGTCAAAATTATTAGCCCTCCTGTCATATTTCCCAAAAGATGATTAACAAAACAAGGAATTTTTCACAGTATTTCCTATAATATTTTTTCTTCTGGAGAAAGTTTGATTTGTTTTATTTTGGCTAGAATAAAATAAGTTTTAATTTTTTTTAAAAACCATTTTATGGTCAATATTATCAGCCCCCTTAGGCAATATTTGACTTTGTCTACAGAATAAACCACTGTTATACAATGATTTGCCTTATTACCCTAACTTGCCTAATTAAGCCTTTAAATTACATTTTAAGGTGAATACTAGTACCTTGAAAAATATCTAGTAAAATATTATGTACCGACATGGCAAAGATAAAAGAAATTAGTTATTAGAAATGAGTTATTAAAACTAGTATGTTTAGAAATCTTAAATTGGGGAAAAAATATACTGGGGGGTATTGGGGGCTAATAAATCTGACTTCAACTGTATGTTTTTCTGTATTTTTATCAGTTGAGAACTCTTAGCTTATATAATGTGTAAATGATCTGTTAAACAATGATCTGCTGCTCATTTGAGACACATTTATGATATGGTATTGAACTGCAACATCACAACCAATGATGGTTTGTTTGGATGTTGTGTTTTTATGCAATTATATCACACCAAGGTTGTTCGGTGCACATCGAGGTTTAGATTGCTGTGTTCACACTTAAAATTCACCCAACTAACAGAGCAATCACACAAGAGTTTATGTTAATCAGAGCAAACCTGCCAAATGTGAACACGCCCTATAGAGAAACACTTGTTACTGCATTTTCTGCTTTTGATAATCACTAAATTAACTTTAATTAATTCTGTACGCAGGTCGCGTCGATGCCAAAGAGATTCAACAGTCACTAAAAGACCTTGGGATTAACTTGTCAGATAAAGACGCTGAGAAGATCCTTCACAGGTACTCGTATAGGGCCTACTAACACCAAGAGTTAAATGACAATTGAAATGAAAGGCCTAATCACACCAAAATCAGAAGTCATCCAATACTTAATTTATAGCAAAACAGTTTAGAACTCTCTCTTTAACGAATAATACAGATTATAGAAATGTTTCTTGCTTTGTTGTAGTGATTGTGATCAAGAGTTTAAATATTTATGTACTTGCAAAACCACAAAGTCATGAGTGAAATACACTGTATGCTTCTGTTCAGTTTTTCACCTAGTCACTTGAATGTTAAGAGAACACAATACCAGTGTTTTCAATTCAGATGAGTTAAGAAAGCAGTATTTACCGGATTAACGCAAATTTTCAGTCACAGCTAATTAAAAGTTGTTATTCTGACCTATTTTAATATAAAAGTGCTTTAACTGGCATTATTTTATTTGAAATTTGGAAAAAATAAGGATATAATAAAATAATTGTAACGTTTGACTCGTTTACCCATACTTAGTACCCATATCCATTTTGGCTGAGTCCCTTTAATAATCTAAGGTCGCCACAGCGGAATGAACTGCCAACTTATCCAGCATATGTTTTACGCAGCGGATGCCCTTCCAGCTGCAACCCAGTACTGGGAAACCTCCATACACACTCATTCACACTCATACACTATGGACAATTTAGCTCACCCAGTTCACCTGTACCACATGTCTTTGGACTTGTGGGGGAAACCGGAGCACCCGGAGGAAACCCACGCGAACACGGGGAGAACATGCAAACTGACCCAGCGACCTTCTTGCTGTGAGGCGAACGTGGTACCCACTGTGTCACTGTACAGCCCTCTCCATTATAGTTTCAATAACTAATTTACTATTTCACTAGTTATTTTTGCAAGATAATAATATTCAGCTTAAAGGCTTAACTAGGTTAATTAGATTAACTAGACAAGTTAGATTAATTAGGCAGGTCATTGCACAATAGTGTTTTGTTCTGTAGCCAGATGAAAAATCTAATCTTAAGGGGGTTGCTGTTGACCTTAGCACTCTACATTTATTATTATTATTTTTATTTCAGTTAAATAAAGTAAACAAGTCTTTTTCCAGAAGGAAAATATAATAGGAAATATTTTGAAAAGTGTCCTTGCTCTGTAAAACTTTTGAAAAAATTTGAAAAGGATTAAAGATCCAGAAGTTGCTGAGACTTTTATTTCAGTATGTTGATGTACTGATGTACTTCCAACTGAAACAGAATATTGGGTAGGGGGCTTTTTTCTGTTGTTTTGTTTTGTTTTTTCAAAATATATTTATTGGGATTTTAATTTGAACTACAGACCTAAATACATTTAAAAAAAAAAAAAAAGATAAATGGCTAAAAAGGTGAAAGTAAATATGTAAATACATTACATCAATTCAAATAATAACAGTACATAATTAAATAAATACATAATTAAATAATAACAATGTTCGATACATTTTTGTACCTTGCATTTCAAAGCTCCAGTGTGTGCTGGTTAAACAAATTTGTTAATTGTTGCTGAAATGTAAGACATCTGAACAATACAATAAGACACCAACAAGGGTTTGAAAGCTCAAATGTCAAAAAATGTTGCATGGTTCACCTGGTAAAGAAAGTGTTGACAGGAGGTCCATATTTTTTTAAAAATCTTGTAATTTTCCTTTAACAGTGTAAGTTAGCTTCTCCAGTGCAAGATTGTTAGTCATTTCTTTAATCCACTGGCCACAGGATGAGCTTTGAGGTTTTTTCTTTTCTTTTTGAGTTTTTTTTCCAATTTAAAGCAATAACAAGCTTTGCTTGGAGTAAAATAAAATCTAATAGTTTGCATTTGCTTGTGTTCAGATCCATGGGACTTTCTTTTGGCACATCATTCTCTCATAGCAAACTAATGGTAAGAGGGGCGTGGTTAAGGTTATGGATATACAGTTGCTATAGAAGCCCTCAGGTTTTGACATCAACAGAAGGACCCCCACTACAAACGACTTTGAATGAAAATGACCAAAACAAACTTTTTTTTGTCCCCAGCGGATTAACTTGCACAGAATTATTATGAACTTTACGAATAACAATGCGAGTTAGCAAATTCAGCATTGTCAGTTTACAGTTTTAGAGGAGGGCACAGTCTTCAACTGTAAACAGTATATTGGTTAAAGGAAGAAATATCATTAAACTTTTCTTTAGATTCACAGATTAAGCTCCAGTATAGATTGATCACACAGGAAATTGTTCTGATTTGACCTTTGACTCTTTATCCTCCAGCATTGATGTGGATGGAACTATGACTCTGGACTGGAATGAATGGAGGGAGCATTTCCTCTTTAACCCTGCAGATGATCTTCAGCAGATCATACGCTACTGGAAACACTCAACTGTAAGTTCCACACCAGACATATTACAAATAACATACATCCACGACCAATCAAATCTGAATTATATATCGGTTATGAACACTATTTGCTAAAATTATGGTCACGTCATTGGTCAATGAGACCTCCATTCAGTTGTCTAGTCACATTGTTGGCTAGCGCATGATTAGGTAGCCCAGTAATCAGCTTGGCCGGCCATTTATATCCTCCTGTCAGTGGGCAGGATTGGGGAAAGACTGGAAAAGTGCTGAGAGCAGGAAGGATAAGGAGTTTCTTAACTGATTAAGTGTCAAACGTTAACACGAACACAGTTCAAAGTGCAAGACAACTAGAAAGTTCACCCACAAAAGAAAATTCTGTCATCATCTTATAACATTTTCCACTTGTCCCAATTAAAATTAGACAATAAAAATGTTTTTCTTCCATTAAACACAAAAGTAGATATTTTGAAAAATGTTGGAGCCATTAACTTTGATAGTTTTTTTCTTCCCCTCAAAATGATTTTAATGGCTACCATTTTCCAACATTATTAATAATACTTTGTTTTGTGTTCAACAGAAGAAAGAAACTCTAATTAAAAAACCCTTTAGGGAAAGTAAATGCTGAGTAAATTTGAATGTTTTGGTGAACTACCCCTTTAACACACTTTAGCTATACAAATAAGGACATATAGCATATATTTACATAGTTTTTAAAAGCTAATTATAAACACTATGGGTAAGTGTATGAAATAAGTATAAGGTTAAAAATTAAATGCAATTTTGGGCTCATTTGATCTAAATTCCTTTTGGCTTGACTAACGAAATGGGGCCAAAAATCACTCACCGATTTTGTGATTTTTGAGCTGTCAAGTTCAGTCGTCACAGCCAATTGCAGCGAGGCTAATTTAAGACTGTCCTGTACAGGGATTAGCCCTGGATGTGCTCGTCATCTGACTGCTGCACTGATGGAAGAGCGGTGAGGTTGGGCAGAGATGATGGAGTGAATTGTTACAGTATCATTGCGACGAGAGCCGGGGAAGCAATAGGTCTTGGTTGCGGTTGTCAGCATCTATTGGTGGCATCAGACGAGCTGGCAGCAGAGGGTCAGCATGGCTTTACTGCAGGAGCACAGGGGAGAGTGGTTCATCATTGATTTCGAGGATGAAGAGGCTGTGTATGTGATGGATATAGATATGGTAGGTCAACTGATCTGTATTATTTCATTGAGGCCAATGCAGCTTTGGTCCAATGAGCTGTAGCCTCTAATGGTATAAAGATAAAAATATATTTAAAAAAAATGTCTGATTGTTGAAATTCTCTTTGGTGTTGTTGTGGTATATTGCATTTCTAAAAATCCTTATTAAATAATAAATGGCAAAATATAAAGGTTACAGGATATGAAAGATACTGAGAGTATTTCAAGGGACAGTTCACACAAAAATGTAAATGTACTCATTAAAGGGGTTCCAAACCCTTACCAGCTTCTTTTTTCTGTTGAACACAAAAGAAGATATTTTGAAGACGGTTGGAAACCGGTAGCCACTGACATCCATTGTAGGAAAAACAAACACTATGGAAGTCAATGGTTACCCATTTCCATAATTTTTCAAAATATCTTCCTTTGTGTTCAACTCAAACAGGATTGTGACAAGTTATATATTTATTACAGAATCAAATATTTTGGATCACTTATCCCTTAAAAAATATTGTAAAATTGTTCTGTAAAAAGTTGGTTTACTTTTACATTTACTTCCTTTCATGATGTTCCAAACCTGTCAAACACAAATGAGGATATTTTGAGCATTGTTTTGATCTGATCTCCATTACATGGACAAGACACAATATGGACGTCAATGGGAATGCACGCTTTTAACAATAATCTATACATTAAATAATATATTTTATGTCTTGTGCAGAGAAAAGAAAGTCTTCAAGGTTTGGAATGACGTGAGCAAAATAATGTCATTACTTTCCCATTAGTAATAAATTAGGATTGCTTGTTTTAGTCTCTGATGCAGTACAGATACTGTATGTTACATAAGATAATGCCAGTGATGACACTAGATTACACTTGGATTACACAAGGTTGCAATTGAGTGCAAACTGAGATAATGTGTTATGAGTTAAAACAATGTATATACAATAGTAAACAAGTGCATCAAAAAACTTTTTCAAAATCATCCTATGACAAGAATGGGTATTATTCACTAGTTTTAGGACAACTTTTATATACGCTTATATTATGTGCCATACGCAGAACAAAATATTATAATAGTGTTTTTTTTTTTTACACTTTTTGATATGGTATTTTATGATATGGGTTTATTTTTTTTGTACATTGTCTCTGATAAATGATCATCTACAGAATGTCAGTTGGGCCAGCGCCACATGGAAAGAACCTATATGAGGATATATGCACATATATGAAACCTATATGCAGTATATATGCACATATATGATAAAATATACAATGCATATATATGCCACATATAGGCAAAACTGAGGTGCATATACAGGCCATATAGGTTTCCTGTATTGCTTCTTTATATCCACATATACAGTAAGTCCTAAATGTACATACAAGATATGTCTCCTATATAGCTCATATCTCACTTTGGCACCTGTCATACATGATGACTAGCCCATATTTTCTATTATCAAGGCAATAACTAAGAACTAAAAACAAAAATAAATGCAAAAAAAACGTATGCATATGCGAAGACTTGAAATTGGTATCAAAAATTAGAGCCCACACGGAAAGAACCTATATAAACCTATATGTTTTAATATAGGCTTTGATATAGGTTTTTAATATATGTAACATGTAAAATTGGCCGTTTTCCTATATTATATGTACATATATGTGCACATAATATAGGAAAACGGCCAGTTTTATATAGGTTACATATATTAAAAACCTATATCAAAACCTATATTAAAACATATATGTTTATGTAGGTTCTTTCCGTCTATGTACATCTAACTTTCACAGACACTGTTACACTTCATGCCTGGTGTTTGCCTCTTATCATATTATTTGTATAATTACAGTAAGAAAGCATTATCAGGATACTGTTATAATATTTTAATCCAAACCTAAAACAAAGAAGCTTTTTGTACCACAGAGTTCAAACATAAGCCTCATAATCATGACATTTAGTATAGTTGGCTGTGAACTAACTTCACCTGTGTTGTGTGTTAGGTTTTGGATATAGGTGACAGTCTGACCATTCCAGATGAGTTCACCGAGGAGGAGAAGACCACCGGCATGTGGTGGAAGCAGCTTACTGCTGGGGGCGTGGCAGGGGCGGTCTCTCGAACAGGCACCGCCCCCCTGGACAGAATGAAAGTCTTCATGCAGGTACAATGTTTTCTAGAGCCCAAAATCACAAATATTTTGGCACAATATTTATTTCTATAAAAATCTACACACAAATGAAACAACATACTTTTACTTGAGAAATTAATTTGTGTGTAAAAATGTATGTATAAATAGGAAATGGATTTAATGATTTTATATTAAACTAAAAAAATTGTTCAATTAAATGGTACAATATATTAAATGTCAGTTACTTCATATGTTCTTGAATGTCGTTACGAGTGAGTAAATCTATGCTTACAGGTTCATTCCTCAAAAACCAACAAAATCAGTCTGGTGAACGGGTTCAAGCAGATGATTAAGGAAGGGGGCGTGGCCTCTCTGTGGAGGGGTAACGGAGTCAACGTTATAAAAATCGCTCCAGAAACTGCAATCAAGTTCATGTCTTATGAGCAGGTGAGACAAACAGTTTATACCTGAAAATGGAAAATGTTTTATGCATTGACACTATTGCATTAATGGGCATTTGGTCTGCAGAGACATTCAGAAATATGACACTTTGAAGGCCTGAAAGCCAAACTTCAGGTTTTAAAGTGCGTGGAGGGGGGACGGGGTTTCTGCAAGTTTCACCAAGTCAAATTTAAGACTTTTTAATTGACTATTATAAACGATGGTTTAGATTTAGAAAGGGCTAAACACTAAAGATTTTTTCTAATGTCCCAGTTAAAACATTAAACCACATTATAAACAAATGTTATTGTACAGAAGATATTTCAACCATATTGGTAACTAGTGTTCATGAATAAACTTTTTATTTTAATTTTATTAATTGTTGGTTGGATGTGATTGGATGTGTGTTTGCCGATTGGCTAACTTTACGTGAACAGTGAAAAATGAAGACCTTTTTAAAACTATTTAACACATAAAACACAATATTTCAGCAAATTGAAGACTTTTTAAGGTATAAAATTTTTATTTTTGAAATCGAAGACTTTTTAAGGGGGCTTTCACACTAGCACTTTTGGTCCGCACCAGGGTTTGTTTGACGTCAGAGTATGTTACGTTTAGCTAGTGTTAACATGTCTTCTGAACTCTGAACCGTACCCGAGTCCACCTGAAAGAGGTGGTTTAGGGTACGGTACACGCGAACTCTGGTCCGGTTCACTTCTTGTATGAATGCAATCATACCAAATAACAGAAGTGAACCGCCAACTGTACAACAAACTATCGTTTTCATATCATGTCTGTGTATCACATACTGTACCTTGGTGACAAGCGGGACTGAGCCAGGGCAAGCACAGTGATAATGTCTGCTTCTCTCCTCCAAAAACAGCTTCTGCAGACATCGCGTGATGTTCTGAATGTTTATAATATTTCTGCGGCAGATAGACATGAGTCGCTCTCTGTATGTCCAAAACCAAAAGATTTAGTAAAAGCAGAACGACCGCGGTTTGCGTACGTCTTTCCATTTTGGCACTTCGCACACAACAGCAGCTCGATGACGCAAGCATACCGGGGTTCAGAAGGAAAAAAGACGGTGTGAACACAAACCAGCCGAGAAGGTGGCAAGTGGGGACAATTGAACTTGGGTACGGTCGAGGCAATTGAACCAAGTGTGAAAGCACCCGACCCCGAGGACACCCTGGGGGAGGATCAGTAAATGACCTCAAACCGGGAATTGAACTTTGATTGCTGTAAGCACCATGATGCTGTATGTCAACGCACTTAACAACAAAACTACTGGCACCTATTTTAAAAAGTGCTTTGAAGGCGTGGCTTTTCTGATGGATGTCCACTCCAGGATGGACTAACACCTATAATTTCTTATGCCTTTATGATTATTGATACACAGGAATGTGTTGCATCACTACAATATAATTGTTGTTTTGAGATTGTAAGCAGAGCGGCCTACGAACTCTTTGCAAGTGTTAAAGCTGCCTTCTGCTGATGAAACCGTAAACTATCTTCAGTAGACTTTTTATTTATTTGAATCTCTGACTCTGGCTCTTCTTCATCTGACAGACGGGTCATTTTTGGGTTAAAACTGTTGGTTCCCCCTACAGTTTCTGTTTAAATTACAAAAATGCACGTAAAATTAGTAAAAATGGTCCCTATTCATGCGGGTGTCTAGAGGCATGACTCCATGTATATCTGAAATTGCCAAATACAAGCCTGGCCTGCATTTTTGATCAGACGGATGCTCCGTGTATATTTCTGTATTTATTTATTTATATAGTCCAATGTGAACATGTGACGCTGAGAAATCAGCGTTACCAAGAAACCCACAAACACTGAAAACCACTTCCTCTTTTGCATTTTCCCTTGCCACAATCTTAATCTCTGAGCTGCTATTTTCCTTCAACTGGCCATATTGTGTGTAAAACATCATTTACCTAATGTTCGCATTATGCAATTATTTCATTGAATATCAACATAGCTGTGATTCTGACTGCTCATGTGATATTGCTTAAGTGTCTTACACAAGCTGCGTGTCAGAGAGAGCTATTTTAACAGCAGTCGTTCACAAAAGCCTGGATTTGTAATCCGGTGTGGAGGACATAGGATTATTGGAATGGAGACAATCGCATTTCCTTTACTTAATTAAAAGAGGACAGATTGTTGTAAACTCATCTGTAAGCTTTCGCACATTAAATCAGTCTTGCATAATGTGTTTTTTTGTGTGTTTTGGACAGTATAAGAAGCTCCTGAGCAAAGACGGAGGAAAAGTCCAGTCACACGAGAGGTTCATGGCTGGTTCTTTGGCCGGAGCTACAGCTCAAACAGCCATCTACCCCATGGAGGTGAGAAATGTGACCCACAGATGTGGATCATTGATGGATGAAAGAGTAGAAAACATCTACAGTACAGTGCTCGGCATAATTGTGTACACCCCATTTTGAAAATGAATATTTTTATCTGTTTCTCAGGGAATATAGGCAATGTATTTTGGTGCATTTAAAAAAAAACAGATTTATTAAACAGATATATTTATTAAAATAATATTTTAGTCATCAAACATATTTAAAAATTGAAAGATAATACAATTCAATTCAAGCTAAATATTGCAAAAAAAACATTACAACCTACAAAATTTGTACATTTGTTTGCTTCTCCTGATTTTTCCTCTTTTTTTTTAAATTTGTATTTAATATTTTTCTGTAACATAAATTTGGGTGTACTAGTTTTTGGACTGTTATAGTAAGTTATTTTGTTCCTATTAAAAATATGAACATAAAAGATAGATTTGTGAGGGGTGTACTTCTATATGCTGAGCACTGTAAATGAATTAATGTAGTAGTTCAATATTGGCAGTTTAAAATGAGCTTGAAATGCCAGTAACAATAATTTTTTTTTGCTTTTCATAGTGTTTTATTTTTTTCAGGCTGGTCTGTAATTGTTACACTTGATCAATGTGTGACTATTGACCTTATTTTTCATGTACTAAAGTACTAAAACAACCACAAAAACGAGCACACTTCCGCATTGCAGATTAAGTTCAATAGATTTCAATGACAATACATATTTTTAAAAGGTTTCTATCTCCTGCACTCAGCCATAAATCTCAACACATACACCAAATTTCACAATGTATTCATATTTGTATTCTGAAGTACAGTTGAGGTCAGAATGATTAGCCCCCCTGAATTATTAGCCCCCCTGTTTATTTTATTCCCAATTTCTGTTTAACGGAGAGAAGATTTTTTTCAACACATTTCTAAACATAATAGTTTTAATAACTCATTTCTAATAACTTAATTATTTTATCATTGGTATGATGACAGTAAATAATATTTGACTAGATACTTTTCAAGACACTTCTATACAGCTTAAAGTGACATTTAAAGGCTTAACTAGGTTAATTAGGTTAACTAGGCAGGTTAGGGTAATTAGGAAAGTTATTGTATAACGATGGTTTGTTCTGTAAACTATTGAAAAAAATAATAATAATGATGGTTTTTAAACAATTTAAACTGCTTTTATTCTAGCTGAAATAAAACAAATAAGACTTTAATACGATGAAAAAATATTATCAGACATACTGTGAAAATTTCCTTGCTCTGTTAAACATCATTTGGGAAATATTCTTTGAAAAAGAAAAAAAATTCAAAGGGGGGCTAATAATTCTGACTTCAACTGTATGTCTTTACTGAGGGATTTGTTCATGCATAATTTGAGAAAGTTTTTTTTATTTTTGATCAGGCAGTCGACCGCAGTATTTTCTGAATTAGGAAGGAATAAAAGTGATTTCCAAAAACACCTGCTGTGTAAAAAAAACTTTGACTCTGACATGTCAAAATTAATTTTGAATCTGACTTAATCCAGTGTTCAGATTTCCTTTTGTGTAAGAAATGAATGCAAAATAGTACATAAATACCTAAATAATGCATCCATTCAAATTAACATTTTAGGTCCTTATTTTTTTATTTGTCTGTTTATTTAATTACAATTGAATTTTATTCATTAATATTTTTATCATATTTTTCATGCGGGGGTCAGGATTCAAATTACATGAATGATGTGTATTATCTTTTTATTCAATGTAAATTTCTTAAATGTATTATATATATGTACAAAATATTTTTGGAAACATTTTTTTTTTTACATTTTAGAAAGCTTTAATACAAAAATGTATTCAATTTCTAATGTAATCCATATATATATATATATATATTTTTTTTACCCTATTCATCTGCAGGTGTCTTGCCTTAAAGTTTTTTATATTGCACCATATTGTCTTTTATATTGTAGGTAATGAAGACCAGGCTTACTCTGAGGAAGACTGGTCAGTATTCTGGGATGTTTGACTGTGCCAAAAAGATCCTGAGGAAGGAAGGAGTGAAGGCCTTTTATAAAGGCTATGTGCCCAATATTCTGGGAATTATTCCTTACGCTGGAATAGATTTAGCGGTGTATGAGGTAAGCACAAACTGTGGAACACTGTTTAAAATACCTCAATTATGTTTGGTAGACTACACATCTAGTGCTTGAATATTTCAGCTTTATTTTTTCAGACCTGTTCACACCTCTGGGGAATTTTTCATGTTCATGATTTGATTAAAAAATTTTGCTTTCATGTACAGTTAAAGTCAAATTTATTAGCCCTCCTGTAATATTTTAATTCTTTTTTAACTCAAAAATAGTTTTAATAACTATTTTCTAATAACTAATTTCGTTAGTTTTTTTATTCAGGTTAAAGTGCAATTCAAAGGCTTATCTAGGTTAAATAGGTCAACTCCGCATATTTGGTTAATTAGGCAAGTCATTGGACTACAGTGGTTTGTTCGGTAGTCAGTCGAAAAATATATCTATATGTGTTTAGGTTGTTAAATTGTGAAAGAAAAATAAATAAATTAAAAAATAAAACTTGCTAGAAAAAAAAGATTAAGCATCTGATTCATTTTTAGATTTAACTTTACTTCAGTTTAGGATTTTGCTTTATTTGAAATACAGAACATTTTAGCCATGTTTTCTTTTAGTTTTAATAAATGGGTAACTAGTTTTCCTTTGTGTATATTTATAAATCGAGCACCTAAGCTGGTAATACTTTTTAAAACACAAAATCTGCATTGTGTGCCAGATGCATCTGTGCTGCTGTCCTCTTATATGGCAACATGAGTGTTTATTGCAAAGCATGAAGATATATATAATATCATCTCACTCTCTCCACAGACCTTGAAGAACACCTGGTTGTCTCACTATGCTAAAGACACTGCTAACCCAGGAGTGCTGGTTCTCCTCGGTTGTGGGACCATTTCCAGCACATGCGGACAGTTGGCCAGTTACCCTCTCGCTCTGATCCGCACACGCATGCAGGCCATGGGTAAACACAACAACACTCTACACACTGCTGTTTTAAAAAGAAGAATATTCTGCTCATCCAGGCTGTGTTTATTTGATCTGAAATACAGTAATAATAAAACATTATTCTGCTCATCCAGGCTGTGTTTATTTAATCAGAAATACAGTAATAGACACAATGCAAATAGGTGCATAGTAATGGGTTCATTACAATAGGTACAATTATTACAGACACATTATTACAATGGAATATTTTCTTAAATAATGTATTTTAAAATGATTTTTTTTTTTTATTATTCTAGTCTTCAGTGTCTCACAAGCCTTCGGAAATCATTCAAATATTATCTGCTCAAGAAATATTTATTATTATTATTATTGCATTATTATTATTATTATTATTACATTATTATTAATGCATATTAGTGTTGTCACGATACTGGAATTCGATACCAATCGGTACTAAAATTTTAAACGCGTCAATTTCCCGCTAACTTTTGAGCGATGTTGAGCGCATTCTAAAACACAGCTGATGCTTAACAGAAATGACTGTGATTGGCTGTGAAGGTCATCAGTTCACCGAAGTCACCGCTGTTGACTGAGTGTAAACACAGATACAGGGACACTGGAGCGTTTTAAAGTCGTGAAGATTAGCTGGTCTGTATATGAGCTGACATACGAGCGATCCGCTGATGAATCGACTGATCTTCACAGCTTTAAAATGCAAATCAGCAGGTGTTCACGAACGTACTCAACAGAACTGAAAAGTTAGCGGGAAATTGACGTGTTTAAAATTTCAGAACCGAATTCTAGTATCGTGACAACACTTCTGCATATTATTGTGGAAACTGTGATACAGTACTGTTCAAAAGAACATTCACTATTATTCATCAAGGATAGGGTTGGGTCGATAAACGATGCCATGGCTGATAGACATCACGATGCTGAGTCACCATCACAATCCTCTGCCCCCCTTAAAAATACACACTTAGGCCCCGTTTACACCAATACTTCTTAGTTTTAAAATGGCATTTTAGAACGAAAAGGATCCACGTCCAACCTGGCGTTTCAACTAGCATTTCTAAAAAACCCTCGTTCCCCACTATACCACTGAAAACGCACATCACTTGACCACACACACACACTCACTCTGTCATGCGCTCTAGCATATGCGCTCGTCTGAGCACCAGGCAGTCAGCGGGTGCTTTGAGCACAAAACCCCAGAGAGCAGTGCACGTCGGACAGTTTATAAGGATGTACCGCTGAATCGCATCTCACTATAGTTGTTAAACGTCATATTTAATTCATCTGGTCTCTATCTAACGACTCTTGTGTCTTTTGAATCTATCAGGTAACGTGTCACAGCATCAGTACACTGCTTCAATCTTTCGCTTTCACAGTTGTACTCAGTAATTTTAGCGAAAACCTCAGGTTGTGCAGCTTTTTTACCAACTAAATTTGTCGACGCCATTATAACGACACAGATCACTCTGCCTATTCATGCCAGAGTCCCGCGGAAAAAGTGATTGACTGGTGGTAATTTCTCTTTATTTATTTATGATTTAGTTATGGGTAAAACAGAGACCATGCGGGTCAGGTAGTTGAAACGGTAGGCTACAAATAATAAATTTGTTATGAATTAATTAATTATTCATAAATAATTAATTCACCACGATGCCATCTTCCATCGCGAGGTTTCACATTAGACATCGTACGATGCCAAATTGTTCGACATGGCCCAACCCTAATCAAGGACACATTAAATTTTTAAAGAGTAAATTTTTAATAAAAAAACAACAATAACAGATTGTTTCAAGTAGATTCTGTTATTTTGTATTCTGTTGTTATTCTTTTCATCCAAAAATAATAAGTACATTTAAAATAAAGTTAAATAGTAAAAAGTATTGTAAAATTATCTAAGCAGGAATTATGATTTTAAGTACCATATAAGCATTAATGAACAAGTGCCAGTAATAATTGATTACAATAGAACAGTAAATATTTTTGGAATGGCATGTGTGGCATTGAAAACTAGAGTAATGATGCTAAAAATTCAGACTAAATCACAAGAATAATTTGCATTTTAAATTAAATTTAATAATAAAACAATTATTTTTAAACCTAAATAAAAAAAAAAATCAGTATTTTGATCCTTGATGAGCACAATATGCTTCTTTTAAAAACCTTACAAAATTCTACTAATCCTAAATTTTTTGTGATCAACACTTTTTGCAATTTCCTGATGTTTTTCTTTTATTCCTCTCAGCGTCAATGGAGGGATCAGAGCAGGTGTCTATGTCCAAATTAGTGAAGAAGATCATGCTGAAGGAGGGCTTTTTTGGGCTCTACCGTGGGATCCTGCCTAACTTCATGAAAGTGATCCCCGCTGTCAGCATTAGTTATGTGGTGTATGAGTATATGAGGTCTGGGTTAGGCATCTCTAAATGATGAATGTCTTGCATGCTTTTACACGCACAAATTTCAGCCACCCCTCTTTGAAAACACCCTCCATGATGGGACAAAATGTTTTGTTCACTTACCAAAGTAAAAAAAAAAAGCCACGATGGTGTCTTGCATTGAGGTCAGGGCCCAACCTAATTCATGTTTACACTGATGTATAACTGCACCTTTATATGTAATTAATACATTTATGACATATTTGAAGATTTTGTCTTGATCATATTGTGGTCATGTGATATATCTGAGCAAACGGTTAAGCCATTGTGTGAGCCAGTGCACTATATAAATGTATATATAAATGAATATAAATGTTTAGGTGAATTGGGATGGGCCACAGTCAAGTCTTTACACTATGCAGTCTGTTTTGTGAAAAATGATACATATCCACATAAAAAAAAAGAGAGAAAATGGAGAATCAATGCAAATCGGGGAGCCACACAATGACAAAGAGCTTAGTGTGCCTTATATCATTAGTTCAGTCTTTGTGAAGGTCTTGACTTGGAAAGATTATTATTATTATTGAACTTGTGTTGCCTTTTGATCCCCATTGTTTTGATATTTTAGAAACTCCTGTTTACATTAAAGGTTGTATTTTAATAGTTTGTTGTGATGTGTTTTATTACATTTTTATTACAAGAAATGAATATATCAATTAAGCAAAGACGCATTTAAGCAACAGCAAAGAGGCAGTAAAGACAAACAATGTTACACAGGGTATTATGACTCTATTTCAAATGAATTTTGGAAATAAAACTTGTATCAACGAATCCTCAACATGTTTTGATTGGAACAAAAATATTAAGCGGTACATTTGTTTTAAGAATGATTTTCATGAGCTTCATGTAACAATGAACAGGGTTTCTACATGTTGGAATTTAGACTTATACAGGTCTTTGTGCTAAGAATTTTTTGGTCCAGTTGATCAAGTGGAAAAGATTTTTACCTGCCTCATCAAAAAACTTTAATAGGCACATATTTTACACAATGTGTAAAAGAAGCAAACAACCCCTAGTTGTATACATGCTCATTTTTTTCAACACTACTTATAAGCTCTTTAAATCTATCCTATAAATACAGTGTATCTGTAAAGTATTCATAGCGCTTCACTTTTTCCACATTTTTTCATTGCAGCCTTATTCCAAAATGACTAATTAATTTATTTCCTCAAAATTCTACACACAATACCCCATAATGACAATGTGAAAAAAAAGATTTTTTTAAATTGTTGCAGATTTATTAAAAATAAAAAACCTGAAAAATTACATGTACAGAAGTATTCAGTCTTTGCTCAATGCTTTGTTGATGCACCTTTGGCAGCAATTACAGCCTCAAGTCTTTTTGAATATGATGCCACAAGCTTGGCACACCTGTCTTTGGGAATTTTTGCTCATTCCTCTTTGCAGTCCCTTTCAAGCTCTATCAAGTTAGATGGGAAGCGACGGTGTATAACCATTTTCAGATCAATAGGATTTAGGTCTGGGCTCTTGCTGGGCTGGACCACTCAAGGACATTCACAGAGTTGTTGTGAAGCCACTCTATTGGTATTTTGGTGGTGTGCTTTGGTTCATTGTCCTGCTGGAAGATGAACCGTCGCCCCAGTCTGAGGTCAAGAGCACTCCGAAGCAGGTTTTCATTCAGGATGTCTCTGTACATTGCTGCATTCATCTTTCCCTCTATCCTGACTAGTCTTTTAGTTCCTGCTGCTCAATAACATCCCCACAGCATGATGCTGCAACCACCATGCTTCACTGTAGGGATGGTATTAGCCTGGTGATGAGCGGTGCCTGGTTTTCTCCAAGCGTAACGCCTGGCATTCACTCCAAAGAGTTCAATTTTAGTCTCATCAGACCAGAGAATTTTGTCTCTTATGATCTGAGAGTCCCTCAGATGCCTTTTGGCAAATTCCAGGTGGGGAGTGGCTTCCGTCTGGCCACTCTGTACCATACAGGCCTGATTGGTGGATTGCTGCACAGATGGTTGTCCTTCTGTAAGGTTTTCCACTCTCCACAGAAGAATGCTGGAGCTCAGACAGAGTGACCATTGGGTTATTGATCACCTCCCTGACAAGGCCCTTCTCCCCCGATCACTGATGGCCGGCCAGCTCTAGGAAGAGTCCTGGTGGTTCCAAACATCTTCCACTTATGGATGATGCAGGCCACTGTGCTTTCAGAGCAGCAGAAACCTTGTAAAGCCTTGTGCCTCAAGACAATCCTGTCTCGAAGGTCTACAGACAATTCCTTTGTCTTCATGCTTGGTTTGTGCTTTGACATGCACTGTCAACCCTGGGACCTTATATAGACAGGTGTATGCCTTTTCAAATCATGTCCAGTCAACTGAATTTACCACAGGTGAACTCCAATTAAGCTGCTGAAACATCTCAAGAATGATCAGTGGAAACAGAATGTACCTGAGCTCAATTTAGAGCTTCTCGGCAAAGACTGTGAATACTTCTGTACATGTAAATTTTTCAGTTTTATTTTATTTTTAATAAATTTGCAACAATTTCAAAAAATCTTTTTTCACATTGTCATTATGGGGTATTGTGTGTAGAGTTTTGAGGAAATAAATGAATTTAATCCATTATGGAATAAGGCTGTAACATAAAAAATGTGGAAAAAGTGAAGGGCTATAAATACTTTCCGGATGCACTGTACATGGGAATTTTTTTAACAAATGTTACTGTTCTAGGAGGATAATCAAACACTTTGGTTAATAAAGCTATTAAATTAGCTATTATAATATTAGTTAGTTATAAAGCTTTGTTTGCTTGTTTGTTGTTTTATTGAGCTGGATTGTTGGTGATTGGGTGATAATTCAGTGAATTAAAGTCTTTTTAAGCCCTTAAATTCTGTTTCTAAAATGTTATTTAGACATTTTAAGACCCGGCGGGCACCCTGAATAAAGAAACGAGCCCCTGCTGAAAAAGATTTAGCTGCTTCGCTGGCATAAATTTCATTTCAAAACTTATTAAAGTATAGCAGTTCTTTTTGATCGGACAAATGCAGCAGGTTTGGACAAAAATTACCTCAAATTATTTTACAGTAGTTATACCACAATAGCTCATATTCTTTTGAATAGTAAGAGTGTCGAGCTCAAGGTCGAACCTTGTACAAGTGTAGCTAACAAATGTCAAAAAAGATTCAATACTTGAGAGCAGTTGGTCTTTCCGAGCGCAAATGTTAAGAGTAAAGAAGGCTAAGTTGAGTTGTACAGAACAGAATGCGTGTTGATAATACTTTTTGATTATGACAATCCCGTCACCATTTACTCACCCTCACGTCGTTCCAAACCCTCTTTTGTTTAACGTTATCTTCAGGAATAAAACGAGATCCCTTGAGATTTCTGTGCCTCCATTGTTACCTCAAATCTATGAGGAATAAGTTTCATTTAGGCTTTAATTCACATATTAGCTAAATGCTTTCCGATTTTGACATGGAAGCTTAAACTTGTTACTTGACAGGTCAGAACCAATGAGCTTCATTCTTGTCACGCGGCACATTCGAACCATTCCAGGCATGTCCTTATTGTGTCCTCGCGTTAAGCCATGTTTGCCAATTAAAATTTTAGTTCGTAAACATGCTTCTATTAGCAATATAACTTTTTTTATTGCTAATATAAACAATGTGTACAATAATTAAATCTGTTCATCATACAAAGCGTGCCCTTGAAAGACTTGGAGTAAACTGATTTTATTCAAATAGGATAACGCTATGATTTACACATTTTTATTTATTTTACCAATATTTTTTCGGTGGATATAACAAAAATCTCTCAGATTTAATTAAAAATATCTTAATTTGTTTTTTGATGATGAAGAAAAGTATTGAATCACATGAGGGTAATGTTAAGTGAAGACTTTTTCATTTGGAGGTAAACTGTTGCAGGCTTGATGTGGTGGAGTAGCATTATTGTGCCATCTGCTGTTACGAAATGTAAATATACAAAGAAAATGATAAAAATATAATATATTTTAAATATATTTTTCCATAAAAATATTAAAAGGTACTTTAGATTTGTTTGTCCCAGTAAGACACAGCTAATGTGATCTGATGTTGATATAATCAAAGAATATGGACAAAAATATACAACAGGTGTGTTATTCCCTTTTTATTAAAATGTCCCTTTTTGTTTTTTCCACACACATTTTCCTGAAGTACACATGCATTCCTCTCAATAACAAACCTCACACAATTTACATTAATTTACAAAGGTGAATCAAACTGCATTGCTACCAATATTTTCCAAAAATTACAAACATTTGAGGGATATTTGATTGTCATAAAACAATGAGTGCAAGTTGACTTGAAATGACCCACAGCTCTCCTTTGTCTTACAAGTTCATCATGATGTGTGCACGCCTGACCTTATAAGAGCAGCAAACAGCCATCTCATAAACAAATATACAATATAAACAAAGGAAATGGCACCAGATCAGTTCATACATACAGCAGAAGCTGCAGGATGTGTCTTAATACAGCAGTAAAACTGAAATACTGTCAGTGAGAGCATAAAGTTGTGCAGTTCATGCAAGAGCAACACCCACATTAAACAGAAAAGCTACACACATCCGCAAAATTGTCAGCAGTGTCTACCAAAGATAATAATTCAACATAGTAATGTTACCTTAGTATCTTGAAATAATGGCTTTAAGTTAGTCTCTTTTATCACATGGGAGCCAAGTTATAGACGTTGCAAGTCTAACATTAAAACATGACATGAAATAAAACAAAAACAAATAAAAAAAACTAAATTAAATAAAAAATAAAATGTGAAACAAAAGAAAAATAAACAAATAAAATAAAATGGTCCATCAAGAAGAGCTGATACAGCAGATAGAAATATAAAACACTGAATTTTTTTGGGACAAAACCAAAAAGTAACTAAATAAACAAAAACAAAAAAACATTGATACTCTTCAGTTCAAGAAAACAAATAGGAACAAAATGGGGGGATTAAAAATTACAGAGACAAAAAAACAGCAAGGGGGCTAGTTCATAAAAAGCAACAGACTCATACTTTGGCAACAGCAAATAACAAACAAACAGATCCTGTATTGGGACATACCAATTTCAAAACTACAGTAGCAGGCTGACTGAACTATTATTGCACCATCGGTCTTCAGCTCGTCCCTGGGTTGACTTTCATTTACAGTGTAGCAGGTCTGGCTGGTAGCACAGTAGTATAATAATTGCACATTAATAGTGTTGCTGGTTCAAAACAAACCCAAACATAAACCCATGAGATGCCACTTTGGTTAAAGACATGACAGCTAATCCAAATGTCCATAATACTAATCTACTCAAAAGCAACTTCGAGAGCTTTTTTGGTGGCTGTTATGTTGTAAATAAAACAGATCTACACATGATCCTGGAGATCTTTTAATATGAGACGGCAGCACTCTCAGTCTGGAGTCTTTTCTGCAGCACACGCTGTCTGTCGTGAGGCTGTCATCATTTTGTGTTGATCCTGAAGGTGAGGCTTCACGAAATTCCAACCAGGAGAGGAGGCATGTTTGAGGGAGACTCCTGAGACCTCACCTGAACCAAAATTGAAAAGGAAGGGTCATTATAAATTTGCAGAAATCCCATTTTTGACATGAGCTAAATTATCCATATACAGTCTGTGCACACATTCCATCACTAGTGCAGTATGCATGCTGTAAGGGGTTCAATTAGGGACAAAAGTTTTTAAATAATCACTTTCCTACAGCTTATTCCCTGTTTTACCAGAGGTAGCCACAGCGAAATGAGCTGCCAATTACTGCCAATTATGCTCTTAAAGCCACATCCCAGCACTGAGAGTACAATCCCCAGTGCTGGGAAACTGGGCCAATTTAATTTATCCAATTCACTTACACCGCATGTTTTTTAGGACTCCAGCCAGGACTCAAACCAGCGACCTTCTTGCTGTAAAGCAAACATGCTAACCACTTAGCCACCCCATACCTGTCAACATTAGGATGTGAAATTAAGGGATATTCGATTGCTTTCATGACTGTTTATGCTCATTTAAGACATAATTAGTTGTGTTTAAAAGAAAACCCACAAAGATCAACATGTTTAGATGTTATTATTATTCTTATGTGTATGTCTGTTCAAACACACATCTAAAACCCAGAGTGTCCACTTTAGCTCCACTTCAAATCACGTGTACCGAATCCTTTTGGAAAACAGTGTCTATTTATCACGTCACGCTCATGAACTGACCGTTTTGAGGATTGTATAGGAGGGGTAATGACGCCTGTAATAAAAAACAAAATCGCGCCATTTGTATATTTATTTCAAAGTGTTTTCATGCCTAAATTAAATGAAAGCACAGAACAGATTCACATTTAAGAGCAGGGGGTGTCCCCTGGTAGTTCGGCGGTATGGGTTGTGCATAGAGAGGATCGGGTTTTTAATGTTTATTGCCACCCTTCACAGAAAAATTAAAAATACAGGAGAAATACGGAAGAAAATACCTTTACGGGATGATAGCGGGATAGAATTGTAAAATATGGGAGAATCCCAGGAAAAACGAGAGGGCTGACAGGTATAAGCCACCCAGTCTTTAATAAATGAAATTTGATCATCAATGTCAATGTCAATTTTATTTATATAGCACTATTAAACAAAACCAAAGTTTGACCAATGTGCTGAACAATACAAATCACAAAGAGAAAGGTATAAAATTATAGCTAAAACAAACAATTCTCACTGATAAAATGGCAAATCAAAAAGGTATGTTTTCAACCTACATTTGAAAACAGACAGAGATGATATAGACCTAATACAGAGGGGCAGAGCATTTCACAAGGTAGAACCAGCTACTGCGAAAGCACGGTCACCCCTGCATTTCAGCCTCCACTTTGGGATGCATAACAGTTTCTGGTCAGATGACCGAAGGGACCGACCAGGCTGATGTTCAGTCAACAGGTCTGACAGGTAGGAAGGAGCCAGGCCATTTAGTGATTGAAAAACCAAGAGAAGAATCTTAAAAGTGACACGATAGTGCACAGGCAACCAGTGCAAAGAGCGTAAGACTGGTGTTATGTGGTCATATTTTTTTGGTACCGGTTAAAAGCCTTGCAGCAGCATTTTGAATTAACTGTAGGCAGGATAGAGTTGTCTGACTGATCCCAAAATATAGTGAATTACAGTAGTCCAATTTAGAAGTAATAAAAGCATAAATTATTTTTGACAATTTTTTTCTACATAAAATAGGTTAGACTGTTTTTAAGAGTCGAGGCTGGAAAAAGCAGGATTTGACCACTGCGTTAATCTGTTTATAAAATCTCAAGCCATCATCAAGTACGTCAACACACAGTTTGACTATTGCTGTGGCAATTTTGCACATTTCTGTAATACGCAAAGATTATTAAATATGATTTAACATCTGTTGTTTGTATATGTACATGCCAGCATGCCATTATGACTTTCTATACAAATAAACATTTGCATATGTATATACTAGGGTATCATTGCATCATGAGTCTCTAATACAGCAGCTTCTTTGGCTGATGTGATTGTTGACATGGTCAAAATTTCACATTTAGTTTGAAAGACTTTTGGCCATGATCATCACCCTCCATAAGGCAGCTTGCACAACTGCTTTGAATTGTTTTGGTACTACTTAGTTTGCCCACAAGGTGTCAACACTGAACCGGGCCATTGTTTCATGGTCAGAAAAGAAATATAGCAAACAACTGAATAGATGCTGTACAAGTGGGGATTCAAATACTGTATACAACTCTATTTTTAAATAGTACAAAAACATTTTTTATTGATCAAAAAAGGCACCACTGTACAAGGATGAATCTTAACTACCCTAAATGGTAGTGCATATGCTTCCAAATTTAGTTTTTATGATCACTTTTACTAATAGATCTAGATCTATATTGTTAAAGGGTCACGAAACCCCCTGTCTCAGCAGGGTGTTTTCACAACTCTGTTTTGAAAAAAGTCAGGAAAGTTGGGCGTGTCCAGCTCTGGGAGTGTGGGAGTGTCGGGGGAGGGAAAGAGGATAAGATTTTGCATAGAAGGGACGCGCTAAGTTTGACAGGAAAAACAAACACACAGAGGCTGATTTGATACGGCGAATAAGAGAAAAAAATCCTCCGCATTTCTCTGTAACTTATGTACTCGGTAGGTAGCGTCAGAAAGCCGTGTGTGTATAGACTATCCTGTCACAAAATGCGGCGAAAATCCTGCACGACGGAAATAGTTTGTGTTTACATGTTTACACTCGGAGAGCAGCATTTAAACAAAGGGCAGTCCACTGCAAACACTTACCAAATCTGTAGACAATGAAACTGGAGCTGTGTCTTTTATTAAAAGTAGACGAGCGGCAAATCCGGATTTCACCATTTCCAGATGAGAAAAAGCTCTCGTGTAAAAATGTTCCTTACAAACGCGTTTCTGTCGCGTGTCGCGTGCACTGTAATCCACACGTGAGTCCAGCTGCTCTCCCATAAAGGGAAAATGATAACAAAACCTTCGTTGCAACACACTAATAACACCTACGATTTTGTCTTGAAATTCTTGTACTTTCACTTGTTTTGGCAACACAACGTGGCGTCTCTCTGCCGTCTGAACAGTGTAAACTGGTAAACAGTCTCCGGAGCTATCATGCATATTAATGAAGTTTCGCGTCATACACAATAGAGCGCGCTGATTGGTTTGAAGCACGTCTTCTCATGAATTAATACTGCGCACTCAGATACGTCAGAACGCCCTAGAAAAGACAGACAGCCACTGTACTGCTGGATTTACACCTAAGTATCTCATGGCCGTGACGTAGCTTCAAAAATTCGTTTCAAACCGGAAGAACGAATTTGCTCAAAATAACGCAAAAACAACCAATTTTCACTTTTTAGTGCAAAATATGTGTCCTAATAGTGTTTATAGCAGCGTGGGACACATATATGACTGTCAACAGCTCAAAAAATGTGTTTTGGTGTTTCGTGACCCTTTAATAAACAGGTTTGTGAGGTTGTTTTGCATGTGTTACTTTTTTGTCAAGCCTTCAATATAAAATTCAATAGTACAAAAAAATGATGAAAAAGGTGCTGAGAGACACTTCATGCGGTTGGTCAGAAGTCTAAATATATGTGACATTAGTTAAAAAAAAAGAAAAACACATACACACAAAGGTGTCATGCACACAGAATGTGTTTTTCCATTCCAAAGTGATACTTTTCTGCAACATGGATGTACAAACCTTTACACTCATGTCTTTTGCAGCACCATAAACATGAGCATTGTATTTTTGAGACACTGTGTAAGTTAAATCCACTCAGCAATGACAGTTCCAAAGCAGTGGACCAATCAGAAGAACTCAAAGGATGGGCAAGCATTGTAAGCTTTTGTTTACAGTAGCAAGCTGGCATGACAACTGTTTAATGTGAGGTTAAAATGGCTCCTTTAAAAAAACAACAACATTTCTTTTAGAACACACATTCTGAGTCAATGGCTCCTAGAAAACACACACACACACACACACACACACACACACACACACACACACACACACACACACACACACACACACACACACACACACACACACACACACACACACACACACACACACACACACACACACACACACACACACGCAGAGTGCAGTACCTCTATCAGACCAGGAGGGAGTGGAGGAAACCGAAAAGAAGGATGAAGGGAGAGGGGTGAAACCTAGAGAGGCAATCTTGAGTTCATTCTTCTGGAATAACTCAGAAGACATAGAGATGAAGAGGAGAGGGAAAATAACCCAGTGAGATAGAGCCGCAGATAGATAGAGCTATTAGTAGTTGCCAATCTTTTGATGAAGTCCTTTTGATTTCAATCCAGTGGTGTAAACTATTCAGCTAAAAACTATTCAAAAGCAACTTGGGCTGCATATATTTGGGTTTGCAATAAGACAAAACTTGTTTCAGAAAAAGATACATGGTTGTGGTTGTAAAAAGACGCATGCCTAAATGATGAACTCACCTCTAGATTTGAGCGAGCCTGTTTCAACACGTCTCGGGTTCTTGAGACTGGAAATAAATAAAACTCAAGTGAACAAAAGAACGCTTAATGTGAAAAAGAAAAAAAAAATAAGAGAGTTGCGTACGTTGGTTAACGATGAACTGCTCCATGCTGTCTTTAGTCTGACTGGAGGTCCTCAGATTCTCCATCGTGTCCCTGAGAAGCTGCTCTTGTTCTGACAACTTGCACCTCAATGTGACAACCTCCTTTCTCAAAGACTGCTCCTACATATAAACATTTAGAAAAACATTCAGTGGTTTAATGAAGTAAAGGCGCATTCCTGAAATCATTCTCACGTTTATATTTTGCTTTCCTTGGTTTGTCCTGGAGTCCAATCTTCGTACCTCGCTTAAATCTAAGATGATTTGGCAGATCCTGGATCTGTTAATCTTGATAACTGATCTCTGGCTAATTTGGTTCTTCGAACAACTTCGCGAATCATATTAAAATGTCTGGATGAACTGATCTGAGATCGCTGCGTGTGTTGTGATAGATCTATCGATCCTCGAAATCATGATCAGCAATGCAACGATTGGCTAATGGCACAGCAGCGTGATGACATCATCTGATTAATATTCAATTATCCATGTGAGCAAAATCACATAAAATTAGCAGCAAACGGTTTGTTAAATATGACATGCAATAACTTTCCACATTTGTTGTGAGCTGCAGGCTTTACACTTTCATCTGTCAAGAGTATTCATCAAGTATTTCAATGCATATCAATGTATTTAGTTCTCATTTAGAGAAGATTTTCTTTATTATAGTAGCCTAGGCCTACTCAAGTTTTTTTAATCAGCATAATTTTGCATAAAAAAACATTTTGATATCGGTAAAGGTGTCTGCAACTTTTGAGAAGCATCAAATCACTGGTATATTAGCGGTCAAAACACGTGCATGACTGCATAAATTATTATCCTTTTTTTTTTTAAAAAGTCGAATATTGTGCATGTATGCATTTGTATCTTAAAAGTTTATATCAATACATTTTCTCTTTGAACCACCAGGTGGCAGTCTTTGTACTTTTATTTCGGAGAGCAGATTGCATAAGTTTTATTAATATATATTTTTCTACTTTATATATATATATATATATAGTTAAAAAATATATTTACTATTTTCCCAAGTGTATATAACTCCTGTAAGTAAATATCAGCATTTGGTACATACTTTCAGTATTATCTTTGCTTGAACTGACCCGATCTAATCCTGTTCATATGAAATGAGCCTGCTCCCTAGCAGGTTTGAGCTACCAGAACTGTTGCTATGACAACAAGTCTCAGATGAGTTTTGAAGAACTAAACGATCCTGGATTGCGTCAAATCGTCAATAACCAAATCCAGCTAATTGAGTAATCCACGAACGAAGAACAAACCCCTGGTTCAGTTAGGGTACAGAGACTTACATTTTAAAGAGCCCCTATTATGGGTTTTTGAAAATGAACTTCTATGTAGTGTGTAACACAGCTCTAAGTGAAGTGAAATATCCAGCTAAAGCTTAAATCTGAAAGTGGACAGTTTTTAAAACTATTGATTCATCTATAAAAGAGTCGACTCATAGTGGTTGGAATGAATCGTCTTGATAACGAGTCTTTAGCCGTTTCGACGTGACGTGGATACGAAACATAATGGTTGTGCGCGCAGACCCGCAAAATTTAAACCTGCGGCCCCGCCCACTAACACAGCAGCAAATTAAAAAGGAAGATAAACAGATCCTGAAGTCATGAGTCATGAAGACGCTGTGCTTAGCTGGATATTATTGGAAGTTTGAGGGAAAGTTTGTGTTATATTCTCTACCCAAAGATGAAGCTGTGAAGAGTCAGTGGTTGAGGTTTATTTTTGCAAAAAAAAGGAAGGATCAGAAAAGACTACTGATGTATGAGACTTTGACAGAGCTCCACAGGAACTATCAATACACAGCTCATGGATTATTCCTCCATTTTGTAATGAGGGTTGGTGATCGTTGGGCAAAGCAGAGTACAGGTAAGCCCAGAGAACATATAACACTTATACATATTGCGACTAAAACCACGCTAAAAAACGCGAAGCGTGCCGGTTTCTTTGGGGATTTAAACGTGTTTGTGAGGTTGAAATCCTGTCGTTTGTCATTGCTATGGCTTCCGTCAGCTGTTCTTACACACGTGCGGCGGTCAAGGTTCAGAATAGTTCAGCTTTTGCCACTGTGTGGATTAATACTGAATGTGTGTCATTGTTAATAACAGCAATATGCTGGTGTTTAACTGCACTGCTTTAATGCACTCATTCACACACAAAAAATCCGGGAGACTGGGGGAAAGTGAGGACCGGGAGGGAGGGGATGGGTGTCGCGGATGAAAGTGAGAACCGGGGGAGTTCACGGACGTCGCCCTCACTATTCTATGGACGCGCCGGCCCTGATAACACTGGTGAGAACCGGGTACTGTGTTCTGTGGTGTTATTAACTAATGTGAAGTTGTTTCTTTAATATACACTCTTTGTATTCTGTTTTTGAATGTTTCTGTTAAGGACTTTTATTTTTGTGTTGTGTCCTCTGAGGAGGAGGGTAATGTGTGTGTGTGTGTGTGTGTCTGTGTGTGTGTGTGAAAAAAGAGCAGGTAGATCAGTGTTGCCAGATTGGGCGGTTTCCCGCTCAATTGGACTGTTTTTAACATGATTGTGCGAGTATAAAAACTTATCGTGTTTTTCGCGACTGTCACAACCGTGTTTTCCAGATGAGTGGGTGGGTTTTTTTTTTGCATTTTGGCGGGTTTTGGATAGTTTTTGGGCTGGAATCGGTCAGCTACATCTGGCAACACTGAGGTAGAGTGTGACGGGCTAGGAGACTCGTGTCGATCTCCTCCCCAGTTCTTCATTCAGTTTTTGCTCAATAAAATAGTTAGTCGTCAGTATTTTCAAGTCCATCGTCTGTATTTACATTCACCCACTGCCGAAATCCATGCCTTACACTAAGTGTATGCACTCTGACTACTTCTATATTGTTGATAAGCCGTGCTGGGCATTTTACTCTGTCTCGTGCTGAAGGATGTCAGTGTCGCCCAATTGCAACAGGCTGTCTTCGGTCCAATCAACGCAGATTAGCTTCGCGCTAAGGAGGGGCTTGGGAACAAATGAATCACTGAACGATATGGGATATCATATCGGATATCATATGGGAGTCGCTGGGAAAATTAGGTAAAAATAAATGCATATTATAAGACCATGAAAGTGTTTTTTGACCTTGCATGCATATTAGACTGTTGTTGGAGACCCTTACAACCAAAATATGACCCTATTTAATGTATAATAGGGGCTCTTTAAGAGGTCTCAGTCTGCAGATTTAGTTGGACATCTTGTTTAGATATGAGCACACAACATTGTAGCATTTCTGAGAAATATTGTGATAACTGAAAAATTCAGATTGTAAATGCCCTCTGACCTTTTTCAGCTGCTGGGCTGAAGTCTCAGTGCTGGGCAGAGCTGCCCTCCAGAACATTTTTAAGAGAGAGCTCGTCTCCTCCAGGATCTGCTTCAGCGTCTTAGTGCTGTCCTGCAAGTTCCTCACATAACCCTGCACAGAAAGAATACAAATAAACTTTGTGTAAGGTTTTTTGTTTCCATTTTGAATAAATGTGTTTAATTAAAATAAATATAAAATAAAAAGGTTTTGAAAATAAAAGGAAGTATTGATAAAGCAAAAAAACTACTTTAAAGATAGGCTGTTTAATTTATTGTTTTAATTATGATTAATCATTTTAAATCATACTTTAAAAATACCACAGATGGAATACTCAACACGTAAAATAATACACACAATTACAATACACACAATAATACAACAAGTTACAATTAAATACTTTTATCAAATAAACTTTTTTATTGATAAGTTATCAAAACTTATCAATAAATCAAATATAAGATATGAGAATGAATAGTTGGAGTAATGATAATATATATATATATACACACAGTTGAAGTCAGAATTTTTAGCCCCCATTTATTATTTCCCCGTTTTCTGTTTAACAGAGAAAAGATTTCAACACATTTCTAATCATAATAGTTTTAATAACTCATTTCTAATAACTGATTTATTTATCTTTGCCATGATGAAAGTAAATAATATTTTACTAGATATTTTTCAAGACACTTCTATACAGCTTAAAGTGACATTTGAAGGCTTAACTAGGTTAATTAGGCAGGTTAGAGTAATTAGGCAAGTTATTGTATAACGATGGTTTGCCTAATGGGGCTAATAATTTTGTCCAAAAACTAATAATTTTGTTTAACAAATTAAAAACTGCTTTTATTCTAGCCGAAATAAAACAAATAAGACTTTCTCCAGAAGAAAAAATATTATCAGACATACAGTGAAAATTTCTTTGCTCTGTTAAACATAATTTGGGAAATATTTAAAAAAAGAGAAAAAAATTCAAAGGGGGGCTAATAATTCTGACTTCAACTGTACTGTATATATGTATATATGTATATATATATATATATATATATATATATATATATATATATATATATATATATATATATATATATATATATATATATATATATGCTTACATACATTAATTACATAAAATTACTATGTAATTTTCAGCATCATTATTTCATCCATACATTCTCATATCTTATCTTATGTTTGGTGCTCCAGAAACTTTATCTTTGTTGGAATTACTTGATAAATATTGCAAGGATTGTAAACATGGATTGTTTTCAGGACTATCTACTAGAAAACAAGTAAAGCTACGTAAAACAAGAACTTATTCTGACTTAACCTATTTTCAATTGTTTGACAGCCCTTATAAACGCATTTCTATTTGGCCATTTTTATTATTATTAGTAGCTCTTCTTGCTGACCTCTGGTAGATCATGAGATTCTGTGCTGGCCTGCAGTGCTGCTTCCATTTTTCGGATAACCACTTTTCCTTCCAGTAACTGCTGCTGAAGGACACTGAAGTCGTCCACGTGACCGATCATATGGCGCCCTGTCCTGCAGGCGAAGGAGCCATCAGGTGCCTCTCCCACTAGACCTTCAGCAACAGAGTCTAAATCAGAAGACATGCATTGATGAAACAGTTTGCAGTGGTTTGGCTGTTATGCATTAAGTGTTTCATATGAGACTCTTACACTTATAAGGCTTCAGGTCATGCTGTTTGATGGCTGGTGAAGCAGGGGTGGAGAACCCTGTATCTCGAACAGGAGGAGATGGTGATTGGTCTACAGCAAACAGAGAGACCAGAGTCAATAGAAATATATGTTAAAATATGAGAGTGTAGTATATTATGAATATGTCACAATAAATCTGTGTGAATCAAATGTGACCCTGGAGCACAAAGCCTTTTGTCTCATGTTGCATAGGGATATATTTGTGTGAATAGGCAAAAATATAATGTAAAAGTCCAATCAAAGTAAAGTTCAATTAAGATATTTTGTAAATTACCCTCTCTAAATATATCAAAGCATAATTTTTGATTAGCAACAAGCCTAAGAGCTTAATTTGAACAAATTTAATTGTGATTCTGAATTTATTTATTTGTTTATTTTTTTAACCCTTAGATTTTCGATATTCAAGATGTTGTAATTTGGCCAAATATTGTTCTATCGTTACAAACCATACACCAATGAACAGATTATTTATTCAGCTTTCAGATTATGTACAAATCTCAATGTCATGAGAAATTAATTACTGATTATGATTATTATCTCACCATGGAAGAGCTGTTTTCTGGCTGAGGGGTGTGGCATACACTGATCTAGCCTCTCTCTCAACTGTTGTTCCAGCAACTGTATGTTTGACTCCCGCTCACGCAGGTCAAGGGTCAAAGTCAGTCCTGAACCTAAAGCAGTAGAGGATGCAGAATATAGTGCATCAGTGCTAAGAGGACGCAACAGGGGGCTTCTGAAAGTTTCATTTTCTACATATAAAATAACATTTCAAAGACAAACCTGTTTTGAGCACAGAGTTTGTTAATCAATTGTATGTGCTTTTTTAACCCATTAAAAAACAAATTGGGTATTTTGTATTGTATTGTTTTGTATTTTGTATTATTTCAACTTAGTCAAAAATTGGGTTTATTAGCCAAATTCACAGAGAAGAACTACATTACCCATAATGCTGTACAGAAAATTCCATCCATCACAGTTGCAGTTGAGTAAAGTGCACCAAAATAGAAAATTAGAAGTATGCTGCGTCCCAATTCACCTACTTATACTAATGAAATATACTACTTTTTGTGAAGAAAAGGTACACGGTGTATTTCTGAGTGTTCAACAGAAGAGTACGCAAACTTTGGGATATACTACTGCCTCATTAATGGACCGTTATATTTCTTAGTTTCATCCCATCACTCATCTCTACACATCATCCACATTTCTTTCATATTTAATTAACTACCATATTGGAAATTCAGCGGCTGGTTAATCTGCCATTCACGAGTCTTTCATGCAAAGAAATCTCAGGTTTTCGGATAATTATGCATTTAGAAGTAAGTACAAACACGTCTTTATAAGTTCACGTTGTTGTTGCAGATGACATATAACATGGAAAATGTGATTTAAATATTTACCAGCTGGTTAGATATTAATTAATAGTCATTCAAATAACTTTACTGAAGCCTCTCTACTTGACGGTTAGTCTCACACGTCCGCCATTTTTGTAGTTTGTTTACAATTTACGAGTTTAAAGTTCTAATTGAATTCACATTCAATTTATTTGAATTAATAATGAAAACATCATACACCATCTAGAAACTTTTGACATACTTTTCAACATATTATAGTTTGGGACATACGTAAACTATTTAGGACAGATAGTATGTGAATTGAGACACATCAGTAGTATTTTAAAAGCAACCATTTTGACAGAAACATCAGTTTGGTTGACTTATTCTTAATCTAATGCTGGATGCACATTATACACAAATGCCAGTAATTGTAATATAATTGCAGCTAGCAATGTCTGATGGAGAGTTTCAGACAGGTGCATTTGTTTCCTACCTGCATTGCTCTCAGCAGTGCCACAGACTCTCTTGTACACTTGTAGTTCACACTGCAGTGTGTGCACTAGACACTGACACTCGCTCAACTGCTGCCGGAGAACATTCACCTCCTGCTGTAGCCTGTTCACAGAAGATTACACATGAATATTCAATGCACCCTGTCACAGTTTTGTCCAGAATGCAGTTTTTTTCTCAAGATTGCCACTGTACCTGGTGCTGTTGTCCAGGCTGTTCTGTTTCTCTTCTTTAAGCTGCAGTACAGTCTGAGTTTGATCTCTAATCTGAGCCTGCATTAGTCTGCATTGATCTGCCCACTTGTCTGCCTCAAGCTCCGCCTGCTTTAACTGGCCACGCCCAGACAGAACCGCCTCTCTCAGTCGCTCCATCTCTTTACTGCCATCTGCATGCAAACGCAATACTTATCAGGACTCAGGGCAGATTGGCTATAATAGTTACTTTATTGTAAACTGGAATAAAAGTTAGGTTCATTTCATTTTAACTTGATTGACTAAATTAACAAAAAACAAAAATGAACCAATATAAACATTACAAAAAAACTAAAATTACAAAAACACCTAAAATAAACTATATTTCAAGAGTTCACACTTAGCTGATGATTGATTATAAACCGTGTTTGGCATGTTGTACCGGTAGAGAGCCCTGAGCTCATAAGATCCTCGAGCTCGGGGTTCCCTCCTGTTTCCAGGGTGAGAGGGGAGTTTAAGCTCAAGTAGATCTCGAAACTCCCCTGCCGTTTGAAGCTAGTGAGTAATTAGGGATTGTTATGAAGATATAACTACTTACTAGGAGCATGTCTATAGTGCCGATTTGGATTAGTCAATTAACTTAAGTTGCATGTTTTTGGATGGTGGGAGGAAACTATGGGGAAACCTATGTGAGCACAGGAAGAATGTGAACTCTGCACAGAAACGTTGACTGGCTTGGTAAGGACTAGAACCAGTAACGTTCTTGCTGTGGGGCAACAAAGCTAACCACTGGGCAGCCATGCCGCCCATCTAGGAAAGGAGTAGGAGTAGGGGTGGAAGGGGGGATTCTTCAAAACGAAGATGAGTAAGGTATGGAGGTTAGGTTTTTTATGGAGACTTAGGAATCGTCTGATTGGTGAATGATAAATTGGATAATGCGGGATCAGCCGTGATCAATCAAGCATTTGATCCTCTCGAAATTAGTTTATAAATAAACTTCACATAGAGAGATAGAAATAAGAAGAAAATAAGTATGACAATAAAAAAACATATATAAAGAGAGATTTAAGGAAGAAAAAAGAATGACAATAACAAACAACAAAATTACTACATTTTGGGTGAAACGACTAACAAAATACTAAAAAAAGATATTTAAATTGTGTCACAAATACTAAAATAACATTGGTTTGAAACAGCATATAATGATTTTACTCATAAGGCAGTGCACAATGATAATACAAATGCAAACTAACACTTTTTAATCCACTTTTTAACACTTTTTTTGTGTAAAAATGCCAATACTGAGCAACATTCGAGATGGACTAACTAAATATTCTACTATTATGTAAACACTGACAAGACTTATGGTTGCTCATTCATACGTAATTTATATTAAAGCTGGTATAGAGCATAACTGCTAACATTCCTTTTTATAAAAACATGGAATGACTAAGATCTTACCTGTCCTGGCCTGCTGGAGTTGGTTCTGCAGGGCGTGATTTTCCTCTTTCAGCACTCGAATCTCATTGGACAGCTGACTGACAGAATCAAGACCTTGAATATAGATGTTAGTGGGTGCTGCTCCTGCTAGTTAAAGATAAGAGAAAATGTACAAATATATTTAAAATGTGAAACATATAAAGTAGCTTAAACACAGTGTTGTGACTGTGTGAGTCTCTGACCTCCGTTTCTTGCAGAAGCGGCCAGTCTCTCTTCCAGCTGTTGTCTCAGACGGTCATTGGTCTGGATCGAGTCTTCAAGACGTCGTCGGAGAGTACGAATTTCCCTAAGGTGCTCCTCCATTAAGTCTGTCCCTAAATGATAGTATTGAAAGAGCTAAATACGTTTGATATAACAATATATACCACCACCTATTTGCATTAAAATGAAAACTCCAAGATCTGACCTGTGTGGCCTGACTGATATCCAGAAGAACCAGAGGACACATCTCCATATGGGCCTGGTCTTAAAGGTCTTGGGCTATACATCATATCCCACATTGCACTGCTCTCCAGAAGGCTTGACCCTGATTTCATAGCAGGACTCGTGTGCTGGCTGCTGAGAGGTGACTGCTCAAAGGCATGATGGGATAGTGGATGTAAATTGCTATGGTCGAGTTGAACATGGGGGCCCAGTGGAAATGCAGGAAGAGGTTTAATCTGAGGACCATGATAACCTGTAATGTAAAAAGTATTAAGTACATTAAGTTCTTCATTAAGTAACTGTCAAACTTTTAAATGTTAGTGTAAACAAAAATATAATAGTAGTAGCATGAATCAAGAAGGTGCAAGAGGGCTGAATATGCAATATGTCAGTGAAGCTATAACAAAGTGATTTATGTACATTTATGTGCAATAAATAAACATTTGTATGCAATCTATTTTTCTAGTAAATAATTTCTCAGAAATCCAACCAAAACGAGAAAAAATCTTGTTAGTAAGGTAAGACTTTTACACAATTTCTTCCATTTAGTCCATTTAGTTCCATTTTTACTATTTTTACTGGAAAAAGAAAAAGATTTCTCGCATGCATATTAGTGATTCCACAATCAACGACTGCATAATGCATCAATGATTTCTCAAGTTTGATCAAAAATTTGTATTGCGTGTTTTGGTCTCCTTTCTGGTTTTCTCTTTGGAGATAGCATCTTGCCAATAGTGATTTAGTGGCATAATTAGTAGGAGTCATTCTGTGCCACACACACTCAGATGCAGGCTCACTGTTTCCAAGCTGTCTCTGGAGCATCTGAAGCTCTTGGTGAACCTCTGCCAGTGAGAATCCCCCACCATAAGGGTGACGGGTTCTCAAGGGGTGAACATGAGGGTCAAACACAGGCTGAGAGCACATTTGAGGACAGTGGAGGGAGGCGGAGAAAGGAATGGAGTTGGACAGAGGTACAGTAGTGAGGCCTGATGGGAGGACACACAGAGAAAGAGCTACAGACTCACGGCTATCAACTTCATTGGGTACGACTGCTTATGTCTAGAAGCAGACTATATTGGAACAAACTAAATCTTTTAAATTATGAATAAAATACATATGTGCATTATCATTCAAAAGTCTGGGATCAGCACAACTTTTAAAAAATATTTTCAAAAGAAATATTTATGTTTTTTAATATATTTTCATATATTTTAGCACATGATCCTCTAGAAATCATTCTACCATGATTATTTGATGCTAAAATAATCAAGACATCAGCATTTGTTTTCATTTATTATCATTTCATATATAAATGTCTGCCACTTTGACCAATTTAATAAATGTTTGCTAAACAAAAGTTGTAATTTATTACAGATTCCAAGCTTTTGAATGATAGTGTACTTTGTGATAGTATACCATTGCTATGAGTGAACTGAAAATGGCATGGGTGTTTTGGTACTCCCTTACTCTTCCTACCTGTCTGTTCCTGGGTTTCCAATGGTCTATGTGGTGTGCAGTGCATGCTAGGACAGGTGTTGGAGGACTGGTGGCTGTGAGAGGAAGTGATAGATGGAGGATTGGATGGATGTGACAAGGCTGAGCCTCTATTATTGCGTGGGTCTGAAACAAAACAGATGAACAATGTAAAAATGTGGATGAGAAGCTAACCTGGATGTGAAGGAAAACCGATAAACATGATGATAATATTAAAATCAAAAACCTGTGGCACTTCTTGCTGCCTCTTCTTGGCCATATTCACTGGCAGCATCCAGTTCAGAGCATAATTCTAGATCCTCATTGGTTGAGCCGTGGTCATCTGACACAAAGGATGTCCTATCTGATTGGTCTGTGGCCACAGAGAAAGCATGACTGCTTGTAGGTGTATCTGATCGGGGTTGTTGCTGGTCAAGTTTGGAGCGTAGAGACTCGATGAGTTTGTCTTTCTGTTGAAGCTCCTTGCTCAGCCTGAAAACAGAGGAAAATGGCATTTAGCATAGTGAGAATTCAAATAAAGCTCATCATTTGCCATGTTAAATGAACATTTATTAGGAACAGTGGGTTTAGACCAATCAGATACTAGAGTGATGGGGCCACACAGCTGCACAGTTTGGGGGGAAAATGAGAGATCTCATTTATTTTACTGCATGAATCACAAGAAATGTTCCCACAATCTGCAAACACATGACATATATACATAAAAACATGTTGCTAGATTACTGTATAAACATTGACAAATAGGAGGTCTTGATTTTCTTTCTAACTAAAATAAACATTCTCACTTTTAAATAATTTATTCAATAAAATACATTCACAATATATAAGAAAAAACTTGATGATGAAGCAATTGACGATGATGATTCTCCTCTCCTGCAAGTCGAACAAATAAATGCAAATGTCAGGTTCTGATAAAAGTGAATTTTGAGTTTATTATGCTTATGTGGATCAAAATTAAGTGTGCTGTACATGCAAATTGTCACCATATTTTGTTTGGCGTATGCCAGGTGTGTCCCGCATGCAGGGCATTAGGCTAATTTTGTACCCACTGTTTGTTCCAAGCTGGATTAATTAGGACCTGTTTTTGTTCTGTCTGAGCCAAAACACAAACAGTAACATCCTAGCAATCTGTGTCATGTCTCTCACATCATGTGCTCCTTCTGGAAATAATCAACTGAAAACACAGTCATATGCACCATAATTCCACAACACCAACAACATTTATAACCCACAAAATGCCATGGGCAGTGCACTAACAGAAAACAGTGTTGTTCTTACAGTACAGTGTCGTTCTTTATTCTGTTGCACAAAGCAACTTTAAAAAAAATTTAAGAAGCTGATTTTTTTTTTTTTTGCACAGGCCCTTTATGTGCAATGCAAAAGTAAAAAATGTTTGGAATAAGATCTTTTAAAAAAATATTTATTTATTTTAATCAGCACGGATGCATCATTAATCCAAAGTGAAAGTAAAGACAATTTAAATGCAGTAAATTAATTTGTACATTTAAAAAACTTTTTCAAACTCTCTATATGGTAAAAAATAGCACATATAAATAATTGCAAAATTTATATGTGAAAAAATAGCTAAATATTTCCCAGCACAACTGTTTTATTAGGTAATGATAATAATAAAAAACTCTAAGTTGACTCTAAGTACTACTCTGATTTGGCTTCACAGAAATAAATGACAACAGAAAATATATGAAAAAAGCTGTTATGTTTAATTGCAAAAATATTTCATAATATTACTATTTTTACTGTATTTCTAATCAAATACATGCCTCGTCAAGCACAAGACTTCTTTAAAAACTTCTTCAAAAGTCACATTGGCTCCAAGCTAAAAGAAAAACACAAATTCTGATCTAAATACTCAAGTTTTTTTTCCAGAAACCTACGCCTGTAAAACACCTTGAAGCTCTTACTTTTCAATCTGCCTGTGCAAGGTTCTCCTCTCCCTTTCTGTCTGCTTGGTTAGAATAGCCAGCTCTCTCTTCTGCACCTGCCATTCCCACAGAGAGAAGGAGAAGAGCGAGTCGCGGTACAGGGGGCTGCTTTTGGACAGCATAGACCTCCACAGCGGAGCCATGACGCCTCGGCCTGCCTGACCCCCAGTGCTCCCTTGAGACCCGGTCACAGCCTCTTCATCCTGACTCCTCAAATTCACGACTGGCTGAGACACACAGAGGAGCAGGCCAGGGGCCGCAGGACCAGCAGCCGATGCAGCGCCTGTCAACTGGGTCTCCGTGGTAATAGGGCTGCAATCATTTGGATGACGAAACAAGCGGGGTTTGCCGGATTGTGAGTAGTGGTGGGGGAGGAGTTGGGAATCTCCAGCAGGCAGTTGGGCGCGACACAAATCCCGAGATTACACTGATCTGTTTATTCCCATGTACAACGGAGAGTTTTACTGCATCCACATAAAGCGGAAACAATAGTAAACCAAGTGTTGTGGCATCCAACGTGGTTGGTTGTATCCAAAATTCTTTTCAAATCCCTGTTGGTTGACAATATCCAGTTGAACACATCGTTGAGAATCAAGTAATCGTGAAACCAACCTGAAAGTCTGGATTTCGAAGAAACAAAAGCCCCTGATGCTCAGCCAGTCCTTGTACTCAGAGACCAGTTCCTTTGTGCTTTTCTATTTATTCCCAAAGGAGGAAAAGGGTAATCAGAGTGTCTTCCTGAAACGTAACGTCCTTCCCCATGAGCTCTCAAACACAACAAACCCTCATGGTGGTGTGTGTGAGTGTACTGTATATGAGGTCCTTGCCTTTGGGCTGATGTGTTCCACTGTGCATAAACAGTGTGCTTCAGTCAAAAGAGACACATCTGTGTTCCAGTTAACAAACATAAAGCATATCCACACCATTACATGCTTGTAAAGTCAGACGACCCTAATAAATTCTTTTGTAAATCTTCACGAAACAAAACATGTCCTTGTTGTTTATGGTAAAAGTTTCTTCTTATTTCTGAACGGTGTTATATTCCAAATGAAGATATTGATCAGAAAAAAACAGATGATATTTGTTCTGCGGTTCCTCCTTTTCTGGCATTCAGTCACAGTCTTCTTTCACATGGCCTGGCATGTGGTCTTCTCCTTCCACCGTTTTCACATCTTTACGCCGCTCTCTTTCTCTGTCAGCTTTAGCTGTCTCTGACCTATTTCACTCATGAGGTTTTAATAACTTAACCTGATTAGCGCTGAAGTCAACACCCAATCCAGAGCCGGCTGGTCACAGCACAGCTACCAACCATGTGACAGCTCTGTCCCAGGGCAAATGTTCTCGAGAGAACACGAAACCATACAGAAAACACTTAGGACATCAAACCGATGCAAATCCCCCTCCGTTTTCACTCAATTACAAGCTCCGGCTAAATGAGCTGACTGGCAACCAAATACGGTTAAGTCTGTGCATCTGGTTGGCCATCTGCGCACCCTTTCACTCTCTTTTACCTCATTAAAGGCTGCGATATTAGAGACATTTCCAGAAGGAGATTACACACTGGAAATCATCCTTTTCTGGCTGTGAGCGTTCAAAACACAGCTATGAAAGAAATACGGGACAAGGAGGTGATGTGCATTACCAGATCGAAAAAGATGACTCTAAACTGCAATTAAAGCCATTAAGATGAAGACAGACTCACTGTGATGTAAGAAGCTAATTATATTATTGAATAAATGATCCCTTGGAAACTATTCATGCTTTGGTGTGGTACGGATGAAATATCATTAAATAAAAACTAATCAGTTCCAGTTCAGATTCTGCTTAACGATTTTGGTTCCTCAACAGCTTCATTAACAATTCTTTAAGAATTGAAGGAAAAAAAAAAGTTTTTTGTAGCCTTTATTTTTTCAAACTATTCTTAGAGGTGGCATAAATGCAATCAAATAGCTGGCTAAGAAGTAATTAATTTAAACTGCAAAATAATTTTTTTCATAATTAATCCGTTTTTATTTATTGTTACAATGTGCTTTAACATTAAGTACAGACTGTTATCAGAACTACACTGGTGAGTTTCATAAGTTAAAGAAATTGATTCACTGAATGAACTTGTTATGATCACCATTGATCGAGCAGTTTGAACGGCCATTGAACTGAACTTCAAATACAATCATGCACCTCACACACACCAATTCCTGATTTCCGCTGATGACACGCACACACAGACACAGCTGAAGCTCATCATTGAATAATAAAAAGAATCAGCTTATAAGTGTAATTTCTTTTCTTTTTCTTTGCAAACAAACAGCACTGTTATCAAAATGACATCAGTTCTGGTGCCACAAAAATAAAATATTTCATTAGGCATACCAGGCCAGTAGATGGCAATGTCCATTTGTAAATCAGTATTGGTCTTTTAATTCGACATTGTTATTTTGGTCTCATTTTCACAAATTTTGAGATTGAAATTGAGATAACGGTATAATTTTGCACGTTGAAACCCATTTTCTAACATTTGCATTTTCAAGACCCAGAAATATCATCAAGGTTTCCTTCCTAATGTGAAGTCAATCTTGCTGCTGTTTTTATTATTCCAATCTGACTGCAGTATCGGTAACCTAGTAATTATCAGTAAAAAAAATGAGACAGCTGATTAGTCACCTGGGTGTAATGTTTATTCTGTAAACGTGTTTCCATTATTTTTCCATTATTCGTATTAACCATTTTTTGCATAAGTACAAAACCACCTCAAGCGAGCGTAAAATATTTTTTGCAAATTTTATTAGGATGCTACCATCACTTGTTTCTCATACAATTAATATAGGGTGATGGAAACCTAGTTATTGTTGTGTAAATAATGTTTCAACAGCATAAAAAACTTTTGGCTATTAGTAAAAATCCTAGGTATGTCTGCATACCCTCAGTAGCTGTGAACATAATCAGTTTAATTAAGTCGTTTCAAACAGTTTAATCCAACCCAGGCTCATTCTGATTATGTACCCCTATATACATTTCTGGAGAGAGTAAAATACGTCCCAGGAGCTATGTTTTTTTGCAGTTTTTGTTTTCGCGAATCCACCAGAGGCCACTGTGTACGCTATTTCAGATCTCCAATTTCTTTTGTAAGTGCCATTCGCGCCTGCTGTTCTCATGTAAATTCACCAGAGGCTGCTGTCAACTGACCAACCGACCGACCGACCAAATCCCCCCACCCACCCGCTTCCCTAAACCCAACCAATAGTGTTTTCAAAAGCACTGATTGACCCGCCCACCCCCTTCCCTAAACCCAACCACAGTGTTTTAAAAAGCAATCAAATGAAAAGAAAAGCCCTCGCCTGATTTTTACCATGTTTTCAGATTTACCACATTCTCACCTTGTTATTTACTTGTTTATTTTATTTATTGGCTACTGTTTTTGGCTTACCCACATTTTTAAAATCGTTCATTGCTGGACTCAAACCCTGTTGTCGTGGTCCAACTGTGCTCTGCACCTCAAGTCTGCCAACGTACATGTCAAGCTACCGGACAAACTGATAACAGCAAAAAAGCGAGAAAAGGAACGGCATCATACCGCTCTGTAGCGTTCGTTTTAAAGACAAAATGCAGCCATACATACCTCTGGCTACATAATTCGCGATCAGAAATGTATATAGGGCTACATTTTCAGAATGAGCCTATGTTGGTTTAATCAGTTTTATTTTACTTTAATCATTTTATCTATATCAGTGTAAAACTGCATGTTTATAACCTGTGAATCTCTAAAAAATAAAAATAAATCAACTTCTCTCAAAGATAAATATTGCTCCTCTGATTTCCAGGTTTTTCTCTCTTTATTCTCTTCAAAATTAGACCAGATCTATTGTAAATCTCTGTTCATAGCTAATACAACCTGTTTATAATGTTCATAGTACATCTATTTGTAAATATCACTATAATTTTTCTATAACTGCACTTTATAACTTATCCCTGTATCCTGCACTTGCTGCTATTGCACTCCTGATTAGACCTAAACTGCATTTCGTTTCCTTGTACTTGTACATGTGTAATGACAATAAAGTTGAATCTAATCTAATGTAAAAACTGTAAAAACAGATCCTCCTAGCTCCTGAACTCTCACTCACTGACTAGCGCTGGCTCAACACAATGCATAATGATGTAAGGGAAAGAAAAATAAGGGTCATCTTCTGTAGGGGATCTGACAGCGTACAGAACGAGGCCATGAATTCCGTTAAAATGTCCCATGAGTCCTTATACTCCCAGAGACGCCCTAGAACCAGCGGTGACATTATGTAGCCAGCCTCTGACAGTTCACATTAGCATTAGCGTATAGCATCGTTCAACCGCGCCTCCAGGCAAAGTCAAATAAGTCCAGTTCAGTGCTCACAAAAGGGTAGAGTGAAGTAAGTGAATTATGGAGGTGTAGAGGATAAGATTATGGAAAAAAAGGATATTTTAAAAAGTGCCATTCTCACTTTAACAATATATACTGTATAAAGCCAAGGCAAGAAAAGTTTATTTATATAGCACATTTCATACACAATGGTAATCCAAAGTGCTTTACATAGGCAAGAATAAAAGAAACAAGAAAATAAGAATGATTAAAAGAATTAAAAGTGATTAAAAACAGATTAAGATGTGTTAAAACGGGAATGAAAAAGAAAAGAAAGACATAATAGTGTGATCTGTCGGACGTAGCAGTGCTTATTCAGTAAAGGCACAGCTAAACAGATGTGTTTTAAGTCTTGATTTGAATGTGCCTAATGTTGGAGCACATCTGATCATTTCTAGAAGCTGATTCCAGTAGCGGGGCGCAATAGCTGAAAGCCGATTTACCCTGCTTTTAATGAATTTAATTTCTAATTTACTTGATCCTAATGATCTGAGTGACCTGTTAGGTTTCTATTCAGTGAGCATATCTGTAATGTATTGAGGTTCTAGGCCATTTAGTGATTTACAGACTAGTAGTGATACTTTAAAATCTACTCTGAATGTAACTGGGAGCCAGTGTAAAGACCTGAGGACAGGTGTGATGTGCTCTGATTTTCTGGTTCTGGTCAGAATCCTGACAGCAGCGTTCTGGATAAAAAATACAGTTGAGGTCAGAATTATTAGCCTTCCTGAATTATAAGCCCCGCTGTATATTTTATTCCCCAATTTCTGTTGAATGGAAAGAAGAGATTTTTCTCAACACATTTTTAAACATAATAATTTTAATAACTAATTTCTAATAACTGATTTCTTGTATTCTTTTGACTTCAACTGTATATACAGTACACGCACACAGCTTAGAAGACAAATTATCTGGATTTACTAGGTATGGGTTTGAGTAAAGTGTTAACATTTATGTTATTCTATAACGATCTGATAATACACCTATCAAATTAAAAATAAATTTTCATATATTATGTTATATAATATTATTCAATTTATTATATTATTGTTTTTTTTCTTCAGAAAATGACAACTAGTCAAAATAACAAATCCTTCCATTTGTATAGATTAAAAATCAGGGCTTTTCCACCAAATGGTATTGTGTTATCTAAAAATGAAAACAAAATGCTCTAATAGACAAAACGTTTGGTTTTAAATGTGAAGGAAATGTCATTAGTAGTTTAAAGAATAAAACAAAAAAACTCAAAAACAACCCCTTAACTATTAAATTATAACTCCACATACACAAAGAACTTCCAACTGATCTCTTTTTTCCTATAGGTGTATATATTCACAGTATATAATGAATGTTTTTATATAGTAGGGCTGAAAACATATCGATATCGCAATGTGATCATTCGCAATAGTCACATCACAGGAAATGCAATATTGAGTCTGGATTATAATTTATCATTTGCCTGTGTTTATGAGGCCTGTGACTGTATGAGGATTTTAAAAGCATTCAGGCATAAGAAACTATGTGTGTCACTTACGTTTGTAGCTTTAAAAACGATTAATTTTACTGAACTATTACTCAATTACTTTACCTGAACACTGTTAGACTTGGAAAACAGTAAAACACTGTTTATTTCAATTGTATCTTTTTCTTTATTTTATTTATCTATGCTTTTAAATAGTTTATTATACTTTATGCAGAAGCACTCCCCTACAGAATTATCCCAATCAATCTAAAATTAGAAACTCTTTCAAAATCAGGCTATTATAAAGTCTTCTGGTAAAATTGCATTCATATCGTAATCTATAATCGCAGAATAACAAAATATCGCAATGTTAGATTTTTCCAATATCATGCAGCCCTATTATATAGTATACTTGCAGTCAAATTGCCAGCCTAAGGATGTATACAGAATTGAGTTACTTGTCAATGACTTGAACATGTCTAATAAATAAATAAACTCTCACATTGATCCATTCAGCGCAGAATGAACATTTCCATGATGCTCACTGGGTGGAAAACTCATGACAGCTGGTGTCCAAGTCAATAGGACGCCAAAACGTCCAACCAAATACACACACAACCAAACTAATAATTACATAAGAATCTGCCCTGCTTTGTAAACATGCAAAACAATACAACCAATTATACTTAGTTAAAAAGCTGAGCTAAGGCATTTCTTAGAGTCTCTTCATTGGGGGTTTAACTGTGTCAGTCCAGTCGCTCAATAGGAAAGAAATCTCAACCAATCAATATGGTCCATGTGCTGTACTCATCACATGTTCTGGCTGATTTGGCTTACTGACAGCACAGGGAAACCTGATTTAACGACAAGCTCAGATCAATAAAGTGTTCAGCTGACTCACCGTATTGCAAGCAGCTCATGGCCTGATTTATCATCTGGGACTTCAGAGTGATCTCCTGCGAGGATGAAATAATTCAGTGCAATGTTTTTGTTAAAGAAAAGCATTGAGAGATGTATGTTTGTGACTCACGGCCGCTGATCTTGGTGCTGACTCTCTGTGCGAGCGAGATGCTTTGAGAGAGCTGGTCTCTGAAGCTTTGGCCCATGTAGTAATCGATGTCATTGGAGCGCAACAGCTCTTCAAAGGTCTTGGTTGTGTCTCCGAGGTGCTGGGTCAGAATGTGGCACATGCCACGGCCCTCCCGCATCTTCTGCCGCAGGTGAGACAGCTCACGGGCCTGGGCCTGGATCAGCGTGTCAAACTTACTGCAGAGAGAATGGGAAAAAAGTGTTGTATGTAAAACGATACAATGGTGAAAATAGATCTGTGAAATGTGTAGTTCTTATAGCTGATTTAATAAGGAATGAAGGTATCATACGGAAAACTATAAATAAGTAAACAAACATATACAAATATAATACATTATTAAACCATTGTTTAAAAAAACAAAATGAAGATCTAATGAAAATTTTTTTTTTTAAATCACAAACAATTTAACAAATAGATGTAAAATATTTTTTATGTTTTATACATTTCATTTTTTCACGTTATTTAATATTCATTAAATTAAATTTTTTCCTGTTAGTAGAAAACATGTTTTATTATGGACAGCTAATCAAATATAATACTTATAACTTTATCTTATATTTACTTTTATTGACATTTCCATATACAGAGTATGTAAACTTGTAATATGTAAACTTAATTTACTATGAATTAGGGTTGCACAATATATTGTTTCAGCATCAATATCGCAATGTGTACATCTGCAATAGTCACATTGCAGGACAGGCAAAGTTGAGTTGGGATTATACTGCAGTTGATTACAATCAGTGCAGCGTTTAATTAGAATGGAGTAAAAGTTTAACATCTGCATGTGTTTTTAAAGAGAAAGATCACATAAAAATTAAACTTTGCTCAGTATTTTTATTTCACCCTTCAATTGTTTCAAGCCTTTATGAGTTTCTTTTTTAAGTTGAACACAAAAAGAAGATATTTTAATAACTCATAAATGTTTGAAACAAGCTAAGGGTAACTAAATAGTGAGTAAATTTAATTTAAACAGGCCGGTGACTGTGTGAACATTTCAAAGTTTAAAACATTTGTAACTTTTTCCCCCTTTTTTTATCTATTTAAATAGCCCAAAAAAAACATACATTTATTAATCAACATAACTAACAACACAACATACATATAAACATAGTGCTTTAACATTGTGTACATATAAACAATGAAATAAATGAAGACAACATCAATACAATACAAGCAAAACCTGACAGCATCAGCATCGTTTTGTCCACTTACAATTACATTTGGCTTTGGAAGTAATTTATGAAAGGACGTCACATAGCAGTGAACTTGGACCCAGAACCATTTAAATTAAGTCTTATTTTTTCCAAATTAAGGAAATGCAACATCAATATGCCCACTGTTTAAAAGAAGGGGGAAAAGATTGTTTCTAATTGATTAAAATCAAGCGTCTTGCCAAAAGAGAAGTAAAGGCAATACAGTCCAATTCTATATTGTTTGTAACTTTAATAAAGATTACACAACATACTGTGCAGTGTTGATTATTCAATATCTGTACATGAATACTGTTAGACTCTCCAGAAAACTATTATTCATTTTATCTTTGCTATATTGTATTTATCTATGCTTGTAAGTTATTTGGTATATACTATTCGAGATTCACTCCTCTACAAAATAACCCCAAATCAATCTAAAATGAAGAATTCTATCCAAATAAAGCTAAAGTATCCGTATCGCAATGTATATCGCAGAAATACAAAATATCGCAATGTCAGATTTTTCCAATATCGTGCAACCCTACTATGAATTACTTATTAATAAACACAAAGAGTGAATAATTAAATAAATTACACATTTAAAAAAAATATAAAAATAAAAAATAAATAAAAATAAAATTAAATAAAAAAATATTTTGAAAAATGAAAGTAAAAAAAGTTTAAAAAGTTTTTAACTTAATGCCTATTGCAATGTAATGCAATGTATTAATCTTACATTTATTTACTTACATATTTATTATATATGAAGCTTTTGTAACATATCAAATCTTAAAATTAAAATTGATATATTACGCATGTTACACATTATATTATGAATGTACTCACCCTGGCCAGTTTCCAGTTTTGCCATCATCTGCATGACCTTTGCCCTTCCTGAGCTGCTCCTCCAGTGATGTCACACGCGAGACGAGCTCCTGCAGCTCTCGGTCCTGCTTTGGGCTGCCGTGGAAGAGACCCGAAACCGTCCGATGACTGCCAGCCCTCGTCCTCTTCAGCCGTACTCTGCGTCTCAGAGTTATCCAGGCCCCAGTTAACTTTGCGAGGAGTGCCGACTGGAGTGTGATCACGCATCTGGGCTTGCAGGCTGCGGATCAGAGCCTGAGATCGCGACAGTTGACCACGCAGATCCTCCACCAGCTGCTGCAGGTACGTCACATCATGTTCAGGTTTCCCAGAGTTGTGTGTGGCTGGACCAGCCCACCACTGAGAGCCGGCGTCCCGATAGGAGAGAGATGTGCAGAGCTCCAGATCATCAAACTCTGCAGCACAGGAGGAGATGCTTGTGTCAATGAATTTTAAACTTTCAATGTTTAATACTGTTCAAAATGTACAATTGGTTTCACTTCATCAAACTGTAAAGAATTAGACACTCACTGAAAGGTTCTTCTTAGATCTTTTGATAAAATATGGGATTTTCCTCTTGGATATATAGAAAAATACACTTCCTGCATACAGATAATTTTTACATTCTTTTGTGAGGGCTCATTTTATCAGACTTTCAGGTTTTTGTGCAAACAGTTGTTTAAGTGTGTTTTATTTAAAAAATATCAAATGCTTTTATTTTTATAATATATATTTTGGCAATCAATTATTGTTCCAATCATTTTGTATTCATGGTTATTTGGTTATTTTCCTTCTCTCTAAATCAGAGATGGCCAAAGTTGATTTGATTTGGCCCGCCATCCCATGCCTTTAATAGAGATTGTCATTTCTATTTTATCGTAATCTTTTGTTTGTTTGTTTTATTGTTAAGCTACAGAAAAGCAAGCTTGAATTAAATGTTTTAATTAAATGTTGAATGAATCAGATTTATTTAAATGTTCATTGCATTATAAATGGAATTGTTTGTTTTTATTGTAATATGTTAATTATAAAATATAAAAAAAATATAATGCATTAGTTAGCCTATTACGAAGAAAGCAAAGCTTTCTATTTATTTTTTATTATTATTCTTGAAAAATTAGGAAATTACCCATTGTAAATTTGTAATGCAGCTTGATATATTTACCTTCGGCCCACAGCCCTCAGCTTTGTTTGTTTTTTGACTCTTCATAAGAAAAGTTTGGGCACATATCAAAAAGTACAATATTCATTCTTTTTTTTTCCGGCTTAGTCCCTTTATTAATCCGGGGTCACCACAGCGGAATGAACCGCCAACTTATCCAGCACATGTTTTACGCAACGCATGCCCTTCCAGCTGCAACCCATCTCTGGGAAACATCCATACACACTTATTCACACTCATACACAACAGACAATTTAGCCTACCCAATACACCTGTACTGCATATCTTTGGACTGTGGGGCAAACCGGAGCACCCGGAGGAAACTTACGTGATTGCAGGGAGAACTTGCTGTGAGGCGACAGCACTACCTACTGCGCCACTGCGTCGCCCAAAAGTACAATAGTATTCTAATAGTGTTTGATATTTTGTGATTTGTGAAAAATCCTATAAATAAAGAGGGGGAAGCAAAATTGGCAATTTTTTTACTGTTCCCGTTACACATGTTCCATGTACTAAATTATGGATTATTATGGAACTAACTCTCAACGTTCGTACCAACCTTAACCATATATTAAAGACATTCAGTCAATAAATATTTCTCAGTAATTGTATATGCAGGATTCCCACTCTTTCATGGACAACAAATTCAAGGACTTTTTAAATCACTAATAATTTTAAATCAAGCACCTTTGTAATTCACACACCCAGCATATACTTTATAGCACCATGAAAGTCCTTCCTGTACTTAACATTTCATTTACACTTACTATTTACAGTAAAATATCATAATAATGATATTTGAATGTGTCATTTTCAAAAATGTTGATCGTTTGTTCATGTTCAATGAACTTTAATACAATTAGTTGAATTCAATACTGGTAATATTCAAATAAGGTTTCTTAAGTATTGATAAAATGCATTCTCTGTCATAGTTCATGTATAAGATTTAAATTTAAGATTTTTAAATTAGGAATTTCTTTGTTTTTTCATTCAGTTTTTGAAAGCAGCACTGTACAATTGTTGAAATACCACCATACACTTTAAATTCAAGCACTTTCAAGGACCTACAGTGCTCAGCATATATACGTACAGCCCTCACAAATCTATCTTTTAAATTCATATTTTTAATAGGAAGCTATACAATATTATATTTGTGCATCTACATTAGATTAGTCAGTACTGAAGCCAAATCTGGAGCTTATCTAACAAAACATCTTACGATAACGGAGCAAAAACTAGTACACCTATATTTATATGTTATAGAAAAATATTAAATACAAATTTTTTTAAAAAATTAAAAAAGGAAAAATCAAGAGAAGCAAAAAAATTGAAACATTTTGTAGGTTGTAATTTTATTTTATTTTGCTTGAATTTAATTGTATTATCTTTCCATTTCTAAATATGTTTGGTGACTAAAATATTATTTTAACAAATAATATTTTATGTTTAATAAATCTGTTTTGTTTAAATGCACCAAAATACATTGCCTGTATTCACTGAGAAATGGATAAAAATATTCATTTTCAAAATGGGGTGTACTCAAATATGCTGACCACTGTATGTTTGTTTTTTGTACTTTACAGGCCTTGAATTCATATGTCTGAAATTCAAGCATTTTTAAGAAGCGTGGGAACCCTGTATATGTATAGTTAAAGTGTAACCATAAAATTAAAGTGATAGTTCACCCAAAATTAACATTGTCATCATTTACTCCCCTTGTTTCAAACCTGTTTTAGCATTCTTCAAAATATCTTCTTTTGTGCACATGTAATTTTTCATTTTTAGGTGTGCTATCCCTTTAAACAGTATGATATTGGTCAGTATTGCCCTCTAGTGTTTACAGTGAATGTGTTCACCTGGACTGCTGGTGTCTTCTCTCTCGGCCTCATTCTCACTGCGGCCACACGTCTCATAGCCCAGATCCTGAATGTCCACCTGGACCTGCTTACTGTCCTGCTGTACCGATGATTCCGCTAAACGAAAGACAAGACAAACTAGTGTTTTAGGGACTCACACTTTAAACTGAAGTGTAATACAATGCACAAGAGTACAGTACTGTAATACAATTTTATATAGACCATTTCAATGTGGAGGTGTCATTGGCTCATGAACATTTCCTGCTTGTTATCAGACTATTTTATAACTGTAACAAGAGGCAAAACAGGTTAAAACAGCTCTCATAACATTATTTATCAATATGTGTCACTTTTTGGATTCTTGGAAGCTGTAGAAATTAAAAATGTAAAACAGGAAATATGTTAGGACCATTGTTTTTGTTTACACCCCTCAAATGGTCCATACAATGTATTTATACTTATGCACTCCATAAAGTTTTATTATACAAGAATGTGTAAAATTATACAGAATTGTATATATTTATTTAAATTTGTATTGAAACATTTAACAAATATTTAATTGAAATATTTAAATGTATTGAAACATTTAACAAATACAAGTTGAAAACTGAAAATATTTTTAATATTTAAAAAAGTAGTTAAACATAATATTATTTTAATAATTTAATAAGTGACTCTGGACCACAAAACCAGTCTGAAGTTGCTTAGATTTATATTTGTAGGAATAAAACAATCGATTTTTCTTTTGTGCCAAAAATCATTAGTACACTGTAAAAAATGTTATTACAAGTAGTCAAGACAACAAATATTTTGATGTTGCTCTAACTTATTTTAATAAGTTAATCGGGTTTACAAAGTTTAACTTTATATTTTAGTCAGCTTGACTTTATTCAACTAAAAAAAATAAGGCAGCAAAAATTCTTTACAGTGTAAATATCTTCCATGAAGACATTTTGTACATTTCCTACTATAAATTTATCAAAACTCAATTTTTGAGTAAACATATAATGTAGACAACTTTAAAGGCAATTTTCTCAGTATTTAGATTTTTTTAACCCTCAGACTAGATTTTTTTAAATAATGTATTTTGTAATAATGAACAAATTTTGTATCTCTGACAAATATTATTCACCCCAACAAACCATACATTAATGCAAAGCTTATTTATTCAGCTTTCAGTTGATTTATACATCTCAATTCCACAAAAATGTCACTTTTTGTAACCCCTTTTTTTGTAACACATTTTGTATCCCAATTTTGCACTTTTATGAAAAATGTAATAAATAAAACAGGTTTGCAACAATACACTTGGCTTTCTGTGCAAAACCTCTTCACTGACAAACATTTGCATCAGTAGTTTCCTCTCTAAGGCTGTGTTCACTCACTGAGCAGTTCTCTGTAGTCTTTGAGCTGTTCGGCTTGAGCTTGAACTGTGGCCTCAGACACCATGAGTCTCTCCTGCAGTTCTCTGCTCTCCTGCTGGACCTGCGCAAGGTCAGACTTCAGCTGCACCGTCTGCTCCCTCGCTGACTCACTTTCATTACACTGAAACACAAACATGCATGAAACACTGCAGTAAAAATCATATTAGCTACAGTACCATCAGATCCAGCCAAACTCACCTCTGCACCAACTGTATCCACCAGCTGCCCACAGGACGTGCTCTTCTGTCCAACACTTTGAAGATTCATTAAACCCTTGAGCTCCTCATTTTGAGAGCGAAGAGTGAAAAATGCTTTCCTGTTTCAGGAGCACACATGCATGTTTTGCACATTTATTAAGTGTAAAGTAGACTCTTGTAACTGTGTATGTTTATAGACATGCTGTGTCAGTAATACAGTTACTGTGATAATGAACGTGTGTATGAGATTGTTATTATGAGCACTTCAAAATACCAGGAATAATTATTTATAATGTAAATGTTCAGAGTGGCTTTTAAGAATATCAACATTGTTTTTGGCAGTGAAGTTCATCACAGCAACAAATGTTTAAAATCTAAATAGGCTATTTGTTTTCAAACTTAAACATTTTCACTTGCTAATCTGGCCTATGAGATGCCGGAGATTTTGACAGAAAAAAGTTCACATTCTTTATGGGCCTTTTGTTTAACACTTTATAAAAGGCTCCATTTGTTAGCACCAGTTCATTATAGGTGCACTAAGCAATTTTTGCCAAAAGCAATGTTGATATTTGAAAGCATAAAAAACTTGCCCATAACTAGGGCCAGACGGAATCTGCGGACGTTTTTTGCAATTTCTGCAGAGAATTTTGGTAAAAATCTGCGGATTTCTGCGGAATTATTTTGGGAGTCTCATAACTAAAACCTTAATATGTGAAATATGTGTAATTTAAAAATGGAATAAATTCAGATTTACACACATTTACTCAAGTAAATAAACAGAATTAATGATGGGCTATAAATCTGCGGAAAATCTACGGAATTCTGCGCGCAGATTCCGTGTGGGCCTACCCATAACCCAACAAGACCTCCTTTTTTATATCTCTGTACAGTTACTAGACATGCCCCTTACAGCTGATTGGGTACAAGTGTGTTTTGAGACTCAGTCTGACACTGTGGTCGAAAGAGTTTTTAAAATGCTTACTCTACCTTTAAACTAAACTGACAGTTAATGCATTTATTAATCTTCGATGATATTAATTTCTTAATGTTCAATAACTCATTAAAATATCATTTTTACTAACTAACATTAGCATAACTTCTGTAACAGCTTGTTACAAATGCTATTTCTCACTGTAGATGTTAGTTCATGAATGCAGTTTAATTTGTTTTTATCATTTGTTTACTCTGAAAATGTATTCAAGTATACAGTTCTTATTGTTATTATACCTGTTAAAATAACCCTTTTTGCAGCTTATGTCAATAAACTGATAATACTGATGACTTCTGATACAGTCATATGCCTAGTGTTGTATGGACATCTGTACCTCATCTGAGAGAGAGAGGAGAAACCAGCCTTTTCCAGCTGTGACTTGAGCTCCATCAGTTCTCTCTCTACTGCCCTCTTCTGCTCCACCAGAAGTTTGACCTCCGTCAGACCGGGACCTTCAGCTACTGCATCCTGACAGCCTCTGAGACCCTGGTGCTGATCACAGCTCTGTGGACATATACACACCATAAGAACATCCTGTGCAATGCTGCAAAATTAATACTTTGACTCAGGGATTTTTATATTTTACATTTCTTGAGGATGTGTTATTGAAGACCAGTTAAACAACGTATTGCAGTACAGTTACAATGTTGTAAGAGTCTAAATTATCATATGCATTTATTTAAATGGGAAAACATGTCTTTTTCTCCAAAGAAGGTCCATACTGATTCCAAAGGCAGGTTCTGATAAGATCAGGGCCTGGTGTGTGGACTTTGAGGGTTTTGCGATGTGATCACATGTTGATTGCTCAGTTTGAGGCCGTACTCACACTATGTACAGTTGCCTTGAACTGGGCCAAAGCACGCTTGTCCCCCCTCCCGTCTCCCCCGATGGCCCGCACTCACGTTACATTCGGGCCTGGGCACGCTTACGTCATCGATGATGCGCTGTTCATTAAGCGCTCTCGCTCAGCACAGTGGAGATTTCTTTAGTTATATCTTTTAAGTCGTTTGATATGCGGTGACACGCAGTCAAATATTTTGCTGAAGCCACTTTTGACGGTCATAAACAATCAGAAAGTCCTCGTGCTGCAGGAATTAGGAGGTTTGCTGAAGGTGCAGCTGTCGTGCAGTGAGGGGTTTGCGTTCTTAATAAACTATGACAGTTTGTGTTCATTGAACAGTACGAATGATTAATTAATCCATAACAAGCAGTCCCTTAAAAGTCACGTCTCGCTTTCAGTTTCGGGCTCAGGCGCGTTTTGCACTCACACACAAGCATACCGCGCCAAAGCCCAAGTGAACCGCGCTCTGGCACACCTCTTCCAACAAGTGAGCCCGATTCAGAGCACTCACACTTCTCAAACGATCCGGGAAACGGACCTGGGCACAGTTCGCAGAGCATAGTGTGAGTACGCCCTGAATGTCTCAGTATTTGGGCTTTGGTCACATGGTCAAGAAAGAGACAAAATAGCTGGTAAACTTTGCTCTGGTCTCTATTTCTGCTCTGCGCTTTCCTGCTCTGCTAATCTCCTGATCTGGAGTATATCTTCTCTGCCTCTTTGAGACCTACTTAATCTCTTTGTCTCTCCCTCCCACTGTCTCTCCTTCTACCTCTGGTAACTTTATTTTTTACATTTAAGCTGGGTACAATTATTATCATATGTTTTTATCATTTCATATTTTATCATTTTAGACAGTTATTTGTAACTAATGCAGTTGTAACCATAGAGAATTATTGTCATTAAATCATCTCATTTTCAAGTATCAAGTATACAATCACATAATAGCAACACTCTCCCGCATTTTAAGCTATTAATACTGCCCTTATTTCCGTTTTTGGTATAAGATTGCAGAAGGATGGTTTGACTAGAAATGTACAGTTTTTTAGTCATTCAGCAAGACTATAGTTTGAACCGCTGTGGTTAAAACATATTCTTACAGTTTAGTGCAACATTGTTAACTAAAACCTGTGTTATTATAGTATCAGCAAGTAACTGAGTTTTTTTTTTAAATGCCCATATAGTTTTTATTTATTGATTTTTTTTTATTATTTGCATTTTTAATTAAACTAATTTAAATAAAATGTATAAATATTTCCTTAATAACTAGATTAAATAAAAAAATATACACCTGTTATGTATTCTATATTTTTTGTTTACTGTTTATTTTATTTAAAATAGCATTTATGTTTTACAATATACAAAAATAAACGATAGAAATTACTTCTAAAACCTAAACAATTAAACAGTTTACCTATTAACTTTAAAAACATAAAGGACTTTGAATTACCATGTTATATGAAATGTGCAACATAAATAAACTGCCCTACATTACTCTTGTACAGTACAATATTTTAAATACAGTGTAGTAAAGTATTTAATATAGTATAGTATTTTCCACATTCTTAAGTTATTATTTTCTGAAAAGCTTCTGCTAAATGCATAATTATAAAGTAAACATAAAATGTCAGAATGAAGAACTGGTTACTTTTTATATGCTGCAACTTACTGTATAGTACAATACACTATTACAGTAGTATAGTAACCTAGAAATGTTTAAGTGTTGTGCTCAATTTGAATTCAAATGATGATATATACCCTCAATAAAACATATCTTCATACATAAACCTACATAAAATAAAACATAACTGTGGGCAAAATACATAGAGCCATTATGTTTTTAGCATGCCATCATACCTGTAGGCTGACCAGAGACTGAGCCGTCAGTTTGGATCGATCTTCATCTTCGCCACTGTCTGCAAACTCACTATTGCAGTCTTCTTCATCCTCCTCCTCCTCTCCATCATCTGAAGTGAAACCTATCAGAAAGCAAATTAGAGTGTAATTACAGAAATACACCCAAAAACACTCACACGGTGCAAGTGTCTGTGACTGTTGCAAGTGTTACCATAGAGACTAGTGAACATAATACTCTGAATGAGGCTCGTCTTACAGACAGCGAGTAACCTATGAGTAACCTGTCATCCACAACATATGCTCTTAACTAGACCACCATATATACATCCAATCCAGGATCATCCTGATTCTCAGTGACACACACACACACACAAAACAACAACAGAAGACAGGAAAAGAAAGAGCAAACAGATAAGACTCATTTCCTGAGTGGCAGCACTGCCCTGTTCTGGTTTCATTCCATTATTGTAAGTTCACATTTTGCATGAGTTAACAGAATAGGTGGTATACTCAACAGTGTATGAGTAACTTTTTGACTAAAATATGACTAAAAATGACAAAAAAATCTGACTAACAATATGACTAATAGGAGTCAAAATTGTTTAGCACTTTGTAATGTAACTACGATGTAAATCGACTCTGAATAGGTTTAGCTGTTCTTACAAGACAAATATTATTTTATTTACGACTATCTGACGTTACTGAATAGTAAAATACGATCAATACTTATGTTAATTAATTTATATTATATTTATTATTAAATTGGATAAACTAACATATATGCACTCTAAATTTATGCCCACAAGAGTGAAGTTAAGGGATTTTTCATTAACTTACTAATAAATAAACAAAGTATAAAGGTTTAGCTGTTCTTACAAGACAAATATTATTTTATTGCAACTATCTGGCATTATTGAATATTAAAATAAGGTCATTACTTATTTGTATTGATTTATTTATATCCCATTTATGATAAAATGGACTAAAAGATATGCACCTAACATTTATGATCACTCAAGAGTGAAGCTAAGGGATGTTGCATTAACTTACTTATAAATAAAGTACAAAGGTTTAACTGTTCTTACAAGACAAATATTATTTTATTTGCGACTATCTGGCATTATTGTATATTAAAATAAGATCATTACTTATTTATTTTGATTTATTTATATCATATTTATCATAAAATTGACTAACAGATATGCACTATAAATGTATGATCACTCAAGAGTGATGTTAAGGGATTTTGCATTAACTTACTAATAAATAAACAAAGTACTATGATATTAACAACTTTTTATAGTAGATTATTTATAAATAATGTATTGGCTTTTAATTAGGTTTGAGAACCTTGTAGATTCTGAAGCTCTTTTGTTGTATAATATCTGAAAATATGACTTTTGGTATATATTTTACTGCATATACTGCTTGAATTGGTTATGAACAGACAAAAGGAATGAGTTTGGTTAGGTTTACTTGTGTAGCTTCTATCTTGGGCATTGATTGTGCTTTGTGACTTTCGGAAATGGGACAAAATGGAGAAGAAAGAAAGATATAGAAGAGTATAGAAAGAACAGACAAGTTTTCACCACATAAATCCAGTGTTTTTCTCTTCAAGTATATTTCATTGAATGATTTACTAAGAGTCAAAATGATCATGGTGTTTACAAAAAAGAAAATTACCTAAAGAACAGCATAACACATACATTAAATGTTTATAAAAGCATCAGAAAGGCAGTGATGGGATATATTCACCTTGATAATAAGTGCAAATTATATGACAGGCTACACACATTAGTTTCATGCAGAAACACACTTATATTTCATACTCTGAACTGGCTAACTATATATTTCTAAAAGAACATATCAGTACTTACAATGCAACTGCTATTTTTAGGTACTCAAGTTTTTCTTTATAGTAAACCGTGCCAGTAAAACAAGACAATTTTACAGCCCTAGCATTAAAATATTAAAGTTTTAGGTTTCCGCTTTAAATTAATAAAATAGCTAATTCTGTAATAATTAAATTAAAATAAAATAAATGAGATTAAATGTAAATGACTGACTGGTAAAAACTGCATGCACACAGACAAAAGGAAACATAACCACACATTATGTTGTTAGAATCCATTACAATAGTTCATCTGCTGTTCGAGACAGACTCTAATGGCTTTAAATAATTAAAACTGCACAATTCAGATTTCAGTTATTATTAATTCACACATTGTTAATCTCAGAACATGCTTATTTAGCAATTATAAACACAATGCAATGCACAAAGCCTCATTTGTCCAATGCAGCCCGGGAGGCCAGATTAAAGAGCAAACTGCAGCCCGTCCCCACCTCCAAAATCAGCATGAGGTTGAACCGCCTGTCCTGTTTCCATGGACACCAATGGATCCAAAAGAGCCTGCTTAAAAAAATAATCATCATATAGTACATGCATAAAAAGTTGGAATTGTACAGTACTAGACTTGTAATATAACCCTATATTAAAATACAGGGCTAACCCTATAATTCATATAAATCCTCACATACAAAATAATAGCCAGAAAAATGTAGTTTAACAATATACCAAAATATACCAATATTCCTTTTACTTTCAATAAAAGGCATGTAATATGTTATGTACAACAGGTTGATCATGTTTAGTAGTGTTAGAAGTATGCTTTTTGTGGCTTTGTAAACGGATTTGACGAAATGAGACCCTGGAAGTCAAAATGACATATAATTACAATAAACATTTAATTTTATGACAAAAATCATTAGGATAGCAAATAAAGATAATATTCCATCAATAAATTTTGTAAATTCTCTACTGTAAATTTATCAAAACTTACAAAAGGTTTCATAAAGTTAAATTTAAGACTTCTTAAGACCTTTTTAAGACCATTATGAATTAAATTTCAGACTTACACAAGGCTAAGGATTTTTTCTAATGGCCCAGTAAAACATTAATAAAAACATTGAAAACAAATGTTATTGTAAGGAAGATAATTAAACCATATGTTTATAAATATAAATAGAGTTGGTAAATAGAGTTAATAAATAAAAAAACCTTTGTTAAAACTTTTATTGAAATGGAATGATAATGATTAAATGGTTGTTGGCCTGATTTACATGGACATAGGAAAATTAAGACCTGTTTAACACAAGACCTACAACACAATATTTCTGTGAATTTAAGACTTTTTAAGGACTAAAAGTTTGATTTTGAAATTTAAGAGAATTTAAAAGCCTGCGGATACCCTGTTAATTAGATAACTTTAAAGGAGATTTTCTCAGTATTAAGACTTTATTAACCCTCAGATGTCAGATGCCAAATACTGTCATATCCTAAAAAAAAATCATAAATCAATGGAAATCTAATTTATTTACTTTCATTTGACAATAAAATGACACTAGCTGGTTTTGTAGTCCAAGTTTCACAAATGAGCATTTTTACACTTTAAAACACTCATTTAGAGTAAAACAAATGTATCTTAATACTATGTATATAAAGACATTAACCCCTTTCACACCATGTATCCTGGTAAATTGTCATTAATATACAGTTAAAGTCAGAATTATTAGCCCCCTTTGAATTTTTTTTCTCTTTTTTAAATATTTCCTAAATGATGTTCAACAGAGCAAAGAAATTTTCACTGTATGTCTGATAATATTTTTTTCTTCTGAAGAAGGTCTTATATGTTTTATTTTGGCTAGAATAAAAGCAGTTTTTAATTTGATAAAAACCGTTCTAAGGTTAAAATTATTAGCCCTTTTAAGCTAACTTTTTTCGATAGTCTACAGAACAAACCATCATTATACAATAACTTGCCTAATTACCCTAACCTGCCTAGTTAACCTAATTAACCTAGTTAAGCCTTTAAATGTCACTTTAAGCTGTATAGAAGTATCTTGAAAAATATCTAGTAAAATATTATTTACTGTCATCATGGCCAAGATAAAATAAATCAGTTATTAGAAATGAGTTATTAAAACTATTATGTTTAGAAATGTGTTGAAGAAATCTTCTCTCCGTTAAACAGAAATTGGGGAAAAAATAAACAGGGGGGCTAATATTTCAGGAGAGCTAATAATTCTGACTTCAACTGTATATTGTGTGGACAGGAGCTTTTCAAATGTACAATTTATACAGACAAATTAACAGAAGTTGTAGAGAAATTGTAACATTACTAATACAGGATCAGAGTGCACTGATGTAAGATGTCTACTCTGGGCTGGTCATAATGTTCTGATACATTTACTCTACACTGCTTGACCCGCAGACATCTGCGTAACTGTATATGTGCGTAGTACTTAAAGCTCAATCACTTTAGTTGACACACTTGAATACCTTGTGATTATTGGAGGACGCTTCCTGATTTTCCACCTTCTCTCTCAGCAGCTGCAGCTCTTGGGTCAGTCGCTCTACTAGTGGTAAATCTGATGGCTCCACCAACTGCATCTGAAGGTCCTGATAAACAAACGTGTTCAATATACACATGTAAAAAAGAAATACTATCGGGTATATGCACAAGGACTTTTAATTTTCAGTAACCCAGTTCAAGCAATTCGGGTTCAATTCTGCGTTTGAGGTCTGTTTTCTTTAAAAAATCAATGATCTTCACTGCCTGATTGATATACGATATAAAGTGGGTCTCAGACTGCACAAGAAGCACTGGACTGAATTCCATAGTTCCGTGCCATGTTTTTAAAATATGGAAATTTATTTTACCACAGTATTTTTCAATGGTTTCTGTGCTCGCCTGGTGCTCCTGACGGCGCATGTGTTTAAACGATTTTACACTTGAACAACTAAATGAATGCTTAAATCTATTTAACTGATTGTATTTTAATTACATTACAACATCAATGCTGTAAAAGGAACCATATGAAATTGAAAATAGTCACATTAACCTTTCACCGGAAGTTTATCGGTGGGTGAAAAACACTAGCTGTGCATATACCCCATTGTAAACTTGTAAAAGTCTAGCACACAAACCTTGATGATTTCCTCTTTGACGTTCGCTGTCCTGCTCAAGGCATCTAGATCTGAGGTCTGAGTTTGGAGCTGGTCTTGGTAGGATGCTAAGGTGGCACGCAGGATGCTGAGCTGTGTCTGGGCTTCTCTTTCTCGGCGCAGAGTCATCTGGAGCTCATCCATAAGTGCTTGTGTGTCTTCTTGGGTCAACTGAGGGTTTGCTGACCCGATTTGCTTTCGTAGCTCCTGCAATCGAGCTGTCTGTTCGGCCATAACCTGACCTACACGCCCTGCCGAATCCTGCGAGATTCATTGTGATGTAAAAAAAGATATTTAAAGCTCAGAAGGCACATTGGATTGACTTACATGCCAGATATACTTTATTACAGTTGAAGTCAAAATTATTTTCAAATATTTCCCAAATTATGTTTAACAGAACAAGGAATTTTCCACAGTATTTCCTATAATATTTTTTCTTCTGGAGAAAGTCTTATTTGTTTTATTTCTGCAAAATGAAAAACATTTTTTTTGTTTTTTTAAACCATTTTAAGGTCAATATTATTAGCCCCTTAAGCAATATTCTTTTTTTTCAAAAAAAATATCTTATAAAATATTATGTACCGTCATCATGGCAAAGATAAAAGAAAGTTATTAAAACTACCACAGTATGTTAAGAAATGTGTTGAAAAAAATATACAGGACGGCTAATAATTCTGACTTCAACTGTAAATAATATATATTTATTTTTAGATGAGTGATAGTGCATCACCTTGATGTACTGCTCTCTTGAGTAGATGGTGTTGAGCAGGTCCTGGACCTGTGAGTGATGTTCTTGAGTCTGTCTGCTGCGGTCTGATAGAAGCTCCTGGAATAAACGCTCCTTCAGCTTCAGCCGAGACTTAAGCTCCTCTGCCACCTCACTGGACCCGACTGACACCTTACTGAGCAAAACCGCAGTCATTTCCTGCAGAGAAGTCAATCAGAAAACAATGAGGCCAAAAAGATTTATTGATACCAGAGATCTTGCACAATATTGTTCAGTCTTATGTAAAAGTACTTGTATATTCTGTCTTAGGTTAAGTTTATAGTTTATTACTATAAAGTATTTATACTATAAATTATTTATAGTATATGTATAGGTAGTAGTTAGTATAATTAGATTACTGCTCCAGTATGTAAATTATGTATAGGTTTAAAATAGCTCCTACATCCAGTATTATGATTTTATTCATTTATATAGCACAGTGGTACGGTGAGACACATCATTTCATTTCACTGTATCTCCACACGTAGCGGAATGACAATAAAGCTCAACTTGACTTGAATTGACTTAATTGAAATTATGTTATTTTGTTTTGATAGAAATCTGTTATGCTTATTAAGATTATTATTTGCTAAAACAAATATAGTAAAACAGTAATATTCTGATACATTTGTACAGTTTACAGTGCCACATGATCCTTCAGACATTATATCATACATGCGTATCACCCTAGTATGTCTTTCCTTTCTCTGTCATTCTTTTAAAACCTGTTTTAACACATTTTTTATAATTTTTATTCTTGTTGGTTTTATTTCTTAAACTTGTATTTTATGTTGCTTTAATTCTTGTTTATGTAAAGCACTTTGAATTACCAGTGAGTAAGAAATACGATATATAAAAAAACTTGCCTTGCCTTTATCAGGAAATATTTATTGTTAATATCAAGATTGAAAACAGTATTCAAGTATTCAAATATCCAAACATTATTTGAATATTTGTATCAAGAATTTAACAAAGATTTTTATTTCAAATAAATGCTGTTCTTTTAAAACTCTTGATTTCTGAAAACTTCTATAAACAAATAGCACATTTTCCAAAACTATTGAGCAATTTATTGAAAATAATAATAATTATTTTTAATCATGGTGCTCCAAATCATCATATAAGAATGATTTCTGAAGGATTATGGGACACTTAAAAATAGCGTAACGACAGCAGCTTCACTATTAAAGGAATAACTTACATTTAAATATATTACAAAAGAGAAAAAAGAAAAAAGTAATATTTTACTTAAAATAGTATTATTTTAAATGGTAATAATACTTGTAAAACTGTACTGTTTATTAAATTTTTTATTTATATTCTAAAGTCTTCACTGTAGTATACAACCCATCTGAAGCATGTGTTCACCTCGGCCTCTTTGGTGCGAGTGTGCAGTGAAGTCTGCAGCTGACTGATTAAAGCATCTCTTTCCCTCAGGCTGCGCATGTGTGACTCTTCTCTTTCACGATGAACACCCTGAGCACTACGCCAGGCCTCACACACCTGCTCCAGCTCCAAACCTTTACCACGCAGCAGCAGCTCCAGACTCTGTACAGATTATCACATAAATAGAGTTACGAACAGATCGTAATAGTGGTGTTCATCATTTTAACAGAACGCTAATGTGATGATAACAATACCATGATGGTTTCTTCATTGTTGGACAGCACACATCGAAGTTTTTCCAGGTCTCTCTCCTTCTCTCTCAGCAACAGCTGCAGTTTACGCACCTCGTCTTCCTTCTGCTCCATGCAGGTGAACTTCTCGTCTACAGCACGCTGAGACAGACAAGGCAAAGTTTATTAACAGAGCAAATTTCAAACAATAAGAGTAGTAATCCTAAGAAAAACAGTTTGGTCTTTTTTCCCCCCAAGAAAGTGTTTCTTAATTTAGCAGAGTTGTGTTAAATGGATCAATTACATTTATAATCCCATCCATTTCAAATAAATGCTGTTATTTGGAACTACAACAAAATAAATATGAAATTTACAATGGTTTGCATAAAATGTAAAACTGCTTTCTATTTTGATAATAAAATGGTAACAGGGTTTCTGCAGGTTTCATCAAGTCAAATTTAAGACTTTTTAAGACCCTTTTAAGACCATCAATTATGAAATTTTAGACTAAAGCCCTGCTCATACAGTGACGTTTCAGCCACGATTTTGTCATTCTGAGACAAATTTGGGAAATCCTATAGGATTCCTGAAATTCTAGGCTAAAATCTGTGATCTTTGATCGTTGTTTTTACAAGTTCACAGACAGCTGGTTAATGCTGTTGCGATCAGATTTTTCCTCTGATGAAGTTCTGGCAGTGTCAGAAGATGTCAGACACTTTCCTGCAGTGTGACAACAGCTTCGATGAGCGTCAATCCAAGAACCAATAGGAGCTCCGAATTTGATGATGCAATTCATGCGACAATTCAAATGGCCGCGGGGAAATGTCAAAACTGTTTTTTTTCTTCCTGTTTTTTATTATTGAGACACGCCGTGTGCAAAATTGCCGCTACAGATTGTTTACGTTTGCTGTGAGGAATCATTTCAGAACACGGGACATTGAAAGTGTCACGGGTGGATGACGTGTTTGACATGTCTTCATTGTCATTCAGTCTGACTTTATGACAGCTGAGATATTACAGTGTGACATGGGAGCCATGTTCGTGCAGTCTGACAAGCTATAATCGTTCAGGATTATAAAAATAAATGAATAAATAAATCGCACAATGTGAGCCGGCCTATACACAGGGTTCAAGACTACGGATTTTTTCTAAAGACCTGGTATTATAACAAGGAATTGTGTAATTGTGTTTAGATTTTTTTTTCCCTGATTAGGAAATTTAATTTGGAAAAATTTGCTGTAAAAATGTCTAACAGTTATTGTGAATTACATCTCTTTGCAATAAAATAATTTAATCTAAAAAAATAAGGTTTATTGAGATGTATTGTTGGTCATTGAATGGATTCCGGCCAAAGTAAGTAGCTTTACTTGGACAAAGCAAAATTAAGACCTGTTTAAAATGATTTAAGACCTACAACACAATATTTCAGTGAATATGAGACTTTTTAAGGCCTAAAATATAGTTTTTGAAATTTAAGACTTTTTAAGACCCAGCGGACACCCTGGATAAGCACCAGCTCATTAAAATGATTTCTGATATATCATGTGACGGCAACGCAGTGGCGCAGTAGGTAATGCTGTTGCCTCACAGCAAGAACGTCGCTGGGTCGCAGGTTCGAACCTCGGCTGGGTTGGGTCAGTTGGCGTTTCTGTGTGGAGTTTGCATGTTCTCCCTGCGTTTGCGTGGGTTTCCTCCGGGTGCTCCGGTTTCCCCCACAGTCCAAAGAGATGCAGTACAGGTGAATTGGGTAAGCTAAATTGTCCGTAGTGTATGAGTGTGAATGTGTGTGTGTGGAGGTTCCCAGAGATGGGTTGCGGCTGGAAGGGCATCCGCTGCGTAAAATCGTGCTGGATAAGTTGGCGGTTCATTCCGCTGTGGCGACCCCGCAAAGGACAAAGCCGACAAGAAAATGAATGAATGATATCATGTGACAATGAAGACTGGAATAATGGTGAATAAATTGTATTTGAAAATGTATTAATTATAAGGAATAACTTTTTTAATACACTGATAGAATATAAAATTGTAACTGCAATAATAATTGTTAAAATAACTGTAATAATATTTCACAATATTACTGTGTTTGATTAAATAAATGCTGCATTTATGAGCATTAAATGCTTGTTTCATATATTTAATAACAGGTAAAAGACTAGATAAAATAGTTGTATAAAACAGTAAAATTTTTAATTATTACCATTAAACAAAAATAGAAAATAATCTATTAAGTACTTCCGCATAAAGTGTTTCATAACGGTTGTGTTTATTTACCTCCAGTGCCCGATCTCTTTCCTGAATTCGTTGTTTGAGCTTTTGAATAAGGTTGTCTCTATTCCCAGCAGGCTCTTTCTGACCATCCACCAGCTCACTGTAGTCCTGATCAAACAGAAAAGTATTTAGCTAGAAACAGAAGGCTATACAAATATTAACCTCTTTACTGTAGATCTATCTGCACAAGACAATATGCTATATAAAGCTGTATATGTTTTTAGCTGTATATGTATATATATATTTATACACACACACACACACACATAGATATATTTAGATATAGATATACATAAAAAATACCCAACAAAAGATTTTTTGTTAAATATTCAAGTCAAAAAAACCTATTGATTATAAAAAATAATCATATTATTGATATTAATAATAATAATAATAAAATAAACACATAAATAATAATAATCAAATATCCTTTGCATGTCTTACTTGTACCAGACGTTCTTTGTGCTCAAGCGAGGTCTTCAGTTTTCGGATGGTCTTCTCTCTTTCCTCCACCTCGTTCTCTCTCTGTCTTCCATCATCTCTCCATTTTTCCTCTGTTTGCAGTAGTTTGGCTCGAGCGCTCTCTAGAGCAGTCAGCAGGTCCTGGTTGTGCTTCTCTGCCTCCCGGTGTTGCTGCAGGGCACCTTGCAGGTCAGTTTGGAGGCGCTGGTTTGCACGGGTCAGGTCGTCTTCCCTCCTCTGGCTCTGCTTCTGTGTCCTCTGAAGGCCCTGGAGCTCCAGCTGGGCTGAGAACAGAGAGCCCTGGAGGTCCAGCAGATCAGCCTGCAGATGACTAGGAGTCACTCCAGACACCTGCAAAGAGACAGACCCAGATATAGTCATCAATATAGGTTTATTTCATTCTCTTGTGGCTGTAGGTGCAATGCATTTAGTAGAACTGATTTGAATGAGCTTTAATGAAGAAGGACTCCCACCTGCTGCTGCTGAAGCTGATAATGGTTGTTCTGTTGCTTTAGAGAGCACAGAAGCTCCTTCTGCTCCTCAATGAGCCGCTGGAGATCAGTAATCTAACATGAAGGAGCATTGGTTTATATTAATATTACAAATAATATACTAAAAAGTTATATTTAATAATCTAGAGAAAAAAAATTAAATGAGAAAAATAACAAAAATCACAAATAAGGCAAAAACCTGCCATAGTTAACTATTTAAAAAACTGCCCTTACTCTGTGCTGGTCAAATAACATATATTATACAAATATGTATATATAAAACATTATTTGCTTACATCGAATAGTTATTAATATACTAAGTGGTTATACTATGTTACAATAATTTTTTTTACCTTCCGCATGCATTATATAGCAGTCCAAAGCGTGCATCTGTGAGGAATGACTGATATTCTTTAATCACTGCTTTAGTTGCAGACATACCTCACAGTCTTTAGTACTAAGTGAGTCACTGAAGGTCTGTATTGTTGTCTCCTGACCACATGCTGCTTCTCTGACAGAGCGTAGTTCATTTTCCATGTCCCCAAGCTTCTGCAGTAACTTCTATACACACACACACACATACACACACAAACACAAAACAAAGAGCTCAGTCCAATAACAATTTAATGACTGTCATGCCTGCTGACACATAAAGCCTCAGCAGAATCTGCAGCTACGGTGCCTCATACTAACACAACAGTCAAAAGATAAATAACTGCAGCTCATACATTCAATATCAGTACCTTATTACTGGCTTCACTGTCTCGGATCTTGGTCTGGAGAGACTGCACCTGCTGTTGGGCCTTCTGCAGCTCATTCACACACTGTCCCGCTGCGTTTTCATACTCCGCCAGATGACACTGCTGCTCCTCGATCAACCTCTGAAACACAGACAGATCACACACAAAATATTTAAAAACATATTTGTTTCAAAGACAACAATACAGATGGTCTACTTCTGCTACTAATTCAATCAAGTCTTCAATATGTCCGACTGAATATTCATTGCACTGAAGTTAAAAATACTGCAAATATTGTTTTGTATTTAGTTTTAATATATAACTGCAAAATATGCAAGTCTGTGATTACAAAATGATTATACTCACTATTAAACACAGCAGTGTACTGATGTAAATAAGAGGGTACAACAGTTATGACTATAGCTCAACAACTCTACAGCACTCTACAACTTCCTCAGGAAGTCCTATTTTTCCATGGCGGCATGCCGTTCCCTTTCTTGTTTTTCATTTTCACTTAGTCTTTTCTCTCTATATATACCGATTATTGTAATAATAATTCATTACATTTATATAGTTTTTTTCTGGACTGTTAAAGCACTTTACAAAAGAGTTTCTAAAAAACCCCATGATAAGCAGACAAAAATACTATATAAACAAGCAGTGGTACCATTAATTACAGAATAATTATTCTTGTTTACAGTAGCATACAGTGATTACAAGTGGTTGTGCACAGTACAATACACCCTGTGAGCACTATGGGTCAGATTACTCGCTCTACCTGTCTCTTTATCTGTCATTACATGGGCTCATTTGAACAGAGTTTGCCTTTTGATGGGTTAAATTAAGCTGAAAAAGGTGTGTATGTGTATGTTTCATTTTTTTTCTCTTCTTTTAAATATTTCCCAAATGATGTAAAAAAAAAATTTATGGTATTTCCAATAATATTTATTTCTTCTAGAGAAAGTTTTAGTTGTTTTATTTCAGCTAGAATAAAAGCAGTTTTAATATTTTAAAAGCCATTTTAAAATCAACATTATTACCCCCTTTGAGCTATATATTTTGTTTTTGAATGTCTACAGAATAAACCATCGTTATTTGCCTAATTACCCTAACCTGCCTAGTTAACATAGTTAAACCATTAAATGTCACTTTAAGCTGTGTAGAAGTGTCTTGAAAAATATCTAGTAAAATATTATTTGCTGTCATCATGGCAAACATAAAATAAATCAGTTATTAGAAATGAGTTAATAAAACTATTATGTTTAAAAATGTGTTAAAAAAAACTTTTCTCTGTTAAACAGAAATTGGGGAAAAAATAAACAGGGGGCTAATAATTCTGACCTCAACTGTATGTTCCAGACTATAAAGTGTGACAGGGCCAAAACCCTGTTTTTTTGTTGAAAACAAATGTTTTGTAACCTTATAATTGTCTTCACTGTCACTTTTGATTAATTTAACATGTCCTAGCAAAAGAAATATATTTATGTAGTTAAAAAAATATGCCCAACTGACCTCAAACCTGTGCATATACAGTCCCAGATGTATTCATTAGATAAGCAAAAACATAAGGATGCTTTTGGAATTAGCCTTTAGAATGATGCACTGTTGCTAACAACAACAGCTGCTATAAAAGAGTTGCTAAGAGGATGATGGGTAACCTAGTAATCAAAAGCAATCAGAGAACTGAAGAGCTCTGGGACAGAAAAGAGCCTGGGGGAGTTTTTCAGCCTCTCATCCAATTTGTGCTCTATAAATTCATCTTCCCTATTTCTTCATGTAGTCCACCGAAGATTCTTTTCAAACAACCATTATTAATTCCTCCATTTCCTCATTAATGGAGGTTTTTCTGACAATCCTTTGGTTTTTTATGTACCTTCTGAAGGCCTGATGGCTTGCACTGCACATAATCATCCAACCACTGGTCTTCCATTTCTGCCAGCTCCAGCTGAAGCTCCTGCTGGATGCTGGAAGGCACATCTGGAAGCTGGGGGGAAAGTGGACACTCCATCTCAATGGGAGGCACTTGCAGCAGAGGGTAAGGGCTTTCCATGGGTGCAGTGTTAGTTTTGAGGAGCACAGGGATCCGGCTTCCTCTGTGGCTCTGGAGAGGGTGATATTCAAAGCTTTTAAGCAGGCTTAGAGCCACATCAAGGCCAAACACAGAACCAGCTTTGGACTCGGCCCTTCTGACAACAGATTGTTCCTCCTCAGACTCTAGAAGTGGGAGTTTTAGATAAGATTCTTGGGTAACATCTACAGCAGTGTCCAAAGACTCTACAGAGGAGGCAGGACTCACTCCGACAGGCTCTGGTTCACAAGATTGGTTGTTCTCGATGGGTTCTGGTTGAGGAGCAGATGGGACAGTCTCCTCAGTGTTGTCCTGAACACTACCAGAGTACCGTGTGGAGGGCCCACAGGAAGTGCTCCGACCTACTTTTCTGGGAACCTTGCAGACAGCCTCATAATCTGAATCTGTCACTCGCAGCGCAGCACAGCCTTTACATTTCCTGGGACGGGGACCTGAAGTGGCATCAGCATGGTGAAGAGGGCATTGGTGGTCCTGAACCTGCTCTTGAGGGCACTGTTCAGCCCAGGACTCATAGACAGAGTATGTGAGATCTTCCTGCAGGAGGGCGCTGTATTCAGCTTCGGCCAACCTAGCAAAGTCCACCACAGCAGCGTCTGTGGCACCTCCATCTACTCCCAATTCATCAATGTTGTTTTTGCGGTACAGTCCACTGATGCACTGCCTGAGCCTGTCTTTCTCCAACAAGAGCTTCTGCATCCGCTCCAGGGATAAGGCCTCCACCCTGGCGATGACAGTGTCAAAGCGGTACATTCTGTCCAGCATGAAGGCACACTTGCTGCAGGCAAACTCTCCTCGGCCATCCCGGGTCATTTCTCTGCCCAAAGCATAGGAAAGCAGCACCTGCAGACTCAGCTTGGCAGTTGGGTGAAAGATCCATCGCCGCTGGTTACCATACAGCTCCCTTGCACAAATCCGACACACGTCCTTCATCTTTGAGTCCAACATCATAAATATTCAATTGAATAACAAACTAAAGATTGTTCCAAGAGTGAACCTTGAGTGAAAGTGAAATAAAATCTCATGGCATGTAAAGTTCCTGCTTTTCAATTCTTCCTCAGTGTCCATTAATGAAAAGGAAGACATCTTTTAAATGATGTTTATAGTTTTAAAATGTACTAATACATATTAATTTGAAGATACTATCATTTCAAGTCAGGTTGTTTATCACAGATGAGATAACGCCTTTAAATTCATTCCATTCAATCAATTGCCTTGAGGTTGTAATATTAAACGTCCTTAATTATGTCATTGAGGTCATTCTTTAGGCAGATTTACAGCAGCAAACAAAACTCGAATTTGATGTCGAGATGCTCGTCCTCGTTAGAACAGATGAAGACGCGTGTTTTGTCCATCACCCGCGCGCTCCCGATTACGTTTCATTCGCTCTTCTGTGAAGACGCCGACATGACAGGACATCAGTTAAATCCCACCGTCCGACTCCAGTTTGAAAAAACGTGTCATTTTATATAACCGCCATTACCCCGAAGTATAAACGCAAATAATATCATATTCTATCCCCGGGTCGTCACACTTCAGAATTTGACAGCAGTTTGTGTGTATAATGTACACACAGCTGAGCAGCAGACGATGTGGCACGAGAAAGAGAGAGACAAAATGGCGCGTACTATTTCCAGAACAAAGAGGGGTGTCAGAAATACGCGTTTGTACAATGTATAACCCTTATTTAATATGAAGCAACGTCTGTTGACTTATGAACACACAGCAATATAACAGATACCCCATAAATTCCAATTGTATCCTTCATTGCTCATAAACGGAGGTTTTATAAATTCTCCGATCACCCCTCGCTGTGTGCAGTGGTACCGGTCAAACAATGGGAACAAGCCAAGCGAAAGATGACACTACTTTACATACTTATTTCCATTTTCGTCAAAGAAAGTGCGGCTGGGAAAGTGATTTAATTTTACATGGATTCTTTCTTGTTTCAATCTAATAATAACAGCTTATTTGTTAATCTAACTTGATAAATTGCGAGAAAATACTTGAACAATACTAGTTACGTATATCACAGACCTAATATTCATGGTTAAACGTGACTATTTGTTTACATTAACATCAACATTGATAATAATACATGTGCAATTGTAATGGGTCCATTAATTACTGTGGTTCAGTATTGATTGTAAATGACAGCAATAAAGAATGTCAACAGATAATTTACAAAGTTTTAAACACACAGATTTGCTATCAACACCCACATTATGAGGACAGTCAGATCCATCTCTTATCAGGTAATACAGAATCTACTGATTATGGCAAGAAATAACTAAATGATGTCAGTTTTTATAGTGACATCTGCATGTTCTGGTAGTTTGTGTAGTGGATTTGTCTTTTGAATGTCTCTATAATTTACACAGCCTTGACAGAACACCATAACATAAACTAGCCTTAATCAAAAACCTATTTGTTCTAATCAGGCAAATGTAGCATTATCTCATTGTTTGTGTCAGAAAGTCACAGTGAAGGCAAGGAATTGTGGAGAGACGGTAAGATTAACTGTGAGTTTTCATTATTTTTCAGTGTAGAGCCTGATGTAATTGTTTATTTTGAGCTCTAAAGTCACAGCAAAAATCACTTTGAAGAAATATTTCAGTTCTTTGCTAAGGTTTACGATTGTGTTTTACTCCCTGAGCTTTGCGATCTGCTGACCAAATTCTGCTTGAAGTCGGTTAAGATACAAGCAGTGGGGTGGATTGCTCTTTTGCATTGGCAGGTCCTAAACTCTGGAATACCCTTCCTACTGAACTTCGTACAATCACTGACCTGCCACTTTTTGAAGCCAAGCTTAAGACCCACTTGTTTAAATTGGCTTTTAATGCATAGCACTGACACTTCGTTGTGTTTTAATGTTTGTTGTATTTTATTGATATTTTTTGTATTATTTTGCATTGTCTGCTTTTTTGTTGTGTTGTGTAATTTGCTTTTACTTGTGTAAAGCACTTTGGTCAACCTTGGTTGTAGTAAAGTGCTATATAAACAAAAGTCGATTGATTGATTGACCCAATGATAGCAGTTTTTGGCTGGTCAGATTTTCTGGAGACTCTCGACTGAAATGTGCGTTTACCAGTTCAGTATGGTATGATCATAACTAAAAAAGTAATCCTTTTTTTATGGAAGAAAGGCCTCTTTTTTCTGACTGGCTTCCTGGACTTACCTCCACATTTGGAAAGAATTAGATATACCACTTCTGGGAACTCTGCAAAATATGATCAAATTTGGGATCCAGTCTTTTTTTTCTAATTTCTGAAGATTTGTAAGGTTTTTTTTCTCTCTTTCTTTATATCCATTGCTGTATTGTAAGTCATATATGTCTTGTATGTCGCCATTTTCCCTTGTTTCATGCTTTTTTTTTTAATTTTTATATTTTGCACAGATTATTGTTTCATGGTGGGTTTGTATGTCTGTTCCTTGTTTTACCTTTTTATTCAATTCAATTCAATTAATCTTTATTTGTATAGCGCTTATACAATGTAGATTGTGTCAAAGCAGCTTCACATGGAAGATTATACTGAATTGAAACAGAGTCAGTTCAGTTTTATGTCTGCAAAAACTATAATATATTTTTTAAAATCACTTTAAAGTACATTGAAATATTTTAACGTTGAGACAGAAAGTGGTGAGATTTTGTAAATAGACATCATAGCCTTGCAAACCTGTTAAACATGAAACCAAATACTACATATGCAAGTTGTATAATATTTTATCATGTTTCATGAAAAAACTTAACCACAGGCGATTAAAGAGCAATACTAAAACAAATTAAAAAAAACAAAAATACAAATAAGTACAATAAAAATTGTTTGGATTAACCATTGAATGTGAAATCACAAGTTTTATTGCTAAATACAACATCACTTTATTTAAGTTTTAAAATGGCTGTAAATGTATTTTCTTAAATGCTTTTCAGCTTGCTATGACCCTGCACTGTCACTAGATGTCACTCTCAGCATTTACAGCCATTTTACAAAAATAGGACCAGCACTCAATCACACGATCGTTTATTATATTCATATACATGCATCTACACTACCTGTGCATACGTTTTAAACTAAATATATTAAAGATTAACGTCAAAATATTAAAAGAGTCTTACTTCCATCTCCTGCTCTGTGCTGCTTTTTCCATGAACGAGTTCTTCTCTGAGGGTCTAAAAAACAGAGAAATGATGTAGCCCACAGCTTGACAAAATATGCCATATAAGACTTTAAAAATTAAAGTGTTTATATAATAACAGTGTTTTAAAATGGAAAAGTTTACTGGACTTTTAGACCAAAAAATCTAATGTTAATTTAAATAATATATCAGTTGTCATTCCATGTCTCTCAATAATTGTTAAGTCATATATTAATAGGTTTATGCTTAAAGCACTGTATATTTTAATTGTGGTGGGCAAAAAACAATGCATTACATATAAACGAATTATAAAATATATAATATAAAAGGACATTATAGAATAATACAACTTTTTACATTCTAAAAAAGTGAAAACTATCAATCAGTGACAGAGATTTTCAGCTAATTAATTTGTGTATCAAACAAAAACTGTATATTTTACAGGGTTCAACAATTTCTTTTGCATTAGCATTCATTTTCTTGTTTTAGTAAACTTCATTGAGCGTTTATACAGTGTTAAACCATTTTAAACTCAGTCTCAGTCTGCATATAAAGCGAAGGCAAACTAAATATAAATCTTCATGTGTATGTGATTTATACCCACATTGTAAATACACTAATCTGAGAGAAGCATTGAATCACTCCTGCATGTGCCGTGGTGCCATGACCTATTTAAAATGGCATGACTGTGTGTGTGTGTGTGTGTGTGTGTGTGTGTGTGTGTGTGTGTGTGTGTGTGTGTGTGTGTGTGTGTGTGTGTGTGTTTATAAATACAGTCTGATATCTGAACCCATTTTCTCTCTGAGGGTTGAAGAGGGGCCAGAGGCCAAAGTGACCTAGTTGATGCTAAATCAAAGTGAGTGTTGATTTACAGTAGATCCAGATCTCGCATGAATGATCACATATAACTCATATTGACTTATGTGCAAGATTGTGTATGTATATGCCCAAAAGCATCATGTGTTGACATGATATTAATTATCAGGGCGCATGAAATCGGTTTTGATGCATGAGAGTCCTGTTGTAGATCTTACTTGTGTGTGCTTCTCTTTCTGCTGGAGGCTTTGCACTTGCTCTTCCAGTTGAGTTACTTTTACAGTAAGGACATCCCGTTGTGAACTCAGATCAGCTGCTTCTTGCTCTTTCCTGCATACGGTTTCGTTCAGTTCCTCTATCAACCTAAATAAAAGATAAAGAGGAATGGGTTAAAAGGTATATTTTAAATATCATTCAATAATAGAAACAATAGAATAACAAAATTTTTGAATGGCACTGCTGTAATATTTTACCTGTCCTTCTTTGCCATCTCTTCATACTGTGCCGTGACAGGCAAACTTTCATTTCCATCCTGCATTTCCATCGTCATCCTCCTTTCTATGTCCAAACAGCGCTGGGACTCAGATTCAGCCATAGAAGCCATTTTTTCTGCTTCATCTCTTGCCAGTCGAGCCTCCTGAAAAAAAGTAATACAACTCAATTGTGAATCAAAGTGAAATGCAATAACAAAAAAATACAGTAAAATTCAATGGGTAAAAATAAAAAGCTGCATTTATTGGATCAGAATTACAGTAAAAATGGTAATGCTAACTGTAATAAAGCATAATTATTAATATATTTAAAAATGTAATTTATTCCTGTGGTTGCAAAACTGATTTTTATACCGGGCACGTAATGCTTCAGAAATCATTCTTAAAGGCTATTTTACACAACAAAATAATACAAAATACAGTTGTGGTCATGGTTGTTGCTTAAGAAATATGAAGCACCTCCTGCAGAAGCTGGATCTTAGTCTCCAGAATCTCTTGCATGTGTCCGATCTCCTGCTGTCGTTCCTCACAGCGGCGCTGGACCTCCACCTCATTCTGACTGCTCAGACTCTCTGCTGTGGTTCTATGGAGTGACAAAATACAAACAAAACAGCTTTAAAGAACAAACCATACCATCTTCAAGGGAGAAAAAGATACTTTTGAAAGCTGCGAGTTTGTCTTAAATAAAACTGAGAGTCTAAATCTAAATTATTATTGCTGCCACTGTGACAGTATTCTTTAAACAAAACTGTGTGATGTAAACGAAGCAAAATTTAAGCTAATGCTTAAAAGATTTTGGTGTCCTTGTCAAATTAAAGGTGATTATGTATAGAGAGGGCACATTAAATGCAATTAATATGCCTTTTAATGTTTTAATTAACATTTATTAACATAAAATGTCAAAATCCTGGTGTAATAATATTTCATGATCATTCTGAATAACAGATATATTGGTCACACTTTCATTAGTCAATGTTGGTTAATGAATTTAACTATTCCAAATTCATGCTTGTTAACATTAGTTAATACACTGTGAGTTAACAAACTAACAAACAACTTTATTTTCATTAACTAATATGAACAAAGTTGAATAAATACTGTAATAAATGTATTGTTCATGGTTTGTTCATGTTAGTACATACATTAACTAACATTAACTAATACAACCTTATTGTAAAGTGTTATCGATACAATTGTGTAATAATGAAACGGCATATTTATTCTGACCTGCATGAATTAAAATATATAAAACAAGAAGTGATTGTAATCAAATTTATTTTATATTAAATAACGGAACCTCTTGCTGACAAAAAACAAAAACATACCGCGAAGCATAATAAATTTAAATGTACATATTTAATTCATTTATTATATAAAAACATATTTAACAAGCTTTGGCTCAATTTCTTGGTGTCCACTGGGAAAAATGTCAAGTGAGAATTTACCACAAGCGGTCATGTTTGACTTATTTAATCTTTGTCCCTGACCACGTTTATACATTTCCCATTCTAAAAAGAGTTTTATTTCATTTTTCAATCCCTCATAGGCTATTGAAGCAAAAGAAGTGAAGGTGAGTCGTAACCATCTTTGCTCACACCTCCTTTGGGATGTGTTTAGTAGTTTGTTCTGAGTTTGAAAGGTGTTTCTCTGACACTTTAAGTATTCTGGAGTGTCTGAGAGCCTCTCACTCAGCCCAGTCCTCTAAAGCCCTTTCGAGCACCTCATAACGGCTTTTCCAGGTCTGTTTTTGAATGTGATGATGGCTGTGGCGGTGACCCCGCTGTAATTGTTTGATCCGGAGCAAACGGCACCTTTGGGTTTTTAACTGAGCTGTGCCAGAACATCCATTACTGCAACGATCGTCTTGGTCAGCCTCTGCATCAGTTAGTGTTAGCAATCACAGCCTACAGACATGCTATTTAGTTCAGTTAGTGATATCATAAAGCTCTGCTCGGTTTTGTAGTCCCCAGAGAGCCCAATGTTAGTTTGAGGGGAAATTATGAGGGGAATTTTTGCTTGACAGCTAAAGACTGAGACTCAGGTCATTGGCAAACACATCATCAGAGCCAAACAGAGCATGTGATGGAAACGACACTTCTGCAGAGCAATGATGTCACCTGAACAATAACACAAAGGAAGGGGGTCTCATTTATAGGTGATCCCCAAAAGTGCAATGGATCCTGCTGTAAATTGAAACTTTACTGACACTTGTCCACCCAACCGGACAAGAACAAGCAAAGCTTCTGCCATCAAGTAATTTAACCCTGCATATGTGAGGATTGAGTTGCTCTTTGTTTGTTTTACTGAGAATGAATTGCTATAGACAAGTGCACTTGTATTATTTTTTATTTTTGTATTATTATTTGTATTATTAAGGTTTTTGTGGATTGAAATGTACGCTTTTATTGAGATGGTACAGAAAACAAATACATTTACATTGTTAAAAAAGATCTATTGAAATAAAAATAAATCATTTGAACTTTTTTTATCTAAGAATTAAAAAAAAGCTTAGCAGCACTGCTAAGTCCGTTTTCAACATTAATAATACTACTAATAATAAATGTTCGAAATTAGCATGACTGAAAATTCAGTTTTACCATCACATAAACATTTTCAAGTATAATAAATAGATAACATAAAAACGTAACAATTCCCCACTATATGTATTCAATCAAATAAATGCAGCATAAGATACCTCTTAGAAAAAATGGTAACACTTTAGTTTAGGTCTCAATTCATGCTGTTTACTTCTGACCTATTACCTGCCTATTAAGATATTAACTGTTCTTTAATAGTAACAAAGCATAGATATTTACATTAGATGTCGCCTACCCTGTTGTTGTCTATTGGAAGGAATGCGTCAATACAGCCGCCATTTTAGTACAGTGTAGCGCTCCTTTAAAATGAATGCGGGACCAAGGTGCAGTGGAGGACTGGCCATCCGGAGCGATGACAGATAAACATATATAAATATATCTATGATCTGGAGTTTTCTCAGTGGTCAGTATGCAAATATTTTTTTAAATTACAAAAATGATAATTTTACATCACTTTTCTACATCGATGGATAAATAAGTGCACAGGCATCATCAACAAAGAGTGTGTGTTTGTGTGCATGGAAATCTATTATCCACCCTCCCTGTTAAATTTGATCTAATCCGTGTCCTGAAACACACCCCCTCTCCTGCTTTCACTCCTCATTCTAACGGAGGGAGCGATACATTTGTGAATGCATCCCCATTCTCTAAGCCGAAAATAATACAAGTTTCTAGTACCACAGCATCTTGTTGTCATATTTCATTTACATTGTTTGCTTATTTTATTCAACACAACTAGCATAAGCCTAGTATTTATTGTGAGTTGGTGCTACTTTGCCTTATGGTAAGTGCACTAAGAGGCTGTATTATCATCAATACTTGTTCAGCACAAACGTTTGTAACATACAGAAACTTAAAAAATGAAATCTTACCTATGTTCTGCCTTTAGGCTTTGGTTTCTTTGTTTGCTTGTTACTACACCCATACACAGCGCTAAAGTCCAGCATCTTCACATTGGCTTCTGTCTTAACTAGTGCGGTTGAACTACATTTGTCCTGGGAGCGCTGTACAAATGTGGCGACGTTATTGACGCATGCTCAGGGTCAGTATGCGATATATAGTGTATATATCTATGGTTATAAAGTATGATTTTATTCTACATCCCTAATTCTACCCAAAACCTAAACCCAACTTCTACCTTTGTAACTAATTATAAAGTTTATTAAGCTAGTAGTTAATGCTTTGTTAAGACCTTGAATTGTGACCTAAACTTAAGTGCTACCTTAAAACCTGTTACAAACAAGTTACAGGGGGCATGTGGACATTTCAAAGGGTGTTGTTGCCTGTTCCCCCAAACTTGATAAGTGTCTGACATGGACTTGGGGGTGGGCTCTGGTCTTTTGCATTTGGCAAGTCAGCAAGATAAGTCACATATGCCTATAGAGGCAGTTACACTGATAGTATTTGGCCACTGACCAGCATTTAGAGTGAAGGAGAGGATCTCCAGACTGAACAAACAGACTGTTTTTCTGATTATAAGAGGCTTACTATATACTCTGGAATTTATAACTGAGGTGTGTAAATGTAGCTGGATTTAACACCCAGGATTGACAACCATATTCTGCTGTGTGAATGTATTTCACAGTCATTCATTTCTTTTAGACATGTATTTTGGCCATATATTTCACAGAGTAACAGTAAATGTGACTGCACCGTACAGTTCATGAATAATTTGTCTTCAGTAAGTATATAAAAATATATAAGTAACATACTGTAGATGTGTGTGGTGTTTTACTTACAGTGCCTTGTCAAACTGTTCCTGTCTTTCCTTGAGTTCTTGTTTCAAACTTTCCACCTCAACCTTCAGCTCGATGTTCTGAAAAACAAAATGAATTAACTGTTTTAAAAATCATTGCAAACACTAATTTTACGAAGAGAGTTTTGCCGTTTTTCAGTGAAATTAAAAATAACTCTGAAATGTTCTTACATTTTTTAAGTCATTGCAATCACACTTTAAACTCTTCTTCCAGCTAAAGTTCATGATTCAGGATCTGGATAACCCTTTTTTGTTTTGTAGTGCATTTGCATGGATTCAAGCATTAAAGTGCTTGAGTTTCCATACTGATTTGCATATCCTGAATCTAATTTATATTTGCATAATAGAACCTAATAAATATTCTATTAGAAGTTCATGCCACAAATTTTATTTTTAACACTACTTTTACCAACAGACCTTTGCAGTTTTTCAGTGAAAAAAAAAATAGCTCTAAAATGTTCTTACATTATTAAAAGTCACATTTTAAAACTCTTCTTCCAGCTAAAGTTCTAAAATTTAGGATCTGGAAGAACATTTTTGTTTTGTAGAGCATTTGCATGTATTGCATTCAAGCATTAAAGTGATTGAGTTTCCATGCTAAATATATATTTAGATAATAGAACGTAATAAATATTCTATTAGAAATTCATGCCACAAACTCCTAGTTCACTTAGAGTTAATATGCAAAATGCAAAATATTAAAAGAAAGTTGTAAATTTTTGATAAATCTCCTCTGCTGAGTCTGCATATGGCAGAGCTCTCTGCACGTGCAGCTGCAGTCTCGTGGGTGCGGAGAGACCTTAAAATAGAAGATGAGACGCCAGACACCTGCTGTTTCACTCTCTCTGACATGCACTCAAACCTGACCCGTCGACTTCTCCCTTCCCAAAATGCACCAGGCCACAGCAACAGAGACTTTTTTTTAACTCTCACCATCAGATACTCAGTGTATCTGGCAAGAGATCAGTGCCTACTAGTACTTGTGTGTGTGTATAGATATGTTTCTGAAATGATGCACATCCCATTATAGTCCTCAGACATGCAATTTTGCCGGTAAAATTGTGTTTGATGAATGACAGCACTGTCGGAAGGTGCAGCTGTCATGTATCAGTTTGTTCTTAATGATTAATGGGGCCTTTATGGGTCAGTGGGACTAATGTTTGTTTTATGGGGTTCATATGACAAGGTCACACAGAAATAGCCTAGTTTTGGCACATATACTGCACCTTTAGGTTTGCACATATAAATTTTGGTTGTGAGTGAGTATCAGTTACAGAACAGCTAAGCAAAGGTATTTTATGTCCAATTGCACATGAATGCAAGCTCATCTAATGAATCAAAATTAATGAGATGGTTCAAATCAAGTCTCTGTGATGAAAATGTGGTTTTCATTACAATATTATGCTTCACGTGTAAATATTATAACCATGCAACCAAGGAATAATGGGCCTCCATATATGAACTGACATGTTATTCATAAAGATATACTACAGGGTCCAAAAGTATGAGATCACTAATGAACATTATTTTATTTTGCATATTTATCATTTAATATATTTGATGGCTACACTGTAAAAAAAATATAAGACCAATCAGTCATGACAACATATGCTTTTAGTTCATTGTAACTGTAATGATGTTCTAACTTAATTTAATAAGTTACGCAAGCTGTTTTAAGTCAGTTTAACATAATATAAGTTCAACGGACTCATAAGATTCATTTGATTCAGCTTTAAATTTTAAGGCAACCAGTATTTTTTACAATGTACACTGTAGAACATTATATGCCAAAAGTCATGACTACAAATGTTTTTATGTTACTTTAACTTATTTTAATAAGTTAGTCAGGTTTCAAATACATTTTTAAGTTATGCAAAGTTCAACTTAATATTTTTAGTCAGTTTTGATATTGTCACAATCACCAGTGATCTAGCCCATACAGATCGCTGGAGAACTACAAATCTGCCACCAAATGAACTACAAATTCCATCATACCTCTCACACCTGTTCCGGTTCACCTTTGATTGCAAACACACACTGCTGATGCTGTTCAGGACTAATCAAATAGGCTATAAAGACAGCACAAACACACACATTGTTGCTGAGTCTTGTTACTGTTAGTGAACATTATGATGCGTTTCCCTTGCCTTGCCTTGCCTTGCCTTGCCTTGCCTTGCCTTGCCATGCCATGCCATGCCATACCATGCCTTGCCTTGCACTTTGCTTGCTCTTTGCTTTGCTTTGTTTGTTTATGTTGTCTGCTCCCTGCCTTTGACCATCTGCCTGTTTATGACCACGTCTCTGGATTGGCCTGTATACATCTGTTTGCTCTTGTGTTGATTTTTGCTGACCTGATCATTCTCTGCATAATAAACCCTGCATTTGGATCAGCACTTCCGTTGTTAGCGTCCACTTCACGTAAGGTGGAAAGGTCATTTGATTTAAAAAAATTAAGGCAGCAAGGTTTTTTATTCCCAGCATTAGAATTTGACTGAACCTTTCTGGTTTAATAGGCAGAAATCTTGAAACAAAAAAATTCCCTTCCATGCTTTCAGGTAAACAAAACTGACACTTCCGAGAAGAAAAGAGAAAATCTAAAATAATAAACAAGGAAGTTACTGCAACCAGGAAAACCATTACAGATCTTTTCTCAAATCTGATAAATGACATGAACCTATGAAGAACTCAATGTATTCCACTAGATTTGAGTTCATCTGCACATTGTCTTACTTAATATGTACAAATAATCAGCTTTAATTGAGAACAAATATTTTAATAAAAGATTTTATGGGGATCATGAATAATTCGTTCAGTGTCCAAAATATTCATAAAAAGTAATCAAATTTTTGTGATCTCAGACTTTTGGACATGTATTTGCAACTAAATTAAGCTTAAACTTAGTGATGCATAAGGATGCTGGTATAGTTTAAGGACAGCAGCTGCTAGAGTGTCACCTTCACTTCCACAGAGTAACCAGACCCAACCAGAGTCAGTCAGTCAGTCTATCACTCATAATCCAGTTTTTTCCCGTGCCGATAGTCAGTTTGTGACAGGTGCAGGAGACTGCTGATCCGAATTAATGTTGTTTACTTAAATAAAGCCACATGTCCAGGCTGCAGTTGTTGTCCACTGCATAGCTTACAGACGGTTCAGTGTCTGCATGCTATTTTAGGTTTCTGCATTTGCCAAGCCAGCAAAACAAATGCTGAAGTAGTAAAATACACTTGTGTAAAGAAGTAATGTCCTATTTATTAACAGATTTAGTGATAGAAAATATACATTTATTCAGTTCATTAATTGCAATATTTCTCCGACATGTTTTGTTATTACAGTTTTTAATGTTTCATTAATCATGTAGTATTTTACACCTGATTAATTGCACAATTGTTCTTATATTTTGCTGAAAATATTATATTAGATTATCAACAGGTTTTATTGTGACATCCTACAATAATATTAGGTTTGTACAATAAGCCTAAAAAGACTAAAAATTATTCAAATTATATTCAAACAATATACAACAATATACAAAAAGACAGTAGTCTATAATTGTTCTATATATTGTAAAACAATAATCTCAATATTCTGGGGGATTTTTATTGTAATTATTTATATTAAATATATAATTTTTTTAAATAATAATTAAAGTGCTGTTCTTATATTTTTTGGTTTAGGCCTGTCATGGAACATAAATATGACAGAAAAACCATCTGCAGGTGGTGGCAAGTCGGTGACTTTTGCACTGAATTTTTCATTCAAATCATTTCATTAAAAAATGAAGCAAGTATTTATAACCATTTTAAATGGCAAGAAAAAAACAAAAAATTTATGTTTTGAATAATATAAATAAAAAAATACAATTATATATATATATATATATATATATATATATATATATATATATATATATATATATATATATATATATATAAAACTATATATAACTATATATAACACATATATTCTTTTTTGCTTATGATATAAATTATTTAGGCCTTGACTGTATATGCACACAAAATCATTCATTCATGTTTTCTGCGTTAAAATATTTCATTAGTAATATATTTAATTATAACAGCTTTCTAATAGGCCTAGTTAGAAACATAACAGCTTTCTAATGGGCCTCATTATGCAGTTAATACTGTATGTTTGCAAAGTAAGTGTAATAATCACACATTGTTTTATTATTATTATTTAATACATTTAATATATTATTTCATATATTAAATATTTATATGTTTTAAAAAAAATAATTAACTGTTCTTATGGGTTTTTTGTGCTGGTTTAGGCCTGTCATGGATGAATAAATGACACTAAAACCACCAGCAGGTGGCAAGTTGGTGTCTTTAGGACTTATTCACTGAATTGTTCATTCAAACCATTTGATTTAAAAATTAAGTATATTAAAAATTTTAACTGTCCAACAAATAAAATAAAAATAAATAAAATAAAATATATACAAAATTATACAGGCATATTTTCTGCTTTAATATACTGTATTGAATTAGAAGGCTTTTCTAACAGCATTCTAATATGCATCATTATGCAGTTAATATTATGGGCAAATAAACACATTTTGTATGTTTTTTGCAAAGTGAGTGCAATAATAATGTTAGTTCACACAATGTTTAAAGCTAAAACTATTACAATATTACCATAGACAATAAACCCCACACCTCTTAACATTGTCACAAAATATCAACATATGTTCAGTGAACTCCAGTATAATGTGCGACAGGCTCCGGTCTTTTCTTATAATCATTAAGAGTGCCTAAAAACCTTTTTAAATTATAATTATAGATTGTTTGTGGCTAATAAATGCCTGCCGAAAGCAATGGACACACTCACCCTGCGGTGGACATCCTCGCTGCTGCTGTCCTCAAACTTCTGCTGGAAACGCTCCTCCAGGAAGTAGATGCGGAGCTTGAGGCTGAAGTTCTCCTTCTTCAGGTCATTGAGGTGCTGTGAAATAGTACGGTAGCCGTTAAACATGACCGCTCTCTTCACGTTGGGGTTCTCAGACCCCTCATACTTGCGCCATACTGCCTAAATCACACATTCACATTGAATGCAATTACACAGATGTCCTAAAGAAGTCGATTCAGATATATGGGCTTTCTAGGACAACATCAACATGTAGTGTGTGAACTGCAAGTGACACACTGAGGGTCCTCCTCCTCATGTGAGGTATGTGCAAAAGAAGGAGGGCTGTCACTGTGATATGAGGGTCTTTTTTTACTTCAGCAGCCACCAGTAGCACTTGACTGTAAGATTCACAGGCATGCTTGATGTGTGAACTGATCCAGACAATAAAATAGAAATGCAGATGGACAGAAAGGTAGAGGCTTACGTGCTAAAAATCACAGACTGCTCCTAACGTGATGGGATTATTCAACTGCAGTCCTTAATCTGGCAGTTTTTACAGAACTAAACCTGTTGCTTTTCCTCAAACTCTTTTTGCTGTCATTGTAAAAACTGTCATTGTAAAAAATTACTGATCGCCTTAAATATTTAAGTTCTATTAAATTAACCTTATGAGTTGTTTTAATTTAAATTGTATCAAACTATTAGAACTAAAACTGTTTGTATAACTTAAAAAATATAAATTAGAAGATTCATTTACAAGATTAATTTTGTTTAATAAGTTGTAATTAACAAAATGATATATTGTCATGTCAGTTATTGATCTTAAATATTTTGTGAAGTGTGTGACTTTCGTGATGAATGAGACTTTTTAACATGCTAATAAATCAGCATATAATTTTTTGAAGGAGCAACTGGAACTGAACGCTAATTAATTGTAATGGCTGTTGAAAATTAAGCTTTGACCTCTAACGTAAACAGAAAATACTTACTTTAAATTGTAATAATTCACAAAATTGAAATTTTTGACTCTATTAATGATCAAACAATTGTATCTTTTGTGCACATAAGTGATTTCTTTAAACAATCTGTACATGTACTGTATAAAGAAGATTGAGTTTAATACTTTATTATATATTTGAATGCATATATGCATGCCAGGAATGACCATTTTAGATATTTTTTTACATATTATGTGCATTTTATTTTTGTTTATTTGTTATTGTGCTTAACCATAGGAGGGCAGTATGGCACTAAACTCCACAGAGAGGACTTTTTAGTGTTATTTTTAGGAGGTATCCTGAACTGTACCAGCTGTCACTGAGGAATTCTGGTCTGGGATTCCTCCTTCATACAGTGACAACCTTCTCAAACACTAACCAATATATAAACAAGCAGAACAGAGAGAGACCGGTTCACTATTTCCCTATAAAAGTGTCAAATGCAAGCAATAATCTGTGCTGGCGAGTATATGAACAGTGTTTGTCGCAAGTTGACTGAAAACAATTCATTACAAACATTGCTTGAGAATGTGATATGATTTAGCATTATAATAAAGATAAATGTTTTGTAATGTGTATATACACTCACCGGCCACTTCATTAGGTACACCTGTCCAACTGTTCGTTAACACAAATTTCAGCCAATCACATAGCAGCAACTCAACGCATATAGGTATGTAGACATGGTCCAGACGATCTGCTGCAGTTCAAACCAAGCATCAGAAGGAGAAGAAACGTGATTTAAGTGACTTTGAACGTGGCATGATTGTTGGTGCCAGACAGGCTGGTCTGAGTATTTCAGAAACTGCCAATCTACTGGGATTTTCACGCACAACCATGGTAGGGTCAGAATTTAGCGTCAACAACATGAAAGCATTGATCCATTCTGCCTTGTATCAACGGCTCAGGCTGGTGGTAGTGGTGTAATGGTGTGGGGGATATTTTCTTGCCACACTTTGGGCTCATTAGTACCAATTGAGAATCGTGTCAACGCCACAGCCTACCTGAGTATTGTTGCTGACCATGTCCATCTCTTATGACCACAGTGTACCCATCTTCTGATGGCTACTTCCAGCAGGATAACATGCCATGTCATAAAGCGCAAATCATCTCAGATTTCTTGAACATGACAATGAGTTCACTGTACGCAAATGGCCTCCACAGTTACCAGACATCAATCCAATAGAGCATCTTTGGGATGTGTGTGTGCAGCTGACAAATCTGCATCAACTGCGCGATGCTACCATGTCAATATGGACCAAAATCTCTGAGGAATATTGCCAGTATACCTTGTTGAATGCCATGATGGATTAAGTCAGCTCTAAAGGCAAAAGGGGGTCCTAGTAAAACCCGGTACTAGTAAGGTTTACCTAATAAAGTGGCCGGGGAGTGTAATATATAATAATATATATTTAGTTTTGTATTTCTACTGTTGGTATAATTATTTATTATAAAAATGTATAGAATATAGAAATTATTACAATATATATTTTTTATTTTGTTATTATAATTTATATATAATGTTATAAAAATTATATTAATAAATATTAATAATAATAAATAATTAACATTATTTTATTTAATAATTTTACTACTACATGATTACTATTTCTTATTATCATTTTTATTAAGATGAAATGTATCATTATTATTATTGTTAGCTTATTCCTTTGCAGTTCAATTGTATTTTAGAAATAAAATAAATAGTAAAAATTATAGTAAACAAAACACACGTTTTAGTAAAATAATACACAGAACTCACAGTAAAAAATATGACAAAAAGTCATGAAAACAAATGTTTTTATGTTACTTTAATATACATTTTTTTATTGTACAAAGTTAACTTAATAATTAATTGTAGTAAGTTGAGATGACTATAAAAATTCCTTTGATTCAACAAAAAAATTTTTTTACAGTTCTCAATACACAATTGTAGCTTCAAACATTCATTTTTAAATAAAAATGCCAAAATAATCAACATCAAAAATCAATAGATGGTTAACAAAAATAATGAAGCTGACTATGACTGATTGCACTAAAAAAGGAAATATAAAATGCACAAAAGCTTAGGCAGACTAATCTTCAAAGCCTAGCAAAATTGGGAATGACAACTGGAGAACGCTAAAAACTCATTAGGGGCCCATACATATAATATTGCCTTCAAATGTAAGAAATCTGTGCTCAATCTTACCCACAAATGTGTTCGGCTTTGCTAGAGGCCGTGAGGCTGAATTACTAAAATGCAATACTGTTTTATGCATCTAATGCCGATCATAAATGTGATTGTCTGTCAAGCAAGGAAACTTGACTTCAGCAGGTCTGAGGTTTTCCGTTGTGGGGGGAAAATGGGAGGTTTGACATGTTTGTAAAGAGACACATGGGCGTCTGGACTCTGTCTTTCCATTGCTGTCTGATGGGGCAAAAGGTTTGACTGCAGGAGGCCAAAGACACTGAGCTTCTGTACTGACATTAAAACGCATGCATTCACTGTCTTATTGAACACTTGAGTTTTCATATTATGAATGAGCAGTCCTTAAAGTATTACACATGACCAAAAAATGCAAATGAAGGGATTTGTCTCCCATAAAAGCAATGACGAATTGTACAATGGAAGGTTGGGTTCAAAATTAGGAATGAAAGTCTATATCAGTCATTACTAGGAGTCATTAATCAGTGTAATGTAATAACTATGTATTAAGACAATGAGCAACAAACAGAAACTCAGTCAGCAGATCCTATAATATTAGTCTGATATTTCCCAGACACACAATATGTTTTTGATCCAAGCCTTATTAATCAAATTCGTCTAGCTATGATTAAGAGCTCTTAAAAATACAGTTCCTATGTAAAAAATCTCTATGCAATGAAGTGCATCTAATTACTGATCGTGTTTCTGTGCTGGAATGGATTTGGTGAATGTCTCCTTATTTGCATTTACTGTAGACGCTTTTAATGTTGCAATGGTGCCTTGTGTTGGAGTGCCAACTGCTGCTTTGCTTCTCTTGTGTCTTATCTATCCAGCAGTTTTTTGGGGGCGAAATATTGCACTGACAAATGGATTGAGGATTGTAACGAGAGTAGATCACACAGGGTGCAAAACAGACGCACATGCACAGCAAATATTTTCATTTTGTACTATATATAAATGCCACAACATCTCTTTATCACTTCTATTGTTTCTTCAACATAGACAGTAGTGACATTAAGTGAAGAACAAATGCTAGAAGACTCAATTGTGCTGCCTTTCTCTACAAACAACAGCAAAAAAGAAAAGAAAAACGTGATATAAGTTTATAATTATTTTAAAGCCAATAATTGATGTATTTATTGATGTATATAAGATCAAGTATCTGATAATACAATGACATTCAAAATAGTATGATCAGTCGAATTTTGTATAAAGAAATTATTCATTTTATTTTTATTTCAGTCCTTTAAACTGTTTAAATGTAACAAAGAATTTTTTTAATATTTCAAATAAGTACTGCTTTTAAAAAAAAAAAAAAACATTTATGATTATAATAAGAATAATGGATCCTGCTCAAATTTGGAATAAAATTATTTAAAACAAATAATACAATAGCAAGCAGGTATTTTACATTTTATATTTTTCCATAATGTCATAATGTCTATCAAATAAATGCAGTCTTGATGAGCATCATTGCTAAGAAAATCACTTAGAAATTGCTTTTAAAAATCACAATTGCAAATAAACAGCAAATAAGAATCAATTTTACATTCTGTCACTATCACCAGCCACTCAGGCTTGCAAAGTGCTGGTTAATATATACACTATCACCCGGACTACAATTCTGTCACCTTATGAACTACAAACCCCATCATGCAATTCACACACCTCTTCCAGTTCTCCGATGATTACATACACACAGCTGGATGCTGATCAAGGACTCATTACACAGATTATTTATACAACACTCTTGCACACACATTTTGCTGAGTCTTGTTAACATGTAACTCTACGAAGCATTACCTTGACCCTTTGCCTTATTTTATTGTTTCCGTTGTTTTCGCAGCCTGTACTGACCATTCATCTGTTTTTGACTATGATTCTGGATTACCCTTATGCCACCGTTTGTGCTGGTTTACATTGCCTACCTGATGACAATTCTTAAATAAACTGCATGTGAATCCTCACTTCAGAGTAGAAAAACCATTTATTTGGTAAAATCCTCTAATAATCTTGATTTACTACAAAAAAACAAACATTAATCACTGATGCCAAAAATCACTGATGCCAAAACTTTGACTATTTAGTTGGAAAAATAAATAGATCTGTTATGATCACCAGCAGTGTTGCTCTTGCAGGCTGCTGGACAACACTCACATTCAACTGCACTACAAATCCCATCATACACTTCACTCACACACCTGGCCTAGATCCCCTATGATTACAAACAGACACAGCTGAAGCTGTTCAGGACTAATTACACAGACTATTTATACAACTCTCAAACACACACACGTGGCTGAGTCTTTTAAGCTGTCAAGTGAACATTACGACGCGCTTTGCCTTGCCTTGTCTTGCTGTGTACCCATCTTTGCTTTGCTTTGTTTGTTTGTTTTATGTTGTTTGCCACCTAAATTGACCACTCGCCTGTTATTGACCATTTTTTTAGATTTGCCTGGATGGTACCGTTTGCCCCTGATTGTGATAATTTCCTGCCTGACCATCCTCTGTGTAATAAATCCTGCATTTGAATCTGCAACACCGTTGTCAGCATCTCCGAAATCCAAAATCAATCTTTAAAATTCAACAAACGATCCAGAAAATAAAGCATGGAGATTTTGTATATATATTTTTAAATAAAATTACTTTTAGTATTACATTTACTGTATTTCTATTATCTTTTTAAAGACTTATTTTTAGCTTCAAGTGACTGTACAATTCTCAAAATTAGCATTATTGATTTATTAAACTATGAATGAGCCGCTCCTGTGAAAATAATCTTTTTCTACAAAACAATGTGGCATGACCAAATACAAATACACAAAAACAAAGCAGCAAATGTGCCAAACACCGCAAAATATTTCAGTTACTAAATAATAAATGAGACTGAGTCACCAGCAAGCACCCACTGGCAAATGTGCTCTTGGTGCTCAACGGGGTAAAAATGCCTTTAGATAATACTACAAAAACATATTAAACAGCCTGATGTGCTATAAACACGCTGAATGTCTGCAACTCCTCTCATCTGATACAAATTAAATCCAGAACAAATTATTTTAACTACAATTTTACAGTCCAATAAAGACATCAATTATTTTGGACCATTTCAGTGTTTATTTGAATCTTGTAATTATGATGACCGAAGCACATGGCTGATGTGTTTGTGTGAAACTCACTCTGACAAGCTAAGCCGGAGAGGGTTGAGAGCTTCGAATCTGTGCTCTATTTAACTCAGACATAAATCAAGCAGAAATCAACAGTCACGGCCACTACGCTGCACACAGTGGAGAATCTGCAGCTACCGGTGGATGGTCTCATGTAATAATCGCGTCACATTACATCTGACTGATGAGTGCAGAAGCAGTTCGCATTGGCGTTTTCATGTGTATTCTGTCTTCAGAGGGTTTCCTGAAGATGATGTTTTGTGGAGACCCAGATTCCTGAGCCAATTTCTTGGGAAATCCTTCTTGTTGCCATGGAGACAGAAAAGATGGATAGAAGGGAGATGGATGGAAACCTCTTTTTGGGTTTGATTCAAGCTACTATTGCATGAATATAAATCCATCTTCAACAGGAATAGTTCACCCAAAAATGAAAATTCTGTCCTCATTTACTTATTTTCTATGCAACCCAGACTCATTCTGAAAACGTATCTCTATACACATCGCCGAATACATCCCAGGAGCTATGTTTTTTTGCAGTTTTTGTTTTCGCAAATCCACCAGAGGCCGCTGTGTATGCTTTTTGAGATCTCAAATTTCTCTCTCAAGTGCCAATGTTCTCACGTAAATCCACTAAAGGCCGCTGACGACTGACTGTTTGACTGACTGACCGATCGACTGATAGTCAGCGAGAAAAGGAACGGTGTCATATCGCCCCGTAGCATCCGTTTTAAAAATGAAATGCAGCCATACGTACTTCTGGCTACATAATTTGCGATCTCCAGAAATTAATAGGGCTACGCTTTCACAATGAGCCTGTGTTGTCTCTATGACTTGTTTTATTTTGTGGAAGTCGGAATGAACAATTAAAGTCAGAGGGGTCCAATAAGTGTTAACCAAAACAAAAACCATAAAAAATAGTTACTTAAAATTATTATAAATATGATAATATATTCAATATTTAAAAATGACTAAATACACTCAGATTACTTTTATATTCAGATTACTAAGTATTAAAGTATGTTATACTTTAATTCTTTTATACTCTATTTTAGCTAGTTGCTATGGTAAAATGTCTCATTTTCATTTGACAAAATGCACTAAAATAAGTAGAAGTAAATAATTTAAAAAAAAATGATAACTTCAAAATGAAAATTATATATAATAATATAAAAATAATCACCAGAATACAAATAATCAAAAAATACAAAAAGATAATTGTTTCAGTCTTGTAATTATAAATAAGGCTGCACGGTGGCACAGTGGGTAGCACATTCGCCTCACAGCAAGAAGGTCATTGGTTCGAGCCTCGGCTGAGTCAGTTGTCGTTTCTGTGTGGAGTTTGCATGTTCTCCTTATGTTCGCGTGGGTTTCCTTCGGGTGCTCCGGTTTCCCCCACAGTCCAAAGACATGTGGTACAGGTGAATTGGGTAAGCTAAATTGTCCATAGCGTATGTGTGTAAATGAGTGTGTATGGATGTTTCCCAATGATGGGTTGCAGCTGGAAGGGCATCCACTGCGTAAAACAGCTGGATAAGTTGGCGGTTCATTCTGCTGTGGCGACCCCAGATTTATAAAGGGACTAAGCTGAAAAGAAAATAAATAAATGAATGAATTATAAATAATTATATTTATATTTAAAATTATATTTATATTTAAATATTTATTCATTTTAAATGATCATATGACTTTTTAAGAAGACTTAAATATTGTACATGAACCATATGGATCACTTTTTTTATGGTGCATATTTTGTTTAATAGAAAGAAAGTCACATGGATTTTGGTGTGTTTCATGAGTTTTTGGTAAGGTCTTTTTAACCCTTAAACAATGCTCTTCTTTTTTCTCATTCACAATCTTCCCCTTTTCCTCCCTCACTGATGTAAATAATTTCCAGATGCGATGGCACGGGATGCTGCTAGTGGTATGTGTAAAACGGAGCCTCTGCCTGTTTGCCAGCATCTTACTGAGGCAAAGGGAGAGCTTTTCCACAGACTATGCCAGCCACACTTGAGTCTAACACGCTAGAACAAGCACAAAGTCTTCACATATGAGAGACACACAGCTTAACACTATAACACAGCTGTATAGAAAGTCCGAAACCACTACTCAAGCACTCTACAGTGGTGACTTATTGTTTGTGACAAAGTCAAGGTCATTATGGCTTGAATAGTTCATTGGTGGAACAGGAATCATTTATGAGGTAAAGTTGCTCTTGGGGGGCTAATGGGATTAATGATGTCAAGTATAAAGGTGTCAAGGGCTGTTGATTTAACATGCATGAGGGAGCCAATAGACTACTATAGTAGCTAAAACTAAAAATATGTTAGTGCAAAAAAAGTCTCATATTTATACATAATGATAAGCAGTATCACACGAGCAACAAGTTCTGGTTTTGGTAACCAAAATATTGAGATTTGAAATTCAAATGATCTCAGATTAACTTCTTTTATGTTTCAAAATTTGTGTTAGGCCATTGTAGACAAAGCAAGAAAGAAATAATGTTTTAGAAAATGATCAGCGTAGCTATATTTGCCTATCAGTCATAAAACAGGCTTTTTTTGTTCAAAACTAGATCTAAACTACATTATGATTTACCAAACACAAATTTATTGGAAAAAAAAAAGTTATTTTACACTATTGCATTGTTTTCAAATTCAACTTTTAAATGATTCATCTTGCACATAAAATCTAAAAGATATTGGAAAAATCTAGCATTGCGATATTTTGTCATTCTGCGATATACAGTTGAAGTCAGAATTATTAGCCCCCCTTTGAATTTTTCTTTCTTTTTTAAATATTTCCCAAATGATGTTTAACAGAGCAAGGAATATTTCACAGTATGTCTGATCATATTTTTTTCTTCTGGAGAAAGTCTTATTTGTTTTATTTTGGCTAGAATAAAAGCAGATAAAAATTTTTTTAAACCATTTTAAGGTCAATATCATTAGCCCCTTTAAGCTATATTTTTTTACGATAGTCTACAGAACAATCCATCGTTATACATGCTCAATGCTCAATATACAATACAATGCTCAATACTGTATATCGTTTCAGCATCCATATCACAATGTGCACATTCGTAATAGTCACATTGTGTAGTTATTGGAGAGTTTACCTATAATCGAGTAAAAGTTTTTTATTTGCATGTGTTTTAAGGCCTGACAGCGTTCAAACAATTCAGGCACAAGAAATTTGACCATTTTTTTATTATTATTTTGAGGTTCCAAAAGAAAATACATATATAACTTACATAATCTCTCATATAGAAAGAGACTTACAGATCTTGCATATGCTTTGTATTTTCTTCCCTTAAATGACAGTTTCTTGTCTTTATTAATCTAAATTTATATTACATAAATATAAAGATTCACAAGTGAAGGCAATCTCTACTTCAAAATGGCGTCTAAATGTATTTTAACCTCTTTCCAGGTTAATTTCTGACAATCCTAAAAAACATGATAGTGATTAGCTACTTTTTCCCAACACATTTTCCAGCAGCTAGTGCCCTTTCCTCTGTGTACTTTCTGTGATGGTTTGATGAAAAACCTTAGAACTTTTTTCTAACAGAATTCTCTCCACATGGCTGAGCTAGTACATGTCTATTGAGTTTTACAAATATTCCCCCAATCCTCAATAAATTTTACCATCTGTAACAGATAAAGAATTAAAGAATAATTTTGTTGAATTATTTATACAGTAAAGACATTTGCAGTGTTATTTTATGTTTGATCATTCAAATTCTCAACCTAAATACTGAAAACCCTAAAACACTGTTTATTTCACTATTATCTTTGCTTTTAATTAGTTTTTTGACATTTTTCTGAATGATTCACTTTACTACAGAATCATTCCACTCAATCTAAATGAATACATTCTTTCTAAATAGCAGTTTTTAAGTTACCTGTATATTATGTATATTGTATCATTGTATACGTATTATGTATATGGTAAAATTGTTTATATTTATATATATATATATATATATATATATATATATATATATATATATATATATATATATATATATATATATATATATATATATATATATATATGAGCAATTCCAGCGTTATGGATGTGACGTTTGCAGTAAAAACTCAAAACATAAATTCACATAAAAAGTATACGTTAACATTATATTGACGCATCTGTTTATATTTTCCAAAACAACTGACCACCGAGTTAAGGAACCAGAAAAATATCAATCTGTAAATGATTTTTATACTTTTAATGAGGACAATAAACATGCGTTATGGATGTGACAAAAAAAGTTTGTGAGTTTTCAGTCTACAACATACTTTGTAGAAATTCTGTCAATTAAACTGCACAACCTAAAAGAAACAATGCTAATCAAACCTATATGAGTCAGCTCACTATAGAACAAACATGATTGATTTTATTTTATTTAATATTTTTTGCGATTATGAGGAAAAAGTGTCGTTATGGATGTGACACTTCCGTTATGGATGTGACACCTGTGAAATTGCCACTTGTGTGATTTTAGCAAATTAAATATACTAGTTTTAAACACTGACAGATACATTTATGAGTATTTTAAAAGTACTGTAAAATACTTGCTTACACAAAAAATGTAGAAACAGTTTCTCTATTTTGGTGAAAACCAAAAAAATTTTTTTTCATGGCAAGGTTGACATTTGCATGGAATTGCTCATATCGTATCATCTGGTGAAATTATACTGTATATCGCAATACATTTAGCAGAAAAACAAAATATCACAATGTCAGATTTTTTCCAATATCTTGCAGCCCTAATTTCAACAGATGACTTGAATATCTCTATTTGGAAAGAATCTATCAATTTAGATTGATTTGGCTGATTCTGTAGGGAAGTGCATCTGCAAAAAATCTAATAAACAATCCACAAAAGAAATACAATAAAGAAAAATATACTATTGAAATAAAAAGTTTTATCATTTTCTGAGTCTAACAGTATTCAGGTACAGTAGTTAAATAATTAAAAGAAAAATAATTCAATGATACAATGTCTTATGCCACAATGATTTAAAAATCCTCAGTCACAGGCCTCAAAAACACATGCAAATGATAAACTACAATACAAACTCAACATTGCATATCCTGCAACGTGACTATTGCGAATGATCACATTGTGATATCGATGCTCAAACATTATTTTGTGCAGCACTAAATAAAGTCACATATTAAAACATTGTGACCTGCAACTGCCTACTTTTTTAACTCCATAAAGTGGATCACTTAAAGTCTGAAGACACTTACGCACTATAATAAGTGGACCTGGCAACACTTCAATAACTTCTTTTAAATAATAATCTTACTACTACTAAACATGGATTATTGTAAATAATGTAAGAAAACAACCAAAAAAGTACTACTGAGAAACTTTATAAACTGAAGGATCTCAGCTGGTTTCCAGAGTCAATCTTTGCAGAAACATCTAGAGGAAATGAACAGTGAACTTCACATCCTGGTGCCATTTACGCATCCAAACCATACATTTTAACAGCGAGATTACTTTTCAGCTTGACACTGAATACTAGACCAGAGTCGTCCTGGCCAAAGATCTGATGCTCCTGCCAGAGTTCCCGGCCCGTGCAGGGTTGTGATATTTTACCCAGGGAAATATGGACGTCCCTGGGCATGAGTGTGACGGATGGCTCTCGCTGTTGAGCTTGAATCCACTCTACAGACCGATACTCCCACTGAGACTCTGGGTTGTGTTTCAGGCTTCAGAAAATGATCAAACTACACAAGATCACTAACTCTCATCTCTGATTTTCTCTGTTAATTTGTTTACTCGCGTCTTTCTTCCTTCCACTAAACTCTAATTAATGCTAAGCCTCTTTGCTGTGCTTCACAGGAATCATACTTCATCTTTTCAATGGCAGAATGCTGCTCTCTGATAGAAGCCTATTTATTATTTCTACATCTGTTTTCAGTAATGAGAGGAAGGACAGTAATCTGAGTTTTAAAGAGACATTTAGATGAACATTCAACAACATAAAGCCATCAGAGAAAACTTGGATCGGTTTGTCATCCTGAGCCAAGCGAGTCTGGTTCTTTTAGAAGATTTTAACATTTAACCCACATGTTGATGTCTGAAGCCTTCTTGCTAGCTTTAAAAAAAACATAACATTGTGCTAATCCTTCATGACCTGTACTACACTAATAGTACTGTAGGTCTTAAAAGAAGCAGACAGAATAGGTGATTTTTATACACTTACAGGCCACTTTATTAGGTACACATTACTAGTACTGGATTGTACCCCTTTTGCCTTCAGAACTGCCTTAATCTTTCATGGCATAGATTCAACAAGGTACTGATAATATTCCTCAGAGAGTTTGGTCCATATTGACATGATAGCATCACGCAGTTGCTGCAAGTTTGTTGGCTGCACATCCATGACTCATGTCCCAAATGTGCTTTATTAGATTGAGTTCTGGTGACTGTGGAGGCCATTTGAGTACAGTGAACTCACTGTCATGTTCAAGAAACCAGCCATTCAAAGTAACTTAAATGACCTTTCTTCCCCTTTCTGATGCACAATTTGAACTGCAACAGATCGTCTTGACCAGGTCTACATGCCTAAATGCATTGCGTTGCTGCCATGTGATCAGCTGATTAGAAATTTGCGTTAATGAGCAGTTGGGCAGGTGTACCTAATAAAGTGGCCGGCTAGTGTATATACCATGTTCATATTTCTCCATTTCTATAGACAAGAAAATGGATATGAGAGAATGGATATGTCAATAAAATGGAAACAGAAAGATGGAATGTAATGCAAGGTGTTTCATTTCTATACTGGCAGAAGATATAAAGATTTGCACTCTCTCTCCCTCATTCTTTTGCTCCCTCCTTTCATCTCATGTCATCCTTTAAAACACTGTCATAGATGTCAGGACAGAAAGTGAATGGAAAACACTCACACAGTGAAGATAATAATATGTGCATATAATACATTAATTATGAGGCTTTACCCATCCCAGAGAGCACTATTTAGCAAGAAAATATGCTATATAAAAAGCATACTATATAAAGCATAATACATAAAACAAGGACAAAACGATATGCTTGTTCCGCCGTACCTTTCGGCATTATAGACTGTTTAATAAAAATAACATGGAAGCTTAGGCGCTTTCAATAAATAGTATTTGTAAATTGCATTTTAACCATTTTGATCTTTAGTGAGGATGCTGGTTGTGTATGAATGGCTTGATGTAGAAATATTAATTTATTAAACAAAACTAGCATAAGCCTAGTATTTAGTGCGAGTTGGTGTTACTTTGCCTTATGATCAGTGCACTAAGAGACTGTATTATCATCAATACTTGTTTAGCACAAAAGTTTGTAACATATAAAAATGTAAAAAACGAAATCTTTTCTATGAAATGTTCTGCCTTTAGGCTTTGTTTTCTTTGTTTGCTTGTTACTACACCCGTACACAGCGCTCAAGTCCAGCTTCTTCACATTGGCTTCAGTCTTAACTAGTGCGGACATTTGTCCTGGGAGCACTGTACAAATGTGGCGGCACTATTGACACATGCTCAGGGTCGATATGTGATATCTAGTGTATATATTAGAGATGCCACAATTCTCAATACAATATTGAACCGTTCGGTACGACATCCACGGTTCAATACGCGCTTGTGAATTGCGTTTTTTCCGGATTTACGTTTAAATAATTTATGTGCGTTTTATTTCTCTCCGAATTGACTGTTTGTGTGTGCCTGTAAGTCTACGGGCTGAGATGAGGAAACTCCTCCCCGCGAGTAAATATTCAATCACTATGCTCTAAAGTTAGGGGGCGCTTCACCATCAGTGTTGCCAGATTGGGCGGTTTTGTAAAGGTACGCCCGCCTGCCCGCGATCTGCCGTAACCCCCCACTATTCCTGAAACTTTGGACCGTTCCCCCCACTTTTCGTGAAATATGGGATGATCCAACCACCTCTCATACAATTCGGAGCGTCCCCCCCACCCCACCCCACTTTACGTGAAATTTGGGACCGTCCAACCAACCGTATATTGCTGTTGTGTTATCACTCATATAGCAGGTCATATCTCTCCCGCCCCTTCGTTTGGGATGCTTTTCATGAACCGGCCCCCATGACAAACTAATTGAATAGCCCTGGTATAGACTAATCGAACGGAAACACTTCCAACATGACTGCACATCTGCGTCGCCATCACCCAGCAATATCACTGTCTGAAGGCAGAATAGCAGAGAAGGTAATAAAGACCTCCATAAAACAGCAATCCTTCACTGAATCCTTCCAGCAAACATATCCAACTGGTTCCGAAAGACATATAAAAATAACAAAGGCAGTGTAAGTTATAATTAAGATGGTTTATTTATATGTACTGAAGTACAAATGTGTTTATTTGTAAAGGTCAATTTATGTTCATTAACATCACATGCATGTTTATTTTTAAAATGTAGGAATTTATGTGTTCCCCATTTTGTCATCCAGTGTTCATTTTTTTATTATACAATACACTAGGAACTAGTGTACCTTTCTTGGCTTTGAAGTAAAATAAAGGAGTATTGCAATAAATTGTTTTTTATTTTTTTCTCTTTCTTACTGTTCCTATTCCTAAGCATAGAATAACAATAAAAAAAACACCATCAGAACCGAACGAACCGAAACCGTTGTTAAAAAACGAGGTATTATTGAACCGTGAGCTAACTGTATTGTTGCAATCCCTAGTATATATATCTATGGATCCCTGACATTAAATCTGGCAAAACACTAATTTTATCACCAAATATAAGTAACTTAACAACATTCAAATGAACAAATTAAACTGCAAACTTCCGTTCTACAAAGTACATTTTTGCATATCAACAATATTTTCATTTCTAGCAAAATGATGAATGTTCAGTCAGCATCTTATAAAGTATCTGATCTCAAATGAAAAATCGCTTAGTTAAAGAATAATCACTTATGTTTATGTACACATGAAAGTAGCTGTAAAACAATCAAGTCACTGTGTTTTCTAAATAAAAGTCCAACAAAAAGAGATCTGAGATTGACTACTGTGTCACAAGCTGTCCAGCGAGGCATTTTCCCAGAGCAAACCGTAAACACAGAGAACGAGACCTCCTCTGCGCAAGCATTTCATGTTACAGGCTGAATTTTGTTTGGAAGAAGCAAAATAAAACCCTGGTTTTTCAATAGCACTTCAAAAAACGCAATCTGCCTTTAATTCAGCGTGTTTATGGTGAGACTAAATTATGGGATCAAGTTCAACCAGCTTGGAAAACCGCTGCCAATTGTCATGGACTTTTGCATAGACGCTATTGTCCGTGTGTGACGTGCAACAGAATTTCCCCTAAAATTCTTTTGTTTTCTGTCTATTTCTGCTTAACATGATTGGGAAAGTTGTTTCAAATCAAACAGCTGAGAAACAAAGAGAGCAGTCATTCTTTAAAAGCAGAGCACAGGGGGGAAAAAAGTCCGGTCAAGCCAACAACCAGACCTCCACAGGTCACTGCAGTCTTCCAGCATCTGTCCGTGTGGATTTAATGACAGAAAAGAGAAATTACAGGCCTTTGAAATGTAGACAACACTAATTTCTGCACTTGAAACAAATGTGGTCGTCCTGGTACAGTGTCATTTTTGAGTTTTTAACAGCTGACTTTTAAACAGTGAATAAGACAAGCCTGGAGGTATACAGTTGGATGAAATTTAGTTTATCTTAATTTATTATATCCATATATGTATTATATACATATATTTCCAATTCATTGAAATCTCGATAAATTAAACTGAACTAGATTATCTGAAATCAGGTACAATGTGTTTACAATTTATTTTTATTTCACTCTAAAATGTAATAAGTTGACTAATTAAAAACTAAGTTTGCATTGATAGGATAACTTTTGCATTTGTATTGGTAACCGTGTTTATCCATTGAGATTTAAATTTCACTAAATAAATAGATTGGCTATTTTCCCTGCATGGCTTTGTTATGAGTGTATTTAATCTGTTATGTAATATTTAAAGTCCAATTGCTAAAATTATTTTAATTGTTATCGTTGTATGCGTATGCTGAATATAGGTTGTCTCTGCTTGACACAATTAAGGATATCTCCAGACCGTCCTTTTATAATATACATGTTGGCATTATATTGGTCCTAATTAATAGTGTGATGCATGTTCATTTCTATAGCGCTTTTACAGTGTAGATTCTGTCAAAGCAGCTAAACATTGAAGTTCTAGTAAATTGAAACTGCGTCAGTAGCCTTGGATAAAAATATCATGGTTTCATGATATCACAGTATTTTGATTACTGCTCTAAATAAGTTTCTTTTTTAAACGTCTGGGTAAAAAAAAAACTTTTCCCCCCATTTAACACAATGTATTTTATTTTAGGAAACATTTATAATATTTTGGAACTGTAAATATGTAAATATTTCAAACAAATCATTGATTTCTGCTCTCTTCATTAGTTTAAATAACACAGATTTCTTTACAACACAAAAAACACCTAAAAAAACCTTACATTTACCTTAGGAACAGTATAACAGAAAATTTTAGCGGTTTTAAAACCATGACTTTTCCAAACAACAGTAAACCTTCAAACCAGTTATTGTCCCATGCCTAGAACAGTCTAAACAGAAGCATTTGATTCCATATCTTGCGCATCATTTTACACTTTGCAGATTGTTATTTATTCAACCCAGGCCCAGTGCAGCTTATCCATACGGGATAAAAGAGCGGCATCTTAACTTCGTCTTTCGTGAAATGGAGTTGCTGTTTAATGTAGCTACTGTATAGTAAATCAGACTCATTCAAAGTAACGTCGCTGCGAAAACAAATATTATGAATGCATGTTACACTTCCGACTGTACATTGTGTTTTCTTTTTCTTATAATGCAGAATTTTGAGGTAAGGGACGTTTCATTTGCCATTCACTGACAGTCGTACAGGCTCATGTAGTTCATCAAATTTCATCTTTTAAAATCAAAATCTTAAGCGGAATAAAACAGCCTTCTCATAAAGCCGGCGTATCAGCGCATTACTATATTGAAAACATATGATTCCATTCACGCCTTCTGATTAGTTCTCGGGATATAGCAGCTTTTGCTGTCAAAGGCAAGTGCCGTTTAGCAGCTTTTGCAAACAAACTGTTATTTCTGAATGCGCTGACGCTGCGATTTAGATGATTTTAAACAAAACTATTTATTGAACATGTACTACATGCCTAAAGCATTCGCTCAATGTCATTAGCTCATTTTTTGGCCGTTTAGCGGCTTTTTAACTCTTCGTATTTTTTCGATAGTCTACACTGTAAAAAAAAAAATCCGTTAAAATTTCTGGTAAAAAAACGGCAGCTGTGGTTGTCAGTATTTATCCGTAAAAAATACGGTACAAACTGTAAAAGTAAATTCTCATTTTTACAGTAAACTTCCGTATTTTATTAACTTTTTAGAGGTAATATTTCTGTATTTTAAATTAGCAACATCTACACATCTTTTGTTACACAGATAGACATGATAACACAGCCATATGCAGGTGGTGATGAGAAACTTCATACATAATGAACTAATGCTCATCACAAACAACTCCCACAATCAGAAAAGTGTATCAGTGTAAAGAAGGTGCTCAGTGTCATTCACACAGCTACTAAACACCAGTATGGTAACACGCATAAAATTAAAGTCATGAAATAAACATTGTTTATCAACATTAGATGTAACATAACTCACTAATATACATTACTGATGGGGAAACAACTAAAAAGATCCATAGTTATGTCAACAAAAAGCATAAAAAGTGATGTGCCATGCAGGGAATTCTGGGAAAGTCAATTTACGGTTATTCGCCGTATATATTAAGGAAACATACTGTTAACCAGGTTACGGATTTGTACTGTAGCATTTTTACAGTTTTTTACCATTGAAATCACACCTATTTTTTTACAATGTACAGAACAAACCATCTTTATACAATAATTGCCAAATTACCCTAACCTGCCTAGTTAACCTAATTAACCTAGTTACACCTTTAAATGTCACTTTAAGCTGTATAGAAGTGTCTTGAAAAAAATCTAGTCAAATATTATTTACTGTCATCGTGACAAAGATAAAATTAATCAGTTATTAGAAATGAGTAATAAAATATTATGTTTAGAAATGTGTTGAAAAAATCTTCTCTCTGTTAAACAGAAATTGGGGGGAAAAATAACAAGGAGTCTAATAATTCAGGGGGGCTAATAATTCTGACTTCAACTGTACATATGGTACAGAATAAAACAGACCACTATATTTTTACTTTTTTAAACAATCTAACACTGTCAACTAAAAATATTAACATTTCACAATTGTTACAGTGTTGTAGGCATGTTAATTAGAAATACACTATGCACTCAGGGTTTGTGTTTGTACCAGTTTGCTGATGCCCATTTACAGTAAATGGCAATGTACAATCACAGTCTTAGCTTTAGGGAACCTAAAGTTATTGCACTAACCTACTAAATCCTGACCACAAATGATTATATAGAGATCAGGCTATCATTGCTGTGGAAACATCCCTGGAGTGCTCAACATGTTCATTGTACACATGTACGTAAATATATCCCTGAGAGATATTGAAAAAATATATATGCACAGGATGACGCCTGACCTTTTTTAATTATGTTTGCCATTCATCATTATATATAATTATGCAGTGACATTTAAAAGCACTACTGTCAAAACACAGAGTGCTCAAATGAACAACAGACCATCTCAATCTTTTGTGGCTTCCTTCTTTTAACCTTTTATGAGAATCAGCGGTCGACACATTCAGCCAAGTGCTTTTGGCTTTTGCCACAAAAGTATGAGGCTTTTTTGAACCTGGTTTGTGCAATGAAACATTGTGTACTTGTGCAGAGAGAATCTTTAACAATGGATCTATTTGAAAATAAACAACGATTAAGAGATTTTTATGAATCTAATTTCATGGTCAGTACCCTATATCCCACCAAAGAAAAATCAGCTTGTTTTTTTTTGCAACATAGGCTCATTCTGAAAACGTAGCCCTATATGCATTACTGGAAATCGCGAATTATGTAGCCAGAGCTAAGTATGGCTGCATTTCATCTTTTAAAAACGCAGGTTACAAGGCAGTATGACGCCATTCCTTTTTCTCAATTACCAGCTGATTGCTTTTCCTCCGTATGGACGGCTTTCCCGCTGTTACCAGTTTGTCCAGTAGCTCGACATGTACATCGGCGAACTTGAGATGCAGAGCAGAGTTGACCGTGACAACGGGGTTCGAGTCTGGTGAAGAACGGTTTCAGAAAGCGGGTAAGACAAAACAGAAGTTAAAAAATAAAATAACAGTAAACAACAGGGTGAGAATGTGGTAAAATCCGAAAATGTGGGAAAATTTAGGGGGCTTTTCTTTTTCTGGATTGCTTTTTTAAACACTGAGGTTGGGTTTAGGCCAAGAAGGGGGGGGGGGGGGGGGGGTTAGGGAACTATTGGTTGGGTTTAGGGAAGGGGGAGGGTGGGTCAGTCAATTGGTCAGTCAGTCAGTCAGTCGACAGCAGCCTCTGGTGGATTTACGTGAACACAGCAGTCGCGAATGAGAGAGAGAGAGAAATTTGAGATATGAAAAAGCGTACACATCAGCCTCTGGTGGATTCGCGAAAACAAAAACCACCTAAAAACGTAGAGCTTGGGACATATTTTGCTCTCTCCAGAAATGCATATAGGGGTACATAATCAGAAAGAGCCTGAGTTGTTTTTTCAGCTGTATTGCCAAAGATACACTCAAAATAATTCCGATTGGATTTTGTTCAAACTACTTATTTTAAATGCGTTAAAACTACACAATTCTTGAGTTTTTTGGGGGCGACAACTCAATTGTTTTATGTTCAATCCACTTAAAATTGTTAAAACTAATAAGCTAACCTCATTCATTCATTCATTCATTTTCTTTTCGGCTTAGTCCCTTTATTAATCTGGGGTCGCCACAGCGGAATGAACCCCCAACTTATCCAGCATATCTTTTACGCAGCGGATGCCCTTCCAGATGCAACCCATCTCTGGGAAACATCCATACACTCTCATTTACACTCATACACTACGGACAATTTAGCCTACCCAATTCACCTGTACCGCATGTTTTTGGACTGTGGGGGAAACCGGAGCACCCGGAGGAAACCCACGCGAACGCAGGGACAACATGCAAACTCCACACCAAAATGCCAACTGACCCAGCCAAGGCTCGAACCAGCGACCTTCTTGCTGAGGCGACAGCACTACCTACTGCGCCACTGCGTAGCCCATAAGCTAACCTCATATTATATTAATTACATATTAATTACATAATACATATTGTCCCAACACAAATCGATTGTGTGAACCCAGCATTTTTATACATAAAATTAACATTAAAATAAATAAAATAAATTACAAAAATAACTCAAATTAAACTTTAAAAAAATGTATTCAAATTATTAATAAAGAATTACAATATTATATTCAATTATACTTGGCAAATTAATGAATGCAAATATAAAAATCCATGCAAATATTAAAGCTTAGTCAATAATTTCCAAAAAAATATGTAAAATATTATTATAGTATACATATCCAATTGGATTGTGATTTAAGTAGTTAAATCATTCCTTGTTTTGGGCAAATACAATCTTGATTTGATTTATTCTCTCTCTGTCTCATGGTTCATTTAGGAGAAAAATTGAAAAATCGTTCGAAATCCAATTAGACAGAATAAGTCATCCCCCGGCATTTCCTGACCACCTAAATGTTTAATTATGACCTAAAAAAAATCTACAAGAATAACACAAGCACACTGGCGCAAGAGAACCATACACAGACTCAATGTGGCTCTTCTTAATTTTACCTTCCCGACAAATTAAATAAACGTTCATCTGGTTCCTATTACTGGCGCATTACCGATAATTGGAGTGGTATTTACAAACACCACTATTCCATCCTTCCAGGCCTGTTGTGGCCCACCGTTTCAACAAAAGCAGCCGGAATACATAACAGCCCCGCGCTTCCACCACACAGTATCATCCCCTGAGCTCTGAACGCTTTAACAAGGGTTTGATGGTTCAATTCTTGTATTTCATAGGCAGTTGGGATATTTTCACAGGGGGGGCATGAGGCACTGGAGTTAGCTCATTAAAGCAGACGTTAGGTATATTTTCAAAATCGGATTACAGCCTTGCCTGAGAACACGCAGGCCTGTGTGTTTGATGTCAAAACTGGACCGAGATCTCCAAAAATATGATCTCACAGCCTTTAAGTTTCCCTCAGGAAAGAGTGCCCCCAGTGAAATTAGTATTATTACCATTGCAAAACCATCATGCCAGAGCTAAAGCACAACACAGACAGAGAAACCGAAGAACATTTGAGCACTGGAAAGATGTCAGAAAATTGAACGGCATAAAAAAAGCTGAGCGGGCCAACGAAACAGAAGACGGAACGAAGGGGAAAACCACCAAACACTGGAACAAAACGGAGCTGTTTGAAGAACCCAGCAGCTAAACATCTGGAGAAGAAGGGGATTTAACATTAATATTAAAAAAAGAGCCCACGCCTGTTCAACCCAAATCAACAATGTGCCCTTTAAATCTGATGGAAAACAGGAGTTTAAATTGTAGTCTAAGAGAGGCTTTTAGGGAATTTTCAAACCTTTCATGATAACGTCCATCATGTTGCCAAACAGAAAGCAACCATTTTTGGGCCAATATTTGTCAGAAGCAAAGCGACAAGCTGAACAAGCAAGAAAAAGAATCAGAACATTACAATGAAACGCTTAATTTTTGTACCCAAGTATGTCAGAAGTGAGAAGTTTAACAAAATGTGACAAAGCATCCAGCAGGATATTTTCTTTAACATCTGCTTCTGGTGTTATTTATGTATGTTATTTATATTACTGAAACTAATTTAATGATACAGAGTAATTGCAATACCAATATTAGTGTAACAAGCCATCATCATATATTAATAAAAATGCTTATTCTGATCTGTTTTGTTATAATATATACAAGTAATAGATTATGCTAAAATGTATTATATTTTATATGATTAAAAATCAGATAAATAGGTAAAACCTAATAATTTGAAGGATATTGGCAAAGAATAAGGGGCGACACGGTGGCTCAGTGGGTAGTGCTGTCACCTTACAGCAAAAAGGTCGCTGGTTCGAGCCTTGGCAGGGTCAGTTGCCATTATTGTGTTCTCGCCGTGTTCGCGTGGGTTTCCATCGGGTGCTCCGGTTTCCCCCACAGTCCAAAGACATGCGGTATAGGTGAATTGAATAAACTAAAATTGGCCATAGTGTATGTGTGTGAATGAGAGTGTATGGATGTTTCCCAGTACTGGGTTGCAGCTGGAAGGGCATCCGCTGTGTAAAACATATGCTGGATAAGTTGGCGGTTCATTCGCTTTGGAGACCCATGATGAATAAAGAGACTATGCCGAAAGAAAATGAATGAATGAATAGTTATTTATAATTTCTGAAATATTTATTTTACTTATTTATATTTTATAGCCAATTACATTTTGCAGTTTTTGTTGCAGTATTGCGGTATCACGTTGATATAAACAACTAGCATTGTAGTATTTTAATTCTAAGCCGAAAGAAAATGTATGAATGGCAAAGAATAAAGATGTAAAATGAGAATGTATCATTATTTTGGGGCAACACATGATCACTTTTAATATAAACAACATACAAATGTAATCTTTTTTACATAATGTTTATTGATTTTCGTTGGGAATTTTATTATTATAATTGCTCACATGATTAAATTAATTTAGATAAAACACATACTAATTTTTAAAAAATAAATAAAGCTGTATTATACATATTTTTTTAATGCTAATGGTAATAAACCCCAATTGTCATTTAACTACATATACCTAGTACATAGTAAACCATGATAGTAAAGATTATTATCATCATGAATATAAATTAATATACTTCATACAGATAACATAAGCCTATATGCATAATATAATATAATTCATTCATTCATTCATTCATTCATTCATTCATTCATTCATTCATTCATTTACTTTTCGGCTTAGTCCCTTTATTACTTTGGGGTCGCCACAGCGTAATGAACCGCCAACCTATCCAGCATGTTTCTACGCAGCGGAAACCCACGCGAACGCAGGGAGAACATGCAAACTCCACACAGAAACACCAACTGACCCAGCTGAGGCTCGAAACAGCGACCTTCTTGCTGTGAGGGGACAGCACTACCTACTGCGCCACTGCGTCGCCCATAATATAATATAATTCATTCTTTCATTTTCCTTCAGTCTTTAGTCTCTATTTCAGAGGTTGCCACAGTTGGAATGAACCCGCCATAATATAATATAAGTATAATATAATATAATTAATATAATATAATATAATAATAATAACATACATAACATAACATAATATAATATAATATAATAACTAACATAACATAATAATATAATATAATATAATATAATATAATATAATATAATATATAATATAAATATAAATATAATATAATGCTCACGGTGACCCGCCTCGAGGTCCTAGGCCGATCCTTCCCCTCTCTCTGCTCCCCACACTTGCCTGTCAATTTGCTCTACTGTCCTATCCAATAAAGGTGAAAACCCCGAAAAAATAATAATTATAACGCATAATTGGCTTAATTAAAAAAAAGAAAATAAAAAGTATACAATTAGTGCATTGCAAATTTTTTGTACAAAGTCGTCACTCAAAAAAGCCCTCAGAAGAAATACATGAAAAGAAATTTTCAAACTTTTTGGTCATAAAGCAGGCAGATGCTGAATATAAAAACAAATCCATTAAACTGCTTTTCTTTGTTTCAGAGCCCTTTTGCTTTGTGGAAGAGGCCCAAAGGCAGACAGCCGGTCAGAGCACAGAGCTCTGTGTCACAGGCCTGGCCGAAAGCACTCGCTCCTATTTACACAGTGACTCACTACACTGATATATGAGTGCTGGCACGCACAAAACACAGGTTACATTTAATTAAGAACAGTTTGCTTCATGATTTAAAAGCCTTTTTGAATAGAGAAAAAAGACTCGGCCGATCTTTCTGTCATTCAGGAATCCGACCGCAGCTCATTTATCATCTGAGGTCTCATTAAATCTGTAAATTTGAATGTTTCTTCATTTAAAAAAAAAAATCCAGCTCTGTCGTGCAATTTGGCCAGGGACTGTCAAGATTTACTGAGTACAGTTTGGTTTGCTGGTTCTTTGACCTCAGTTAATGTCTCTGCTTTATTGTACAATAATTGCGGCATTAGGGCTGCCACTAAGTGCTGAAGCAATTCATAAAAATATGACTTTTGCCCCTCCCTGCATATTTTGTTTGTAATTGGTCCCATATGGCCACAAGGAATAATAAAAAAATATTGAAATGGAGACAGGGCATGGCTTACAAATACAAAATGACTTGTCTTGCACACAGTCATTATATACCAATAATACATACACAGAAACTGTGACACACACTGCCATTGAAAAATATACATCGAAGCTCGATCTGCTTTTCAATTTTAGGTTATATCCATGTTTGCTTTACTTTGAAAAATGTGCAATTCTGTTTGTTTTTAAATACAGTCCAATGCTTTCCACGCATAGACTTTACTTGGGCGGGCCGCCCAGGTATATTAACGGCCGCCCGAGTATATTTGGTGACACTTTTTTTTACAATTATTATCATCCTTTTACACTTTTTTGTATCCATCCAATATAACCCAACAACTGCGATCGATTAAGTAGTGGAAAATCTTCTCTTGTTTACCCGTTTCGTAGCTACTGTCTGTGCGAGACATGTCAACACTCCCAGATACCTCACGTGCTCTGCAGAGACCCAAAGAGACAATGCTTAAAAAAAATTCATCAAAACTCATTTGCCCTATTGAAATAATCTACACATTTTATTCATCTAATTATTAGAATTTTTGGAGTTCATCTAAAATGCTTTGACAGTACTGTACAAAATGTCATGCCAATAAAACAACCTGATCTTGAATGAGAGATACTGTTAGAGAGAGAAGCAGATTTTACCTGTCAGTTGGTGCACATGACTCCTGAATAGCATAGAAGTAAGAGAACTAGTGGATTTCTTTTTTTTTTTACTTTAACCCATTGAAAATAAACAGTGTATAACAGTTTAAAAAAAAACTGGGTAAAAAGTGTATTTCAATCCGGCTACCACCGCAAGTATATTTCAAACCTGTGGGAAGCACTGCAGTCTATAACTAAATTCTATATTTTAAATATGGATTCTTTACTGCAAAAATAGCTTGACAAAATACTACAATGCTAGTTGTTTATACAAACGTGATACCGCATGCTGCAACAAAAACTGCAAAATGTAATTTGCTATAAAATATAAATAAGTAAAATAAATATTTCAGAAATTATAAATAACTATTCATTCATTCATTTTCTTTTCGGTTAAATCCCTTTATTGATCAAGGGTCACCACACCGCAATGAACCGCCAACTTATCCAGCATATGTTTTACGCAGCGGATGCCCTTCCAGTTGCAACCCAGTATTGGGAAACATCCATACACACTCATTCATACACATACACTATGGGCAATTTTTTGCATACCCAATTCACCTGTACCACATGTCTTTGGACTTGTGGGGGAAACCGGAGGAAACCCACGTGAACACGGGGAGAACATGCAAACTTCATACAGAAACGCAAACTGACCTTCTTGCTGTGAGGCGATCGTGCTACCCACTGCGCCAACACGTCGCCCATAAATAACTAATTCAAATAAAATAAATCAAATAGATAAAAAATTGTCAAGCTTCTCAATTCTGTGCTGGTGTTTTTCAGCAACAGATCAAAGGAGATAATGCTTTTATCATTTATTTTAAGATATTTAATTAACATGCACTCAAAAAAAAAATACTTTTGCTGCTAGTTCAAACTACTTACACAACACAATTCTTCAACTTAAACTTTATTGTTTAATGTTCAGTCCACCTTAATTTGTTAAAACGGTTAACTTAATCAATTAGTGTTAGGACAGTAAAACTCATGCATTTTTACAGTGTGTGATGTTATCATATATATCATGTCATGATAATTAATAAAGCATTTATCACTACATTCAATTACAAGAGCAGGTTGAAAATATAAACAAACTGTTCTCTTAACAGCAACTTTCCAGCCGATTCAAATGTTATCACTCGATTGAATGGCTGTTATCAGTGGTTATCAGCTGATAGATATGGGCCAGTAGGAGCCTTCAACACCTACTGGTAGGCTCATAAGGCTGTTATCATCCATCCACCTGGTTAATCAGCTATAGATCACATACATTAATTATTTATAGAATTATTTATATTATTTATTAAATTTCCCATTAATTTTATTTTATTAACGTCTAAAAGTAATGTAAAAACAGATCTGGATCTGGAGTCTTCTCTATTAGTATAGATGATTAACCATGTGGATGGATGATAACAGCCTTCTGAGCTTACCAGTAGGTGCAGAAGGTCCCTACTGGCCCATATCTATCATCTGATAACCACTAATAACGCCCATTCAATTGAGTGATAACATTCGAAGCGGGTGCAAATTTCAAACTGATTAAACTGCAAAAGGACACAAATATAATAATAATATCTAGATCTTTTCTAAAGTGTCATGATTTGGTCCAGATTAATGTAATAACTTTTCAAAGGCTGTATTGACTTTTGACACCCCTATTCCCGTTATCCCAATTTCTTCCATCCATCACATCAGTAGTGGTTTCTTCTGTTTTTTTTTATTAATGTACAGTTGAAGTCAGAATTATTAGCCCACCTGAATTATTAGCCCCTCTATTTATTTTTTTCCCCAATTTCTGTTTAACGAAGAGAAGATTTTTTTCAGCACATTTATAAACATAATAGTTTTAATAACTCATTTCTAATAACTGATTTATTTGATCTTTGCCATGATGACAGTAAACAATATTTTAGATATTTTTCAAGACACTTCTATACAGCTTAAAGTGACATTTAAAGGTTCAACTAGGTTAATTATGTTAACTAGGCAGGTAAGGGTAGTTAGGCAAGTTATTTTTAATGACAGTTTGTTCTGTAGACCTTCAAAAAATATATAGCTTAAAAGGGCTAATAATATTGACCTTAAAATGTTTTTTTTTTTTTTAAAAAAAAGCTGATTTTATTCTAGCTGAAATAAAACACATAAGACTTTCTCTAGAAGAGAAAATATTATCAGACATGCTGTGAAAATTTCCTTACTGTTAAACATTATTTGGGAAATATTTTAAAAAGTAAAAAAATCAAAGGGGAGCTAATATTTCTGACTTCAACTGTACGTAACCAATAACACAACACACAGGTGTGATCTGCAAAAATGAAATGAATAATACAGTAGAAACCCCTCCATAAAGTAACATGGTGCATCCAATCTGCAGAAAGACATGGTGCAGATTAGATCCTACACTGCATTATCATCATCAACCATGACTGTCTCCATAATTTACTCAGCATGATGGCTCTGTCCCTCTGATGCAGACCACTGATTTACTACAACGATCTGGCTCCAGTTAAGCTGTCTGGCCTCTCTTCTCTTACTGTACGCTGCATAGTGCTGTTCAGCGAGAGTGTGGGGGGAAAGGAAGAGGAAATGGGGTCGCACTGGGAAAAATACACACTGTTGAGAAACAAACCAGCAGAGGGCAGTGCAAAACTATGGCAGGCCATTTTACCATTTAATCTATAAGTGTACTAGTATCTATTTTTTAGAGACTTTATAGTTTCTATTAAGTTTCTAGTACTTATTTATTAACTAACAGTGTTTATTTTTTATATACAAGTGCTTATTGTTTAGTTACTAATACCTTTTTTGTACTAGTACTTATACCACCTATTAAATAGATAGTACTTATTTCATGAGTGATTAGCAGTAACTACAGAAATAACACACAGACCATCTTTCTTTATCAGTAAGTGCCTTTGTGGTCGGAAAGATACTAGTACTTATTTCATTAGTGACTAGTAGTAGCTAAAGAAATAACATAAGAATTGTTTATAGTAAAAATGACAAAATATATTAGATTTTTCTAACAAGTAAGTATTAATACCTAATGTATAACTAAGAGTAACTGTAGAATCTATTAAATATGTAGTACACTGTAAAAAAACACAGGGTTTCACAGAATCGATTTGTTTTGGAAACATTAAAGAAAAATGTAAGCTTATTTCTTTCTTTTTTCTTTTTTTTTTAAGTGGGTTGAACTTAAAACAATTCGGTTGTCACAAAAAATAAATCAAGAATTGTGTTGTTTCAGCTAATTTTAAATAAGTAGTTTGAACAAGCAGCAAACATAATTTTTTTGAGTGTATATAATGGATAAGTACTAGACTAGTACACAATATAAGTAAAGGGTGGGCCATTTATTTGGATACACCTTAATAAATTACAAATTCAGATGCCCCCAAGGATAAAAGTCTAAGGGGGTCAGATCGGGAGACCTTGGGGGCCATTCAACTGGTCCACGATGACCAATCCACTTTTTAGGAAACTGTATTCAGGAAACCATTACCATTTTATTAAGGTGTATCCATATAAATGGCCCACCCTGTAAAGTAACGGAATGTAAGAGTACACAACTAGAAACTAGTCACTAATGAACTGAGAACTCAGTTGATGAAAAAGTACTAGATTCTATTTAATAGCTACAAGCATCCAAGTGAGTATTAGTATGCATATCCTATAGTAAATAAAAAATGTCTATCTAATAAATATATACTCGTATAATGAATCAGCACAAATATCTTTAAAAAAGTTACTAGTAAGTACAGGTAAGTAGGGCTGTCAGGTTCTTGTGTTTGTTGCGTTATGTTGTTTGTTGTGTCATGTGACTTCCCAGTGTGTTCCATGTGCTTCTGTGATTATCATGTGCTCCTTTGTTCTGTTTTCCTGCCACTAGTTAGTTTCATGAGTTTCACCTGTGTCTCACCCCTGTATGTAATTAGTTCAATGATATCCTGCGTATTTATATCCCTGTGTTTAGTTAGTTCCTTGTCTGGTCTAAAGCTGCAGTCACACTGGACTTTTCTCCCCATAGACTTCCATTCATGCGAATGCGTCAGACTGGAAACCCAAGCTTGTGCGACAAGTTTCGCAGTTCGCTGCATTGCAAAGTTCAAGCTTGATGAACTCTGACCTGTGAAATCTCATCACATGACTGCGTGAGACCAATCGAGGATCAAAACATGACTTCTCTGGATAAAAATTAAAATTATGGACCTATCGCTTGCTTTTTTTAAATGTTTAATCCCACCCCTTTTATTTAGCTCAAACTCTATTATGATCGCAACTTTATACGTCATTCTAAATGTCATTCCTGAAGAACCCTGTGCTCCTACTTGTGTATGTTCCAGTGCTTGTAGTAAGTGTCATTGCAAATAAATGGGTTTTCTTGTTAACTTTGTTTTCTTGATTCCAGTGCATTACTTTAGTAGAGAGTGAAAGTCAAGACAAAGGCTGGGCCATTAAAAATGGTATCGGTATTTATTGGAGTGCAAGTGCTGCGCACGTGATTCATGTAAGTAGAACTAACCAATCTGCTTCACACTTCATATGGAATATACACATTACAGTAATAACGGTAGAATAATAGGGGAATTAACAGCCTACGTCACATGATGTCACACGGGTTCAACTGCGCATTGCGGTTGCAAAAAAAGACCGGTTGCAATAGCAAATATGTCGTGTTAGGCGATAGGATGCCAAAATCGAAAGTCTAAAAATAGAAAACTTAAATTTTACCGTACACCACACTACTTTTATTGACAACCGCAGACGTCTTTGGCTAACAGCCATCAGAAGAACTGAATGGAGTGAGGACCTAATTAAAATGCTCTACTCTGTAGTTCTCATTTTATACGCTATGCTGAATCATACACATTACTCGTTTTTAATTGTAGCAATGATTTCAGCAAAAACAGTTAAATATGGTTAATTAAACTGCGGACAGTGAATTCTAAGAATGAAATGTAAAAATGTATGTTCACATACCCTGCCGTACAGGAGCAGTTCGCTGTCAGAATGCAGTTGTTTTGCTTGTTGATGATTACCCAGGCCTTGTACAGTTGCCTTACTTGTACTGCCTTTCCTTATCTTTGGCTAGGCAGAACCTCGGTTTTTAGCACTACAAAACTTTGAATCTGGTAATCATAGAACATTATTTCTTGCACATGACCACACAGAACAAAATTGTAGGCATCCAAAAACTTGTAGGCCTTTAACTTCTCTCTTGTAAAATCACTTAGAGTTTTTAATGAGATAGTTCTATATTTGGGGTTGGATGTTTGGCCATTTCGTATTATCCAATATCCATTGGGAGGGTGCTATCGCAAATGGATTTGTCAGACGAACCACGCTCACTTTAATGTTAATTTTGCCAAATAATTGTGCTTATCACTGGGTGACAAGCTGTTATAATACGCTAAAAGCATTATGTAAATAATATAACAAGTAATCAATATCTCTGTACCGCATTGGATGTCATTCCCTCGCTGTAAATGCTAGCGTTCCCGTTTTTTTTTCTGCAACCTCGATGCGCGCATTCTGAATGTTTACAAACCGGTAATTCGCCTATTACCTCAGACAAATGGTGAAGGGATCCAGACGCTCGTGCTTTTTACTTGCGTGATTTGGGTTTCGTCATCGCCACCTCATGTTAGAATAACACACGCGAATGCTGTGACTAGCAGCAGTGAGGAGATTGTAAACAAAAAAAGGAAGGATGTCGTTATGATTATTTTATTATAAGACAGAAGAGATGAGATATATATATATATATATATATATATATATATATATATATATATATATATATATATATATATATATATATATATATATATATATATATATATTATTTATTTATTTATTTTTTTGCTTATGACTATTAAAACTATTTACCTTAGTAATGTTGGTAAATTAAAATTAAGTGGTTAAATAAAAACAAATCCTAATATTCCTAAGTAGATTGTTAAAAAATATTGAATAATTATCGATATCACATGATATAAAACATTATATCAGGCAATTTTTTTTTTGCTGTATCGCCCAGCCCTACCTATACGCACTAGTATGTAAAGAATAAGCACAAACAGCTAAAAAATAATTGCTAGCATTTAATGGAAAAAAATATTTTTGATAGAAATAAAATAGATACTAGTATGGTTACAGATTAAATGCAAAAACTGCTTGCCATACCAAGAAGCTCATGAGGGCTACAGTACATGCAATTTCCAAAAACGAAACGCCTCCCACACAAAACATAATCTTTAAACGTTTCCTCCCGCATCCTCCTCCTCACAGGTTCTATATAGCCTGAATATTGGAAACAAAAGCAATTTAGACTGACTATATCAAGTATCACTCTCATGTCAAAGAATAATAACCCTGCAATCTAGATGAATGTGAGTGAGATGAGAGCGAGACGGGGGGAAAAAATCAAAAGATAGCTTTCCATATGTACAGATCTGCAGAGAACAGCCACATGTTAGCGATTATACCAGTTTTGACTAAGCAGATATGATATCCTGTGAGAGAGTACTAGATTGATTCCATTAAAAAAGGCCAAAAATGCACTCAAATAGACTCCATAATTTTGGCTATTCCCACTGGAAGGCTTGTTTCGGTAAGAATTAGCGATTAAACCATCAGTCATTTTGTCTTTGTGACATGAATCAGACATCAGGAGCAAAAAAGCATGAAAGCTTCAAGGCATGTGTTGCTCTTCATGCAGAAAATTTTGACCTATTTTCCAGCCAAATGAAAAGCTAGCTATACAGCAGTGCTGCAAAGAGGACTGAGACTCCAGATATAGAGAAGAAGCGGCTCTTGATGGCTGTTGCTTTCTGAAATTTGGCGACTACTTGCTGAAAGGTACACGAAGGGCCCGGCCACAATGATCAGGTCTCTGTCAAAATCTGCACACTCCTGCCAAGTCTCCAAAACAAGGGCAAAAAAACAGATTAGCAATTGCAATTTGTTCTGAGGTTTTAATAGCACGCAGACCATCTTTCTATATCAGTAAGTGCCTTTGTGGTCAGAAAGAATCACTTCACGGGAAACCATATGCTTTTAATTTTTCACGTGCAAAAAAAGAAAAAAGGGGGACTATTTGAAGAAGTGTGTTTTGATTTTTAAACTCTCCTACCTTCGAGTTACACCCCTTCAAGTTGTTTGACAATTACAAATGATATTTTGGCAGATTCATATTTCAAGCTAGTGTGGAAATGATTGGTTCTTCCAGCTGACAGGAATATAGGCGAGAGGCTGACTGTGTTCAGCTGCATGAATGTTTCATCTATGCAGAAATGATCACCACTTTGAAAGCATGATATTGGAAAAAAAAACATCAGAAGAAATGTTGCAAGAAGCAACAAACAATTAACAAAATAAGCAAAAACAATAGGACTAGGTATTGATGCAGATGACCAGATTCAGTTCCAATTTCAGTAAGATTATATTTAAGTATTAATTTGAAAAAATCTATCTATCTATCTATCTATCTATCTATCTATCTATCTATCTATCTATCTATCTATCTATCTATCTATCTATCTATCTATCTATCTATCTATCTATCTATCTATCTATCTATCTATCTATCTGAATGACATAAATAAATTATATACAGTTGAAGTCAGAATTATTAAACCCCCTGAATTATTGGCCCCCCTGTTTATTTTTTCCCAAATTTCTGTTTCTTCAGCACATTTATAAACATAATAGTTTTAATAACTAATTTCTAATGACAAATTTCTTTTATCTTTGCCATGATGACAGTAAATAATATTTTAATATTTTAAAATAATCAAGACACTTCTATAAAGCTTAAGGTGACATTCAAAGGTTTAAGAGTATGATTTCTCTGACGGCGATGCAGTGGGTAGCATGTTCGCCTCACAGCAAGAAGGTCGCTGGTTCGAGCCTCAGCTGGGTCAGTTGGCATTTCTGTGTAGAGTTTGCATGTTCTCCCCGCGTTCGCGTGGATTTCCTCCCGATGCGGTTTCCCCACAGTCCAAAGAAATGCAGTACAGGTGAATTGGGTAAGCTAAATTGACTGTAGTGTATGTGTGTGAATGAGAATGTATGGTTGTTTCCCAGTGATGGGTTGCAGCTGGAAGGGCATCCGCTGCGTAAAACATATGCTGGATAAGTTGGCGGTTCATTCCGCTGTGGCGACCCCGGATTAATAAAGGGACTAAGCCAAAAAGAAAATGAATGAATGAATGAATGAATGAATGAATGATTTCTATGATACTGAAACTTGAGTAATGATTTACAGGATATTCTGTATGTAAGTTTTTGACTGTTCTAAAGCATAAAAATACATAATATGTTTGCAGATATTTAAGAAACATCCCAATGAACATACTTGTTTAACTGAAAAACAATGCTGAAGTCAGATATTCTGCTTTGAAAATGGTTTTTCCGTGCCGGAACGCTTTCTTTGTTTAACCTGCAGAATGCCAGTTTAGCCAATTACATTTCAGCACTCCGGGTTGCCTTGTTGGAAAACAGCGTATTTCATTCATTTATTCAGAAAGGCTCTGAAGCATGCGCCCGTGACCGAAATGGACAGTATCAGACGTCGAAATGAGACAGATTCAGTTCCACATGAGGTTATTACTTGCAAATGATATAAATATACGAACGTAAACATTAGGTGAGCAGGTTACTTTGTAATCTCGTGTCCTAACAACACGCAAACAGCAGTTTGACTGTTTGCACCAGACAAAACATGACAGAAATGTAAATAAGCCTTTCAGAAGCACAGACATGCACGTAGAAACAGTTACTTTAAATTGGAATAACATCAATAATATACTGTATTACAGTCAGAGACATCTGTGAAATATATTAACAAATCTTGCTGTTTTCAAACTTTTTTTTACCTGCAGTGTACTTTTGGTATTTAGAAAACAAAATCTTTGTTAATAATGTAAACTATACAGGGCAGAATTTCAGGCTGGTTCATCAGTTTGAACCATTCATTAAAATAATCAGACTTGTGTAGCACCTTATTAATTCTAAAATAACTTATATAAAGTGCATTTCATTGAAAAACATGACATTTAAAATATCTAAATGCATATATTATATTTTACAGTTTTTCTCAGTGGCTTTGGTGCATTTCTCACAACACTATTTACATTTGCACAACAGTTACAGCATTTCTCAAAACAATTAGTACAAACTGCAAAACCTAGTTGATAACCTGCAAAAGCGTGTCACTTTCTCAAAATAAAGAGCTCATTCCTCAAAAGCAAGTATTTATGTCAATGAAAGTGTCAGTGTCATAAAGATGAAAAGTCCTGACACCAATGTTTATGAACAAGATAGTCAAATGGCTTTGTCATGTTTCCATTATGACAGTTTACTCTGTACATTTTTTCCAATGCAAAAAAGTCAGGTTTTGGTGACACTTCCTGAAAATGCTCAAAACAGCACTATAGACTATTTGCACAGCAATTAGAAAACTACAGTAAAGTTAGACATCCCTGCATTTAGTAAGGTATCTGAGTACAAGAGACTGAATATGTTTGTTTAACATTTTTACTCTTTGGATACTCTTTGCAAATCTAATTTATTCACAGCACTGTGCAAAAGGATACAGTTTTTCTCAGTCGCTTTGGTGCATTTCTCACAACAATATTTACATTTGCACAACAGTTAATGCATTTCTCAAAACAATTAGTACAAACTGCAAAACCTAGTTGATAACCTGCAAAAGCGCGTCACTTGCTCAAAATAAAGAGCTCATTCCTCAAAAGCAAGTATTGATGTCATTAAAAGCATCAGTGTCATCAAGATGAAAAGTCCTGACACCAATGTTTATGAACAAGATAGTCAAATGGCTTTGTCATGTTTTCATTATGACACTTTACTCTGGACATTTTTTCCAATGCAAAAAAGTCAGATTTTGGTGACAATGAAAATGCTCAAGACAGCACTATATACTATTTACACAGCCATTTGAAAACTACAGTAAAGTTAGACATCCCTGCATTTAGTGAGGTATCTGAGTACAATATGTATGGTTTACATTTTTACTGCATTTACACTTTGCAATTCTAATTTATTCACAGCATTGTGCAAAATAATACATACACCCTTATTTACAACAAACATAAACTTCCTTTGGGTAGAGCTGTGCACAACTGTAAACAATTTTGCAGTACATATTGAAACTGAACCTACAACATACACAGATCTGTAAATCATTCATGAAATTGTTCAATTTAAAAGACATTTTCAGGATTTTTTTTTAAATGTTTATAAAATTTGCTTGACAGATTTTGACTAGTTCAACATTTTTGTATGTAATGACTCAAGTAATGAAATGAGGACTATTAGTTTTATAGGGAATGCATCCACAAGTTCAGTTAATTTAGACTGACATGACATAAGCAAATGATAATGCTACAAACAGCAGAGAGTTGTATCAAAGCAATTGATGCATGTCCAAAAGCATTTGCAATTTGTTGTAAGGAATGAGAAACTGCTACTATGATGTGCACAAATGACTAATTGTTTTGAGAAATCCATTAACTGTTGTGCAAAAGTAAATAGTGTTGTGAGAAATGCACCAAAGCGACTGAGAAAAACTGTAAATTTTACATAAGATATGTAAATATTAAATTTAATTGAATATTAAATGGTATGTTAGTATAGAATTATATTATTACTCATTTTATAAAATGTTACATTTTAGAGCCCTGAAAATAATGATGACACTTTTTCACTATAAAAAAAAAAATGCTTTACTTAAACTGCTGACAAATATGAGTACCTCGGATGTGAAATAAGTTGGTCTAAAAACCAGTAACTAATCACATGATGCCTCTTTGAAAGAAAGTCTAGGAGTAGTTTTACTAAAGAGTACATTAAGACGAAAAAACTCCTGAACTCAGGAACACTCAGGAGTTTTCTTTAGTGTCTTTATGCAGTATTCTGTAAAAAAAATCTCCTCAACCTTTACTAAGGAAAAAAAACTGCAGTCTTTCAAGCAGGCCTCTGGTAATTGAAGGTAGCAAGGCTGAAGTTATATCACAGCCATAATAGGCTGGCTCCCTTCCCAGAAAGCCTTTCACATACAGATAGACCACAACAGCGTGCGTACAGCGGACATTCCAGATCCTGCTCTGCTCCACAGTGTGTTTTATGGAAATCACATTTAAGAAACGCTACAAAAAACATGAAGGTTTATTCGGCTGTGCTTGCGGACTCCATTGTGTTTACTGGACAACAGCACAGTAAATCTGATTAGAGAGGACAATGAGCTGAAAGAACATGTCAATAGTGATGTTGTTCACAATCGGCCTCTCCCGGAATCAACCAAGACAGCTTGATGGCGTATTAACATGTCAGAACTGGTACAAGGAGTGATTAGCTGCGCAACAAGAGGATGCTTCTGATTACTCTAGAAAACTAAGTATAGTATTTACATCTGTGTTTTAGTAACTAAGCTTTCAACTAGACGACTGGTTCAGCAGGCAAACCCCAAAGGTTCACAATCTTGACACAGTGAAAAACACTCAACGGCCTGACAAATGGCTTTCACAGGCTAGCAGTTCAATGCAAAAGCTAATTTTGGTGAAAGAAAACCATGGAACCTACCTGCTCAAACTCTCTCAAGCTGTGTGTCTGAAGAACGGAGCTCTTCTCTGCATCGACACTCGAGGAATCTGATAAAATACAGCAAATGGTTACAATCATCGAAGACAAAAGTAAGATTAATAAAGATGTTTTGCTTTATTAAACACTACCAATAGTATTAATAACAACTATTACAATAGCATTAGTAATATATCAATTTAATTATAAAAGTTAATTGTTTAGCTAATAACATGCATTACAATTTTACCAGGATCACTTTGATATATTATATTATATTATATTATATTATATTATATTATATTATATTATATTATATTATATTATATTATATTATATTATATTATATTATATTATATTATATTATATTATGCACACATATACTTGGATTGATACCAACATCTTCATATAGTGAAAACTGTGCCAAAGCATTACAGTAAAAAAAAAAGTTAGCAAAGAAATTCCAGGAACAGGGGTGAAATGATGTGTTTTTTCCCAGCATGAGAAAAGGAGAGTCCCCACAGGGCATAATCACTAAAACACTGGCAAGGCTCGATCTTCTTGCAGTTCTTTAAAACCATGGCATGGCCTCATTAAAGCTTATTAAAGGACTTTTATTTAATATGTGCCAGTGATGTGTATTGGAAGTCAGCCTGGGACTGTATTGGAGACGGGTGCAAGGCATAGGCCTGTAACTTGCACCACACTTTTACCGTGCCAGAGAAATGTCAAACACACTCGCTGCGAGGTTTAGTCTGAGAGGGAGTTTTGTGGAACTTTTATTGAAACATAATTAAGCCATTAGCTTTATGTTTTTATTAGCAACTCATAAATATGTTCACGAATATAAGCTATGCTTTTTTTCGTCTGAGGAGCGGAGGAGTGAAAGGATAAGAGAGATAATTTAATGTTTCTCATTTAATATTTGTGCCAGTTGATATCTAGAACAAAGTGACATGACAAAGCAGAAATACTCAAAGGGATTCAAAATGTCACTTTTACACAGTTTTTTTGTATTAGGAAATTTGGGCTAAATCTAAGTCAAAGTCTATAAAAAAAGAATCCACATAAGGTCATGCATTACAGTGATTTGACTACAGGTAAGAGCAGTTCTTTGGCCAATCCATAATGAGCCATTTGTACAATTGTGTTTTGACACAGCATAAAAAACATTTGGATATATTAAAAAAAAAGGTTAATCTATCCTTTGTCTAAAATGGAAGCGCTACCAGCTTTATACCTACCCATGTCAATCATGCTCTTGGGCCTGGGCGCTTTACGTCCATTAAAGTGTCTGAAACACAAGAAAAGATTTATACTTGTGTTGTATCCATTTAATTTCCTTCTGTAGAACAAACAATACTACAGGTCCATATATAATATGTTTTTCAACCTCCAACTTGCTGGGTCATCTATGAACGACTGTAGACTGATTTTCAAGGCAAGGACAAGATATTTTTGTTGCGAAAAAGAAAATGATGTGAGAACTGATGGCGTGGATTTTCTGATGGATGTCCGCTCCAGGATGGAGTAACACATATCCTTTCTTATCTCTTTATGATTATTAATAAAGTTAAATGTTTAAGATGTTAAGAATATTTGATGACCCTAGTGTCATCCCACTTCAGAGTAAAACTGAAATAATATGTGTGTGATTGCTTTTCTGTATGCCAAATGATTTGTTTCCTCAGGATGTACCCAGCCAGGTCAGAGGTCTTGAGTGAATCTAGACTCTTGAAGAATTGGAACCAACTGTTCCTATTGTTATTTGCTATGTGTTAATTATGTCTAAAGTGATATTTGCCATTTTATGTGTTGAATCTTTTAAAGTTAATTCCTTTGTATGTAAGCTGCCAGTTTGGATGTAGATTGTACCGGTTTTTAACAAGTTTTCATAAAAATGGCTGAGAGTACACTCAGCCTTGGGTAAGAAACAGATTGTACTCTGAGTGTGTGTGTGTGTGTGTGTTCTGTTCGATTGTGGATCCTTTCACAGATCTGAGGTCAGCTCTGAACAGCCTAGTGGCTGTCTGATGTTAAATGCTTGAGATATTGAGATATCATTCAGAATTGTACACAAGGCCAATTGGAAATTTCCTTAGTATATCTGTGAGACTATCTGTAAAGAATCAGGTTAAAACACCTATACTGTATGTATGACGCAGTTAAAGACGGTATATAAGAGTAAAATTGTTGATGTTTTTGAGATTGTACAGTAAGCAGAGCAGCCTATGAACTCATGGCGAGTGTTGAAGCTGGCTTCTGTTAATGAAACTGCAAACTATCTTCAGCAAACTTTCTTTAATTGAATCTCTGACTCCGGCTATTCTTCATCTGACAGACCCATAATGTACTGTGAGAGTTCACACCCCAAATGAATTTCTGCTTCTGACCACAAGATGGAATCCACAGCGGAATCCTATCAAAGTAAGTTTCAAAACAAAAAAATATTTAATTAAAGCAATGATTGCTTACCTGGCAGAAATCAAACCACTTTGTTTCATTAGTACTAGACAACTTGCTAAGTGTTAAATAAGTAAATGAATGAATGAGCATATAGAAATGATTTCAGATACAGCCTATGTTTTCTGAATTCTACTTACAGTACATTTTTGAACTGAAAATCTTTTTTGGCTTCAGTCATATTGAAACATTCTCAGCTGCAACAGAAGTGGGCTTGAGAAAGTTGTGCAAGGGATTTTTCACATAAATATTCGTTATCTAGCTTATTACACATTTGTTTCTAGCATTACTGAGATGTTGAAAAAGGCTGAAACATTTCAACATCAGAAACATTTCCAGTTCACAAACCTTTCAGTGCTAAAGACTAATAAGTCCATCATGTTTCCTAAGCGATGACAGCGCACCTGTTAATTTTTACTGCCTGATTTTGGTCTGAATGTCTGTGCCCTGCCATCTGCTTCTTAAAAATAATATTGAAATGAGCTAAAATACTAACATTAAATAAGTTAGCTTTCTCCTCCAATAGTATCTGGCTGCAGACTTGCACATGCAATCTGAGACATGCAGTTCCAGACATGCAGTCTCAGATACATGCACTCAATAAAGCTAGTGACGTCACTGTGAGGGCTAGTGTTAGGTGCGGGGTTAGGTATACACATAGTAAAAAGCATGCATGCTGTCATTTATTATGACAGGACAGTAGCTAGACAGGAATTTAAAATTGGAGAGAGTGAGGGGATGTCATCGAGACTCAAACTCAGGATGGCTGAACCACAGTGGCTATATATATTATATCAGCGCACTGCCCACTAGGCTATCAGCACTGACCTCCTGCCTAATTTTTGATATAAGCAAAGTTCTAGCACTCCCTCAGTGTAGTTCCTCTAAACATTAATATTTAACCTCCTAAACGCATTCTTATTGATTAGTGCCCACAGACTCTAAAAGGCGGCTCAGATTGCAAATCATCAGCACAAATGGACACAAGGACATTTGAGGCAGACTCATCTTACACATGCACTCAGTGCTTGAGTGCTCGGCTTATGTTTGAATAACATCGATTTTGTAATTGTGTATTTTAGGAGTATTCAGGCTTTATCAGGTTAAGAACCCCTTGATTTTAAGCCAAGCCTAAAATAACATGCACAAAATACTGTGATAAATTTTACATTACCATTTAAATGTTGTTGGTGTTTTTTATGCTTACTGAAACTGCATTTACTTGAAACATTGATTAAAAACACTACATACGTCTTTACTGTTGGTTTTAGTATTTATCTTAAATAAAAGTCTTTATTACTTTTTTCCAGTATGTACATTTAGAATTCTTATCTTTTATAGCCATTAAACTGGATATATTCAAATTCAATAGCTTACCACATTTTTTTCCACAATGATGTACAACATTTGTCATGCGACAACTAAGAATCAGCTGTTTGTTGATGCACAACTAAATCACTGAAGTGAGTGGCAGCCTAATAGGGTAATAAGGTAAGATGATGTTTCTCATGCTCACATGTCTCATAAAATGACAAACATCTGCCTGCCATGCAGTTTTTAAATAGCCTTTTTAAGGGCTGATTCATTCAGATGTTAACTGAATTTGACACATTAACATGTGGATGCTTGTCTGAAAAAAATATGCTGCAAATGCAGTCAAAAATCAACACTTCTCAGTCATTTCTAAATATTAGTAAGAATTTTTATGTCAGTTGGATTATTCATTGTTTTATAAGATCTTGCTATAATGCTTACCAAAGCTACATCTAATTTACTCAAATTTTTTATATTAATATAAAAAAATTGTTATTTGGGCAAAGCTAAATTGTCAGCAGTGAATATTTTTAGGGATGTCCCGATCAGGTTATTTTGCCCTTGAGTCCGTGTCCGAGTCATTTGATTTTGAGCATCTACCGATACCAAAACCCAATCCGTACTTCTATAATACATAAAAAAAGAATAAAAAAGAGCAAAGAAACAGATCCAGGATGTTCCTTATTTTTTTATTGAATTCACCTTATTTTAACATTCAAGAACTCTGTTAAAAAAAACAGAGCACTTCTGTGAGGTACCTTGAACAATCAAGTAATAAATAACATAAATTCTTCACTGTTGGACTTTAGTTCAACAGTAAATAAAAAAAAAACGAATATAAAAACAAATAGCACCTCAACCTAAAATAATTTCAATTTCAATTTTACATATCTCATAGTTTGCTATGGCAATGTTGTCATCATCAACTTTATAATATCTCCAGACCGCAGACATACTCGCGCTTTCTGCTTCAAGCTGCTTCTGTGTTCTACTTTGCTGGTGTTGTGCCGAGAAACGCACCCCTGCCGTAAAAAGCACCCCCTCTGAAATGTGCATCTACTGTATTACCTGAAATTAATTTAAAAAAAATGTAATAATAGAGTCATGAAACTAATAAGAGTGACTGAGGTGAGTTTCATAAATGGAACCCTTCAATTACAAGAGATAAATAAATAATTAATTAATTAATTAATTAATTAATTAATTAAATAATTAATTAAATAAATAAATTGACTTTAAATACAATATCAACGTGATTAAGTGAATTGTTTAATGTATGGTTTAGTTTAAAATGGCAACAACAATTTTATGTGTTCCTTGTAGCCTCCATGTCTAATAAATACCCACCAAAAAGCCTAATTTTAGGCTACACTACAGTCAATATTACTATTTTTCATTTATTTGTAAACCTAGTATGTTTTAAAATGCGTTTCACTTCTTGTCCTTGCTTTATCCATCAAAATAATAATCATTTTATGCTTTAATCAATTATAGCCTTTGATTTATTTATTTTTTTTGTAGACTGAGAATGCTAATAAAAGTCTATGAGGGGGTGCATTTTGCAGCAGGGGTGCGTTTTCTCAGCACAACACCGGCATTTAACCAGTTGCGTCTCTGCAACAAAGTGATGTCATGCCGCATGCATTGGTGTTTCTGTATGAAGTCACATATTACATATATATGACTTCAAGTCATAGATATATATTCGAGTCCTGATCGGGAGGTAACGTCCGATTCCAATCGAGTCTGAAACCGTGTGATCGGGCCCGCATTCCGATCACGTGATCGGATCTGGACATCCTTAATTATTTTAGCCTTTAGTGTCAATCCTGATACTGATTTGCTTCAAAAATATATATTTTACATAAATAAATAATTTAATAGTGTTGTGGAAACCATGATACTTTTCAGGATTCTTTTATGAACAACATTTTAGTGCCTTTATTTAAAGAAGAAACATTTTATGACATTATGAAAGTCACTTTTGACCAACTCTGCTTAATAAATGTCTTAATTTATGTATTTTTTTTTTTTTTTTTTATATTTTATTTTTTCCTTTTTTCAAAACAGTTCAGAACAAGACTAACAGAAACAACAATAGAAATAATAAAAATAATAATAAAAAAAAAAAAAATAAATTATAAAAAGAAAACATTTTTAAAAGAACATAGAAAGGTTTACAGTACAAGTGTCAAAGGTCACCGATTACAATCTTATTTAAATTCTTATTTATCGTTGATAAAATGTTGCTATATAAAGTTTTGTTACGGGTTACATATCAAAGATCAACAGGGTTCAGATATATCTATATATACATATAAAGTGGAAGCACCACAATAAGATTAAAACATCTCTTCTCAACCATTTACCCCAGTATGCAGAAATTTTATAGGTTTGATGTCTCAAGGAAAATGTCAGTACTTCCATGTCATACACCTCTTTAACAATATCATACCATTCACCTACAGATGGAGGATCTTCCCTGAGCCATTTCTTTGTAATCGCCTTTTTGCTAGTTATTAGTAGTGTGTTAAGAAGATATGCATCATTTTTTGGTATTTCTGTAGAGTAAATTCCCAGGTACATAGTTTTAAAATTACATTCCAGATTCAATCCCAATATTTTGTTTATCTCTTTATTTAGATCTTGCCAATAGGTGTGTATAATATTACAATCCCAAAATATGTGGAAATGATCAGCCAATACATTTCCACATTTTCTCCAGCATTCACCATTTTTTTGATCTTTAGTTTGAAAGCATTTTATTTTAGGTGTTATAAAGAACCTGATTACATTTTTCCAAATAAATTCCCTCCATGAATCTGAATTAATTGTCATCATCTGTGTTTCCCAAATAGTTAACCATTCCTCATTTGTTATAATTATATTGGCTTCCCTTTCCCATTTCTCTTTTATATACATTGTTGAGTGTTTCTTTGTTAATATCAGACAGGAATAAATTCTTGATACTAGTTTTTTATTAACCTTCTTTTTGTAAGCATCTATAAATACCTGTATTACTGTTGTTTTTGTGTCTTCTGAGTCTCTTATGTTTTTATTGAAGTAGTCTCTAACCTGAAGGTAACGGAAAAAGTCTTGTTTATCTAAGTTATATGTATTCGAAAGTTGTTGAAAACTTTCTAATTCATTGTCATTAGTGATGAGACAGAAGGATGTTATGCCTTGCAAACTCCATTGTTTAAATCTTAGATCTAGTTTCGCTGGTTTAAATTGAGTATCATGTTCAACCCATCTTAATATCTTAGCTTGTTTTTCTCTTTTAGGATTCTTTAATTCTTTGTACCAAATTTCCAAAGGGGTCTTTGTTAGAGAATTCAATTTATGCAATTCTGTATATTGAAAATTTCTATCTCCTAATAATACTTGGAGGGGTAAGTGGATTTGTAATTGTTCAAATTCTTTCCATTTTGCACAGTATTTGTCATTGCACCAACAAACTATGTGTCTAAGTTGTGCTGCTTTATAATAATCATCTAATGATGGTAGACCTCTACCACCCTGATCTTTAGGAAGCTGTAGGGTGTTAAATTGAACTCTTGGATGTTTTCCGTTCCAAATGAAGCGAGATACTAGTTTTTTCCATTCATCAAATTGCCTTTTTGGTATCTCCACTGGTAAAGCTTGAAAGAGAAAAAGTAGGCGAGGTAATATATTCATCTTTATTATCTCTATTCGATTGTATAGATCTAAAGGTAGAAGAAGCCATCTGTTCAAGTCCTTTTTTATGGTTTCTGTAATAGGAGAGTAATTTATTTTATAGATGTATGATAGGTCTGCAGGGATTTGAACTCCAAGATATCTGATAGAAGGTGTATTCCATTTAAATGTATATTCCTTGCGTATTTTATTATCTGGGCTATAGTTACATAAAAGAGTTTGTGTTTTAAGTATATTTAATCTATATCCTGAATATAATCCAAATTTTTCAAGAGAATACATCACCTTGGGTAAACTAAATTCTGGGTATGTTAGAAACAATAACACATCATCAGCATATAAACAAATTTTATGTTCAATACCTTTAATTTTCACTCCCCTTATTTCTGTATCATCTCTGATTAGTTGTGCTAATGGTTCAATAAATAATGCAAATAAAGAAGGGCTTAATGGGCACCCTTGTCGACATCCTCTTTCTAATATAATTTGTTCCGAAATATCTCCGTTAATTTTAATTCTAGCTGTAGGAGTTAAATATAAAGATTTAAAAATGTTTATAGTGTCATTCTCAAATCCAAATCGTTGGAGAACTAAATATAAAAAATGCCAACTCACCGAATCGAATGCTTTTTCTGCGTCTAGACTAATTAAAAGAGTGCTAATCTTGTTATGAGATATATAATCTATTACATGAAGGGCTCGCCATATATTATCATACGTTTGTCTTTGTTTTATAAAACCTGTTTGATCAGTATCTATTAGGTCTGGTAGAATGTCTTCTAATCGTTTAGCTAATATAGATGCATAGAGCCTATAGTCAATATTTAGAACTGAAATAGGTCTATATGAATTACACTCTAGTGGATCTTTTCCTTCTTTTGGTATCACTGATATTATAGCTTCTCTCCAGGATCTAGGAGGGTCGCCCTCATGTAAGGTATGATTAAAGCATTCAAGAAGCATTGACATCAATTGTTCTTTAAATATTTTATACCATTCTGCAGAGAAGCCATCTATGCCTGGTACTTTAGATGTTTTAAGTTTTGATATAGCGTTGCTTATTTCTTCTATAGTTATTTTTTGAGTTAAGGTTTTATTTTGTATTGATCCAATTGATGGTAAATCTAATGTGTGCAAAAATGCTTGCATGTTTGCAAGTTCATTATTATCTTTTGAGGTATATAATTCCTTATAGTATTTTTGAAAAGCCTGTTGTATTTCCTCCAATTTATGACATATCTTTTTAGTTTTGGGATCTTTTATTTTAAATATACTCCTCTCTGCCTGTTGTTTCCTTATTCTCCATGCCAGGAGCCTTTTTGCTTTTGGACCACTTTCATAAAATTTCTGTTTTAAAAATTTAAGTTTTAATTGTACTTGCTCATCGAATATTTTATTGAGTTCCGCTTTAACTTCTTTGATCTTATTAAACATATCTGGATCTTTTTTATTACCATATTTAGTCTCTAATTCTTTAAGTTGTATATTCAGATTATTTATGTGATTCAGTTTTTGCTTTTTTTTCCTTGATCCCCACATTATAAGTTTACCTCGCATAACAGCTTTAGCTGCATCCCATAGGATACTAGGTGACACCTCACCATTATCATTATGTTTTAAATATTCTGATAGTTCTTTTTTAACATATTCTACACATGTTAAATCATTCAAATGATTAGGGTTGAATCGCCAAAATGTCTTTTTGGGTTTATTGTCCAGGTACACTGTTAAATATACTCCTGCATGGTCTGAGATGTCTCTTGTTCCTATTTTACAGTCTTTTATTTTATGTTGATCTGACCCAAACATAAAAAAATAATCAATTCTAGAATGAGACATGTGGGCGGAAGAGAAGAAAGTATATTCTTTTTTAGAAGGGTATATGTCTCTCCATACATCTATTAAGCCTAATTCTTTCATCATATATCTTATTTGTCTAGTTTCTTGACTAATTTGCCTATTAGAAGATGAGTCCAATTTAGGTTGAAGTTGTACATTCCAGTCTCCCCCACAGATCAACGTACCTGAGGCCTCCTTGGCTATAATAGTAAATATTTTTTTGATAAATGCTTTATCTTTTTCAGGTGGTCTATATATATTAACCAATGTGACTTCGTTTTGGTCGATCGTTCCTTTAATAAGGTTATATCGTCCTTCTTTATCAGTAATTTCAGAAATTAATTGGAAGTTGATTTTTTTTGAGATTAATGTCATTACTCCCCGTTTACGACCTTTATTATATGAGGAAAAGAAAACCTGAAATCCCATTTTTTCTAATTTTTTATGTTCTGTATCAGAAAGATGCGTCTCTTGCAAGAATATTATCTGTTGTTTTTCTCTTTTCATTTTAGCCACAAGTTTGCTTCTTTTAATCGGATTTAGTAACCCATTAATATTCAAAGTAATTACTCTATATTCCTGTTTTTGCATATATTATAATCAAGTGTTATTGCGAAGATTACGGTGACTGGAACATGAACATCACAAACATAAATATCTTGAACCACATTAAAAAAAACAACGAAACAGGTCTCCAAACCTTGAAGTCTTAAATAACTTCTTAATGTGAGGGGAAAGCCTTCCTTCTCTAAAGGGCCCCTCCTTGCTGTGCCTAGTGCACAAAAAATGTTAACGAATATATTCAGCGCCCATATCTGGCAATACTACATTCTTGTATTTCTGGCTAGGTTTTCAAGTTAAATATTTCTACTAATTATAACTAGGGATTTTAAGTGTATAAATTAGAATCCCTTTATGTCTTCCTACCAGTATGTTACTTAATGACTCGAGTCTTATTCTCTTTAATCGTTCATCTTGTGTCGTTGGTCAGTTCGGTTAAATACCATTCTTCCTTCAAACGATTTAAATGTCCGTCATCGGTGACTCAAGTCAAGAAGTTTTACCAGTCTTTCAGAGTTCTTGGTTAGGATCTGTCAGGTTTTATCCTTCTTTCAAACGGAGCTAGTGTTGTCCCTTTGAAATTCCCGTAATTTTTCCCGGATCTTCGCTTGGTGTCTTTCCTTACTTTTCTTCGATGTCACTCCAACCTTTTGCCAAGGTCTTTGTTTCACTTTCCCTGAGATTCCTATAATAGTTTCTTCTTCGCTGTTTATCAGTCCTTTTTCTTTCAGATCTTTTGATGCCTCCGTCATCGTATTGTACGTGACCGGTCCGTTTTCCAGAAAGATTCTAAGTTTCGCCGGAGGTGGTGTTTGGAACTTAATCCCCTTTTCTTTCAGAATTTTTCGTATCGGCGCAAACGCCCGTCTTTTCTGTTGGATCTCAGGTGGGTAGTCTTGGTCAAAGAAAATCCTTTTTTCGTTCCAGTGTATTACTTTCTTCCTCCATGCAGAGCGGAGGACCAGGTCCTTCGTTTTGTATTCCAGGAAGAATACCACCACTGATCTAGGGTGTGCTTCAGCGGGTGGTTTTGGTCCGAGTGCCCGGTGACACCGTTGGATTTTAAGGTCCAATTCGTCGAGTGACAGCTCCGTTTTGATAATCGTTTCCACCAAGTCTTGGATATTATTCCCCTCGCTTCCCTCCGGGATTCCAAAAATCCGGATATTATTTCTACGGGAGCGTGTTTCTAGATCTATCAGTTTCTCTTGTAAATTTTCTTGAATTTGGATGGTTTGATCGAGCATTTCTTTCAACTCCGCAACGTTCTCCTCCAATTCTCCAACTCGCTGCTCCGCTTCGTTGACCTTTTCTGCCGTTGCGTTTAGGTCCGTGATAAGGCCATCCAGTTTTTGATTAACTTCTTGTTTAAAGTTGCTTAGTTCCATTTTCATATCTTTTGCGAGGGAATCCTGGAAGGCGGTTAAATCGGTTTTAATATCCATCCGGAAAGTTTTGATGTCCGTATGTATTGCTGCAATGCTAGCTGACAGGCTATCAGTTATCCCGTCCGTCTCGGCTGTCTATCTGTTGATTTCTCGTTTTTTTCAGGTTTCAATGGCTGTTTTGTCCTAGCCTTTTTGTTTTTGTCCCCCTCCATGTTATTTAAGTATGGTTTAGGTTATCATATATGATGTAAATAGGAGGATTAATACCAGTGTGTATGGGAGCGCTCTTTCTATGCTGCTACACGTGTCGACGCCATACCGGAAAAAAAACATGTATTTTTTTTTTAATCACACAAACTCCAAACATTTAAGCAGCAATGAACCCTACCATCAGATTAAAATACCACTTCCTCAAAACCAAATCAGATTACTATTACCATTTTAAAGTTTTAACAAAGCAACGTCTTAACCAGTGGAAGCTGATTAAGTACACCCTGGGGTTAGTAGACCCCTGCTTGGAAATCACCTATCACCCATCATCTAATTAAAATGGTAAACCAAAATCTACTTTGAATAATTACTTGAGCTCTTGATATCAGAGATGAAGTACAGTACATTGTTTAAGAATAAAACTACCTAGTTAATGTTCATATGTTAGTTATTCAATACCATGTCCGCTTATCAGAAAAATGAATCAGATGATAAATAATAGGTCAGGCAGTACATATATGACAGATAGAGCCGCTGACTTTCATCGCTTTGATCTGAGAGACAAAGAATTAAGCGCCTAATTAACATAATCCACGTCAAACCACTTGAAAGATCTCAGAGACTCCTAAAAGCCAAAGAACATCCATCGCACTTCACATTATTGCCCCATGGAGAGCGACAGAGTGAAGTCTGCAACAAGCAAAAGGAACATAAACAGATGGTCTTCCACACACAGCTGACCGAGGGAGTTAACAACTCCACCATTTCAACAACGATCCACCCACTAAGGTGCGCATATCATGGGGGACGGGCTTATGCTAATGAGTTTGTAACGTTCTTCTTTGTTTTTGTACAGAAAGTCTTTCCACAGAGAAGAAAAATCCAGCTTTATCACATATAAACATGCCCAACAGCAATAGACATCAGATGATTCCTGAGTCATGACCACCTGCTCTAGGTCACTCACAATCACACATGTGGTCAGCTAAAGAGTCAACTCCCCCATACTGACAAATGGTGTGCTTGAACGCTGTTTAAACAGTGATATTGCATAAATGGAGGGGCACAGTTTAGAATTCCCATTCATTATGAGTAGCATTAAATGAACTTTCTGTTCTTAATTTAGTCAAGAAAAATGTTTCCGTGTATATTTTCAGCTTTACTGTGAGGCAAACCAGACATTCTGCTCCCACATTTTTCAAATTACTGCGAGTTATGCCTGGATTCAAACTCTAACAACAAACAAATCCCAAAAACATGGTGGAACACACAGAAATAGAACAAAAAAATCAGAAAGCAAACAGTCTTTCTTTGCTCTGCTAGAGGTGAATCCCTTACCTGCCACGATACAAAAATCCACTCATCCTCGTGGCATCCAAAACCACAGCAAAAGTTGAAAAAGAGCAGACAGGAACAAACTCAGCTCCTAAAGAGGGAAACAGCCAGGCTCTCTTCTGTGGCTCTGATCTCAATCCAGTGTTTTAGTGAAGAAATCTTCATTTCCAAAGACCAAGCTGGTCAGAAGTCCAACCAAACATAAGCACACACTCACACACACGCAGGGCTGCAATTTCTCCCTGGACGGCAGGCAGGAGACGGTCATTTGACGTGGCAAGGCCAGACCAGGAGTCAGCGGAACACACACACAGAGGGCTGGTAAGTGGTAAACAGCACAGAGGTGAGAGTACACACACACTCGGAGCGCCACTGGCTTGCCCTGAAAGAATGATCTGTTCGTGCACGCTCAAAGACAGGTTTCTCTGTGTATGTGTGGGGAGGAGTGTGTGTGTGTGTGTGTGTGTGCATGTGGTTTTCAACTACAAACCACATTGGGCCTTCCTGCCCAGGCTTGAGGAGCATCCTTTAAGTTGTAAATGGGCTATTCGCCCCTAGCTGTGACTGTCTGTGAGCTGAGAGGAGGGGCAAAGAGGAACACAGGCTCAGACAGGTCTGTAGGTGAAACGCTGCATTTAAGAGGATTATCTCTTTCTGCTGAAGATGAGGAATCTGATGTTACCAAGTTCAAAAAGACTTTGAAAGTCAAGTCAGCTGAGAAAGACAGATAAATATAGATATATTTAAAATGGACACAACTGTGAGGTTCTGTCTCGCTCCATGATGATTTATAAAATCCACAGTGTGTGACTAAACACAAGGAGACAGAAATATAAATTGCATCACATATTTTCCAGGGGAGTGGCTGATGACTTGTGTAACAGTTTAGTAAGAGGAATATTTATATGATTTTCGTACTACATGCAAACTCAAAGTCACATAGTGTGCTATACCAGCCCGTGACCCCTAAAATAACAATGCCAGTGACTTGCGACCCCCAAATTCCTCAGAGGTGGTTATAAATATACAAACGTTGCGCACACAACAATAGGCCTATATAAACACAAAGACATTGACAACACAAAAAAGTGCAACAGTCTAACAACCACATCATTTTTATAGTAATTTATTAATTAGCTTAATTAACTATTAACCTCAACTAAAGAGACTGTTGGACACACTGTTTTCAGCACAAGTCTATTCTTGGTTTAATTTTGGAGACCATAAGAGATCATCCTAAATGTTCAGTTGTGGCCTGTATTTATTTTCAATATTTGATTGCCATGAAGGTGTCAGAAAGTTTAACCTGGTGCTATAAAATCAATCTGCTGCAGCTGATGCTATCGCTGTGTTGTTAATCTAACATAAACACACCAATCCTATAAAAATAAAAATAATTTAAAGGCTAATGGCTTTTCACTTGCATGTTGTTGTTTTTTTACTATTAAAACTACTAGTTTTATCTTCTGTGTGTTATGGTTAAAATATGATAATTCTGATAGTTTAATGAACTTTATTTGACTTGAAAATCACCATGCGACCCCCTGTCATTGTCCAGCGACCCTCTAGGGGGTCCAGACCCTCACTTTGGGAACCACTGTGCTATTCAACACAAATTGTTTCAAAACAGCTTAATTCAGGCAAAGGATATAGCATGACATTATATGAACATTATTTTATAACACTAATAGATACATGCTGCTTTTAAAGGGGGTAGTTCAGAAAAAAATGACAATTCTGTCATTAATTGCCACTCCTATTTGGCTTTCATCAAAAATCTTTGAAAACATGCAATTAAAAAGGTCAGGGACACAAATGCTTCACAATTATATCATAACTGGTTTATAGTGGAATTTATTATTAATATAACGTTGATTCATAATTTGAATGAACCTATACTTATATAACTTATATTTACATTTTAGTTTTTTGTGTATTTGCTTTAATTTGTATTATTATCCATTGATTTAGTTTGAGTTATTCTAGTGTTTTAATGTGAGCATATTCATCTGGTCAACAAGATGGAATGAAATCAGTCAAGTCAATGAGGTTGCACTGATTTGATTCTCAAGCTCAACTCACTGTTTCAATGATTTATCAGTAAATAATCACTTAATTTTCATTCTGTGCCTATTATGTGGCTTCAAAAGGTGCTTTGCTCTTTTTCGAAACTTGGAAACTTAATCCCCCATTTATTGTAATAATATTACAAAAAAATCCTAGCTGAAAGTCTGAATTTCTTTTGTAACCTTTGGAATGGCATTAAAGTTAACAAATGATGACAGAATATATTCCTGCATGAACTATCCCTTTAAAAACAAGCTTCTCTGAACAGTTATATCACCATTTTTCCCAAGGTACAGACTGACTCAAGCGAAAAATACCATTCAGGCATGTTACATAATTACGAAATCGTCCACCGGTTAAATAATTGACATTGGAAGAGACTGCTGACTGTTCATCATCATGTGTTCCTAATCAGCCGCATTTTATTCCTTATTAAGCATGCCATAAGTCTTCTTGCAGGCCTGGGAAATGTCACGCTTTACTCTTTCAAGAAAAGCCAGCATGCGACTGTGTTTGGAGTCTCTGAGAGGTTTCTCCTCGGCTTGACAGAATGATTAAAGATGCTCGAGAGTTACGCAGTAAATAAATTAAATAGAATAGATAGACAGAATTTATATAAAAAATACAGAAAAATCAGGCGAAAGCAAGGTATACTTCCAATAACAGGGAAAGAGGTAGTGTGTCTAACCCAGGAGCCACGATGACCCTGTAATTACCACTGAGACTGCACTATGTTTCCACCCTTCAATCTGAAATCCCTGTGTTTGAACAGCTGCCCAGGACCAGCTGCTTGGTGTACGACTAACGGGGAACCACAAGTCACACAGGACTCTGGAACTAAACCACAAACAGCCCATTTCATATCAGAAAAGCTTTCATAGTGAGCACTTTGAGAGCAGGTGATCCTAACAGCTATGACATCACTACATCTACTATTTTTATAGACCATAAACATATAGCAATAGAGCACCCTTTAATACCATAATAATTTTTAAACATCATGTGAGTGAGATTTTTTCAAGCATTACGATATCTATGACCTTACATGTTATGGTTACGTTTACAGACTATTACATGGTATGTGAGCACAGCAGGCAGGCTTATGACTATTATTATTGAATAATTTCAATTGGTGGAATTGTTCATGCTCCTATATCTTGTATATAATGAATTCACAGCACTGACAAGGAAATTCTGGGTTGCCATATGTGTAGAATGAATCCCAGGCAATCCCTGCTCAGGCTGATTAGAAACAGGACATGTCCTTCATTGTATATATACGTCTGTGTGTAAGGAGGAGGGAGGCAATGGACTCTGTAATTAACTCTGTCACATTTTTACAAGCTGTTAATGAACTTGTATAACTCCTACAATTCCTTGCTACACGTCCATCTGCGACAGTAGAATTAGAAGCAGACACAATATTGTGTCAATTACAATTAGAAAGCTATTAGGAAGCAGATGCAATGCTAGAAAGTCATTATCAGAAGTGTTTCATCTAGCACTGAAAATATTAACCGAAGTAAATGACATGGAGAGCTCGTCGTAACTTCAAACAGCTGCTCCCACATTTGCTGTAGCATTTAACAGCAGTTTTGAGACGAAAATGAATGTGTCTAAACACAGATTTTGACTATAAACATCAGTCTAATAAGCTTTGTTTATTTTAGTGGTGTGTTCACACTTAGTTCCATACTTTTGCTTCATTATTGGTCCAAAAAAAAAGAAAGAAAATTAAACATTTGATCCTTTATATATTTATATTCTGCAGGAGAACTTACTAAACACCCCAAGCAATTTTGTACGCTGAGTGTTCTCATTCACTCATTTCCCTGTTATTTGTGCTCATATGGTGCTATTTTTATCAGTAGAGAAGCCAGGAAGAGCTCGAAAATTAAAAATAGCGCCAATTATTCCTGCATCACACATATGATCTTCTGCAGGGAGACACATTTCTGATGTCTGTATTGAACTGTAATGGGCAACATCATGACTATAAGAAAAAACAGAAATGTTTGAGCATTCTGAGATTTTGCATCATGTTATATCCAGTGTACAAATTATACATTGTCAAACGGGGGGCGGGGGTCAACTTTTTCGGTAGTAGTTTGGTAATACATGCTTCAGTGAATCAAATTTGTGAATATATTTAAATTACATCAAATTTACTGATAAAATGTATACATTTTCAGTGTTTTGAGGGATATTTAGTGACTATTTAGAAGTTACTGTAGGTCAAACTATACAGATTATGTGTTTAATTTTTCTTTTTTTTAGGCGACATGCAGATATAAACACAGATTTTACAAGAAACATGTTTTGCGAATACTTAAGATGTCTTTCGGTGCTCTAGAACTGCCAGTTTCAGACTATTGAATGATATTTGCCCTAGCATTGATTGGCGTGATTATGTATTTACAATGGTATGAACCGTTAGGGAGGGTCAAAATGTATATTCATCATTCATTAATTTTCTTTTCGGCTTAGTCCCTTTATTAATCCGGGGTCGCCACAGCGGAATGCAGGGAGAACATGCAAACTCCACACAGAAACGTCAACTGTGAGGCGACAGCACTACCTACTGCGCCACTGCGTCGCCCTATGTATATTTATATTATACATTTTTAATTATTTAAGATATAGATCAGAGATCAGAGAAAGCTATTTCTTACTATTAAAGAGCTGAACCCCCCCCCCCCCCCCCCCCCCCCATTTACATCTTATTTTGATGTTCTTCAGGGGGATCAAGCGTTAATTAGGGGGGTCAATCCCCCCACACAAGTGGTGTAGTCCTAAAAAAAGGTGGTGTACTATTACACCCGACCCAAATTTTAAATGAAAGTAGGCAAAGAAACGACGAAAGTCAATGCTTCTTTGATTCATTTGCTATATATATATATATATATATATATATATATATATATATATATATATATATATATATATATATATATATATATATATATATATATATATATATATATATATATATAATTTTATTTTATTTTTTACATCAGTTACCTGTAACCATTAACTTACACTAAAGGAAAAACAAATACTATGTCAATGTAAGTCAATGGTTACAGGTTTCCAGCTTTCTTCAAAATATTTTCTTTTGTGTTCAACAGAAGAAAAAAAAACGGTTTGGAACAAGTAAAGGTTGAGTAAATGATGACAATTTCCATTTTTTGCGTAAACTATCCATTTAAAAAGAAAAAAATTCAAACAAATGTATTCGTTTTAAAGGGAGATGCTAATAGTCGAATCCTATTTAATGATTTATGTTTAGCTAATAGTGCTCCCCCCCAGCAGACTCGGAGATTGGCTGTATTTATACAGTGTGTAGCTTATTTAATCATTTTAATATTAAAAAAAGAGTCAATCAAGATAGTTACAACAATGTAGTGGACATGGAAAGACAGCTTTTTAACTTACTTTCTTTATTGGCTCATTACTTTACATTTAATAGGCTCCTTTAAACATCAATCAGCCATTATTTTTGACTGTCACATTCATGCATGCTTGTTTTAAACGAAACTATTAGGAGTCTGTCTTCTGTTGTCGATATTATATACTAGTAGTTAACCTTTTAAATCGCATATTGTTACGCGATTAATGAGTCGTCTTTGGCTCATGGTTTTTAGTGTGTTTTATATAGTGTCGTTCCCTGTAGCGGTAGGACCGATTAAGACATGTGAAATATTGTTTTACAGGGGCGATTTAAGGATTTCTCTCGCCCTGAACAGATGTGGTTTGCTGATTAAATGAAAAACGAGCTGAAAACGGAGCGGCGGAAGTCTGCCACCGTTTTCATATCAAAATTAAAGCAGACTGAGGCGATCATTTAGTAGTGTACAGTTCATGAGCTAATAGCAAAAACTTTAAGGGTGCTGATTAGAAATATAGGAGGCCTAAAGCAACGCCCATGCTGTTTCATAAATTTACCTGAACATTTCAGCGAGATATCATTCAGTTGACTTGTCGTGGTCTTCGAAAAACTCTCACAAAATTTTCTCACAGCTGCTGCAGTCGTCAGGGGCGGGGAATAGCGCAAGTTAAACAAAAATGCACCAGTTGCAACAAATTAAGATGCGAGTTAAAAAACCTTTGGTATACAGTTAAAGGGGACGCAAATACACATAAATTAGGGAAGTTTAATCAGAAAAACAAGCGAGTATACCGAGGGTATACGCAATTATTGATCCTCAGAAGTGGTAATACCCAAACAGCTCATGGAAAAAAGTAAGCATACTGAGTATACGTGCGTATAGCAAGGACTACACCACTGCACACCACCCTGTAATTCGCACCCTGGTTATATCATGTCCTGATTTTGGTTTGTTAAAATGACTTTGGTCCATGTTGAGCACATATTTTATTCTAAATGTAAAGGGTTTGTGCAAAAGCAGACTGAGACCCATCATTTCAGTAGTCTACATTTTAGGTGGTGTCAAGGATGGGATGACACTATTATTCATACATTCAAATAAACCATTTCAACAAATCCATTTTAATATAACAAAGCCAGTTAATTGTGAACACAACCCAGATCAATAATCTAACTGGACCATAAAACAGGGTAACTGTCATTATGAGAAAAACATGTTTAAATATACCCTCAGGAATGCAATTCTGATTCTGGAACCTCCCAGAGCATGATTGGTCTAATTTTGATTAGCAGTTGGCAGTTTTTGTTCGGAACACCTGGCAACCCTAATCATAAAGGTCAAACATCAGAGGTGAGAACTATGGATAAAATATCAATAATGTAAAGGTATGTCACATGAATTAATGTAATTTTTCACACTAAAGCTTTTTTCTTTCTTTTTTGTATGTATAATGCTCTAAAAAGCAATAGGACGCCAATATTAGTTTTGCAAACATCTGTTTACATTTCTGCAATTATACTTCCTTTTATGTTTCTTATCACTGGGACAGTTTCAACACTAATCTAGACAAGCAGTTGATAAGTGGGATTGGAAGCCTTATCCTAATTATTCTTCATTCATGCTAAGTGGATTGTAAAATGTTCAAAGAACAATGAACCTCACAGGAACAAACACAGACTTACCTGTCAACAAACCTATATTATCTAAACAAATCAACATGACAGGACACAGATGGACACGTGATTAACAGATACTTGCATTTTCTGTCAACACAAAGTCTAGCGTGGTTATTATTTTGATGCCTGTTCAGCTTATAAAACAAGACCGTGTCATAAACACACACAGAAAATTCTGCTTTGGCGTGCTTAACGTCTTCTAACCAACACAAACAACACCAGATATATTTAAAAAACAAATAAACCCTCAACCATATCATTTTTAACTTGTTATTAGCTAATTGCGGACTCGTAGACATACTGTACCTTTCAGCATCTCTCTGGTGTCGCTCGTCACACGGTGTCCAGTCCATATTAGTCCATCTCTCATCCGCTTCCTTTCATATCCACAATAGCACTTGATATCAAGCCGTCAAATTACGGTAAATGAACCTGTCATTGTGCTGCTGATGTCAAAAATCGAGTCTCATTGCTTCAGATGCGAATGAGGATGCGCAGTTTATTGTCACAATGGTAGAGCCAGTGCAAGCAAACCCCCGCGGTCTACACTGCTGGCTGACAACGCTCCGGATACCGCACGCGTCAGGAGATGCTGAGAGAGAGCCTCGTGCGGCTGATTCTCTACGCTCAAAACAGTCATTCCTCACAGCTTCTAGGCATTGTTTTTGGTGGATACCTAAATGTTTACTATTCCGCCCTGAAAATAATGTAGCGACCGACAATTGTTCAGAAATTGTAGCCAAGTTGGCAAAAATAGTTGTCCCACCATTAAATAATTAGCATTGCTAAAACTACAAGAGCGTGAGCCTATTAAAAACAGTATAATAGAAAAAAAATAATAATGAAACTATTTAATAAGATTACTGAAGATGAACGACTAGCCTAATTTTTGACGAATCCGCCATTTTTAACCGCCAAAGTGTCGTCACACAGTAAAAATCAAAGCAGACATTACTACTAACATTACTGCAAAGTTCCTGGTTCTTAAACTGGGCCAAGATCTGAAAATTGGATAAGCTTTAACAGGTAATGTGTTGGTTTGTGTTTTTATGTATTTGCAAAATATTTGTATGATAATTTTCTGTTTTTATATAAAACGGTTTTATGTTTAATGAATTAGCATTAGGACTGCAGTTTTACTATAAAGTTACCATTAACTTTAATTTAAACAACGGTGTATCAAAACCAAATCTACTGCGTGGTTATTGTGGTTTAACAAGGTTTAGGTTGTTTAATTCTAGAAGAACTATGGTTATTTTTTGTAAAAGGGGTGCTAATTAATGTTGTGTTAGGTTTTCATACTTCTAAAAAAAATTTGTCTGAACATTTCTGAAAAATCAGTTGAAAGTCTAAGCCTACAGATCGTGGTCTGTGACTCTCAGATTACTTTAAACTTGCTAATATTTCATGTCGAACAGTCGCCGACAGCCACGACTCAGGACACTGTTCATATTTCTGCTGCGCCACAGAGCGCCATCGGATTAGTTTAATTTTAAATAGCATGCAAATGTGCGCGTCTGGTGTCCGATACTTTCAACAGTCACGTGCGTGCCGTGTCGCGGCGCTGAGTGGTGCATCCGGTGTGTGACGCCCTTCAGCCTACAGATTGTGGTCTGTGACTCTCAGATGACTTTAAACTTGTTAATATTTCATGTCGATATTTTATTTGTAAAAATTGAATAATGGGTGACACGGTGGCTCAGTGGTTAGCACTGACGCCTCACAGCAAGAAGGTAGCTGGTTCGAGTTCCGGCAGGGTCAGTTGGCATTTCTGTGTGGAGTCTGCATGTTCTCCCCCTGTTTGTGTGGAGTTTGAATGTTTTCCGGGTGCTCCGGTTTCCTCCACAGTCCAAAGACATGCGGTACAGGTGAACTGAATTTATTAAATTGGCCTTAGTGTATGTTTGTGAATGAGTGTGTATGGATGTTTCCCAGTACTGGGTTGCAGCTGTAAGGGCATCTGCTGTGTAAAACATATGCTGGATAAGTTGGCCATTCATTCCGCTGAGGTGACCCCTGATGAATAAAGGGACTAAGCCAAAGGAAAATTTATGAAAATTGAATAATGTGTATAGTCAATGCTGACATAAATGATCCTACATTAGTCTACATTGTAACAAATTATGATCACTACAGCCATATTTTTAAAATAAATAATAAACAAATACAATGTATAAGAATATTAGAGAGACAAAGTTAATGAAAGAAGAGCTTCAGGCCTTCATTAGTCAAAAAAAATCTGCTGTTTACTTTAGTCTTTTTAAAAAAATGTATCTAAAAAAGTTAGAGCCTGCAGAAGTGTCTTATCCTATGTCTGTGCTGACGAAAGATGTGACTAAATTTAACACAGTTGGTCATTTCAGGAAAAAGAAGAAAAGCCTAAAATAGATTTTTATACTCCGTCACATCCATTATGAGCAAGCTTGAACTAACAGGGAAAATTGTTGAGTTACATCCTTAAACAGACTTTGGTTACATAACTAAAGCAGAGTAAATTAACTCCTGTCTGTCCTCTCATGAAAGGCAAAGAAGAAAAAGATGAAACTGAAGAGCAGCTCATATAGCTACAGGATATCAACAAAGTAAACAAGGTAAGCTAAAAAGTTCACATCTGGTCACGTCTTCCTTTTTATATTAAACATTAAAGGAGTTAAGAGCTCTTTGTAAGATAATTACACAGTATGGTTTCACATGTGATTGAAGGAGTGATTTTAGCATAATTTGGTTATCTGTTTCTGTCTTTGGTAAACAAGGAAACAATTTTCACCACTGGAGCAACACTTTACTTGAAAAGCATAATTATGTGTTAGTTACTAGTTCATTTAAACAAGCAAGCCAAGCCTTCAAAATTTACCCACAACAGCATGATAATAAACAAATTGTTGTCAAATGTTTTGGGGTCACGAAAAACACATGGTACCTCTACCACCCACAGCCGTCCAAAGCCATTCTGCTCGCTTCAGTTCTGTCTGATTTTTAAGGCCACCTTGTGGGCAAGAGTTGGTAAAGCACGTAATCAGATTTACAAAAACAGCTGGATAAATCAGTTTGATTAAATTAGATTCTCTCCAAATTTTTTCAGACAGACAGTTTAGTGTCACTATAGAAAAATCTGAGAAGATAAGCACAACAATTTTTCCTGGCAATTTATGGACATTAATTCAACCCTGAAACAACACAAATGTTAAGTCCAAATACATGTTAAACACCTGTTAAACATTTGTTACAATTTAAAAAAATTCTATAAGAAAACATGTTAAAAAAAACATTTAATACAAAAAGAATATCTTAAAAATGACCTGAAATCCGTAAATGAACATAAGGTTTCAGGCTGTATAAAAACTTAAAAACAAAGAAAAACAAAACAAAAAAAAGATAAAAATGTTGGTAAAATAAAATTAAAAACCTAAAAATAAATAAATTAATGAATAAAACAGTAAAACTAACTAAAATAAAAAAGCAGTAGAAAAAATGACCATGGCTTGTTTGTAAAAGCCTTACTTGTACAAAGAATAATTAAAGATTGAATGCGTAAGAGGGGTTTTGGAGTGGGTGTTATTAAGTGCCCCTCCCAGTCTCCGCCAGTCATCACTCTGTCCCTCAGTCGTCCCCGGGTTTGTTTGGAGCTGTCAAAACACCCTGCGATTCGTCAGCCATTCCTCAATGTCTATGTTAATATTACACACTGCCCTCCGTGTCCACAGACTCCCATTTTTTGTTTTTCTAATTATCGATCTGCTCGCTGTCATCATGACCCCTGAGGGAAGAATCCATGTGGAGGCGAAATGGAGCCCAGAGTTGGCAGCGAGCGAACAAGTCCAGCGCACGAAAAGGGGAAATGCACCAAATTCCACTGTGCTCCCCTCAGAGCAGCAGGGCTGGAGCTCAAACTGCTGTTCCCAGCACAAGAAAAGCCTCATCTGGACAACAAAGCACAAAGATGGGCTTGTTTTATTACAGTCGTATCTACAGGAGTCTGAGGCTTTTGTCTGGCATGTGCACGCAGAATTTAATTACAGTTTATAGATATAGTGATGATCAGTCCTGAAAAATGATAACCTGATTATTTTATGTTAATTTAAATATTTATTTAAAAATACAATTAAAAATAAAATTAGACTAAAAATATGATAATATAATCAAAAATACAATTAATTCATGATGCTCTTTTTCATTCATAAAAGCAATTGTCAGCTTTGTTGTAGATGTTATTGTGTTATCAAATTTAAATTCACCACCTTCTAGCACAAGACACGAAACATAATTGAACATAGTTGATAGTTGAAATACTTAGTATAAATATAGTTGATATAGTTAAAATATAGTTTCAGAAACATACTAGGGAAACCAATGAACTTGAAGCCAAACATTTTAATGTGTTTTTAAATAAAATAATAATAATTCTACTAATAATATTTAATAAAACTTTAATATTAAAATGATAAATATAATATTTCATTTATTAAATTATTTGTAAAACATTGTAAAACAGAATATATATTGTTTTTTACCAAATTAACTTTGCAAAGCTTCTCGCACAAGACATAAAATGTAGTTGATAGTTGAAATAGTTTGTTGAAATTTATTTGATATAGTTAAAATATATTTGAGTTTTCTTTTTTTTTTCAGAAACATACTAGGGAAATCAATGAACTTGAAGGCAAAATTTTTATTGTTTTTAAATGTAAATAATAATAATTCTACTAATAATATTCTTTAGTTTAAAATTTTAATATTATTATATAAAATATATAATTAAAATATAGCTCTTATAAAATGCTAAATTTAATATTTTATTTATTAAAGCAGTTATAAAACATTTTAAAACAGGTCATATTTTGTATTATTTGATTATATATAATTAATAGTAGTAATTTATGAATAAAACTAATTAATTATACCTCACATTTTTATGCTGGCAAAAAAAGCTATAATTATATAATAAATACTCATTTAATTTCAGTTTTTTATAACAATACTTTTTATGTGTTTTTAAATTTAAATTTGTCAAGCTTCTTGCTCAAGACATGAAAGTTATAGTTGAATTTCCTTTTCTGGAATCATACTAGAGAAGCCACTTAACTTGAAACCAAAAATGTAATTGTGTTATTATTAATGAAATGTAATAATTCAATTCAATTAATAATTATATAAAACTTGTGTTTTATTTCAGCAAAAATATAGCTCCTATCAAATGATAAATATAATATTTCATTTATCAAAGCAGTTGTAAAACATTGTAAAACAGATTATATTTTTTACCAAAGTTAAATTTGCATAGCGCCTCGCACAAGACACAAAAGTTACAGTTGGATTTCCTTTGTTTCTGAAACATACTAAGGAAAACAGAGAATTGCTCCATCCCTGGAAGCCAAAATAGGAGCATAAATCTTGTCTAAAGATATTCTTGAACATTGCAGTGTAATATTTCATTAATTCAAAAGGCGGTGGAATGCTTTTCATTAAATACAGACAGATGGTTTCTAGGTTTTCCCTTAGTGTACGAGTTGAATATGAACCAAGACGTCATGCTCACCTGTGGGTTTTTTGGGGCCGCCTGCTTTCAATGAATGCCAGTATAAAAGCATCAACAAAGTGAGTTTTAAATACTTGCGCATTTCTTTATGAGCCAAATGATTTACAAGCCTCTCTGGATACATGCATGAAAAATGTTACAATTTATTCATAGGCCCTTGTAAAGAGGCGACATTTGATTAATAATGTTAAACAAAGCCTAATTTCTCAAATGTCACGTATCGTCTCTTTAAATTTTAAAACATTCCAGATGTGCTGGACTTAAAATGATTAGTATGCACATTTGAAACAGTATATAGTTACCGGCTTAAGGAATGCTATATTCATTAGTGGATGTGAATGTTTTAGGATTGCAGTTCTTTAAATTTGCACCACAATTCAGTTTTTAAAATCCCATCAATCCCTGATTTAAGCTCAGAGCTGGAAAGTGGATATCTGAATGCTCTTACGATACCACTGTTGATAATAACTGATTTCTAAGTCAGTTCTTTATTAATGGACTTATGTAGTGGAAACACTCACTATGAATAATAGTGAATTATAAATTATAAAAAATTTTCTCTTATGCACCTGACACTTTATTTAAACTCAATAAGGAAACCGATGTTTACTATAAATGTACCACAATCATGTACCACTGCTTGCTTCAATCTTAAATAACTATTTTGCACAATATTAAAGCTTAAATACTCTTTTTTTGCACAATATTCACCTTTAATACCTCTCTTGCACAATGTCCTGCACAACATTGTTTAGTCTTATGTAAAAGTACTTGTATAGCCTGTCTTATGTGTATAGTTAAGTATCTTATAGTATATGTTATGCATATAACATAGCTCTTATGTCCAGTGTTGTGTTTGTATGTATGATTAATTTATGTAGCACGGTTGTCTTGCGAGACAAAACATTTCGTTCCTCGGTATGTCCACACAAGTAGCGGAATGACAATAAAGCTCGACTTGACTTGACTTGAATATTTGAGCTGAGTGAGAAAGAATTGACTTTTGGGTTTGATCAAAAATAGCATGGACTGGGTCCAAAAACATTTTGCCCATTATAGAGCATATCCTGTTTTTTTTAAGGACATTATTTAACAATACTAATTAGGCCATTTTGCATGGAACATGCACACACTTATCGTGTAATCCAAAATGAGCCAATACATTCACGTAAGCTTGCAAGCAACTCAAATAGGGAAAGGTTTAAATACTTGCTAATTTTCCTGTGGGTCAACAGGGTTGTTCTTTTATTTTTTTGTTTTTTTTTTGCAATCCTCTGTGCTTTTCCATTCTTTTTCATATGTTAACATGATAGAAGTACACACTACACTGGTTTTATATAGCATTCTATATAAAATATATATTTACTTTCAGAAAATATGGGGGACATTTGATGACAAAGAGTGGCATGGAATTTTAAAGAATGATAAAACAGCATCTAGGGATGCTAAAATATGCCTTATACAGTTTAAAATTATAGACTGTTTTTACTGGACTCCTTTCAGACTGTTTAAGCTCGGTTTAAAATATACACCTCATTGTTGGAGATGTAAGATCAAGAATGGTGATTTAGTTCATGCTCTATGGTCTTGTACAAAAATGTCAGGATTTCTGGAAAAGAGTTCAGGATTTAGATTTTCATATTTCACCATGTCCTAGACTGTTTACACTAGGTGGCTGGACAGACAACGAAGTAAACGATAAAAACATAAAATCCTGAGTCCAGACCAGTTTATGGATTGGCAGACAAATAATTTTTAGGAAGGAGCTGGAAATCAGAAGATGCCCCTTCCCTTCATGAATGGGCAGTAGAACTTGCTAGAAAAAAAAAAATTCTTATAAGGAAATGGACAAGCTAAATCTATACTATAAAAAATGGTCCAAGTACTTAACCTGTTTGGAAACGGAACAGTATTAAATCTGTGAGAAATATACTTATTGTGACAGTGTGTGATATGTTATTGACTGAACTTACCTATTCATTTTTTATTGTATTTTATTTTAATTTTCTCTTCATTATATAAAAATGGAGGCTTTAACTGTATTTAATTATAGCCAAGCCGGGACCCTAAAGTCGTAGTTAGGCATTAGTTTGGGTTGGGTTTGTTAATAGGGTAAAATGTTGATTCTTTACAGAGTTGTATTCTGTATTCCATTCTAAAAATCTGCCCGAGAATCAATAAAATTGTTAATCACTAAAATATATATTTACTGGGTAGATTAATTACAAATTATGTGATGAAAATTGTTAGTAAAACAATTAAGTAATGCATTTTCCCTACTTTTAGATTTATTTAAGAGGATTTTTAGCTTAACTTATCTATAACATTGAAATTCCAATAGCATTTAATTCATTCATTCATTAATTTTCTTGTCGGCTTTGTCCCTTGCGGGGTCGCCACAGCGGAATGAACCGCCAACTTATCCAGCACGATTTTGCGCAGCGGATGCCCTTCCAGCCGCAACCCATCTCTGGGAACATCCACACACTCATTCACACTCATACACTACGGACAATTTAGCTTACCCAATTCACCTGTACTGCATGTCTTTGGACTGTGAGGGAAACCGGAGCACCCGGAGGAAACCCACGCGAACGCAAGGAGAACATGCAAACTCCACACAGAAACGCCAACTGACCCAGCCTAGCCGAGGTTCGAACCTGCGACCCAGCGACATTCTTGCTGTGAGGCAACAGCACTACCTACTGCGCCACTGCGTTGCCCCCCAATAGCATTTCTAGTAAATATTTTAGGTCAAAGGGAATTTAATAAAAAAGCTGTGAATGACTGCATAGATTGTGTAGATTCAAAACTAAACTATATGAAACAGTATGATTTATTCTTTTTTATAATGAAAAATAAAAGAATTAGGGAGAATCAAGAAATACATTGGTGAGCCATTGTGTAACCCAAAAAATAACAGTAATCTGAATATGAGCATTTTAAAACATAATGTACTGTACATAATCTGATTATAAGAACTACATGTTTTGAATCTGATTGTATAATCCAGATCACATGTATGTGCCAGGTACTATACAACACATTTTCCTCTACTGCGCTATTTTTAACCCCTAATTGGTTTTTTACACAAACAGAAGCTAGATGAACATTTCTGACTGTTTCTTGTGCATTGATTCTGCAGTGTCTTTTGCATAACACGGCATTCTGAAAATGCAATACTCAAGCTAAAAGAAGCTTAAAGGTTTAAAAGACCTTCCAGTACTCTGTGTCTCTTTTTTTAAATACAAAAAAGTTCTGCCAAGCAAGGTGTGAAGAAGGCTTGTTCACTGTTTTCTGTGCAAACATGGACGCGATCAACAGTTTTGACACTGCGCACCAAGCTTAAAGGGGTGGTCCACAGTGTATTTTTAAGGCTTGGTTGTGTTTATAAGATGCAAAGCATTGTGTACTCATGCTTCATTTGTATAAAATCTCGTTATTTTTTTCAGATATACTACTTAGATTATATACAGCTACTCAGGTAACATGAAAACGACTGTCATAGTTCCTAGTTCCTCTGAAAGGCTCACCCTCAAGAGGCTCTGATTGGTCAGCTAACATAATGTGCTGTGATTTGCAGATTGGCTCCACTTCCTGCTCCTACAAGCACGCGCTTTTGCGCTGTGTAAACAGCCGTATCAGTTTGCCTGAATCAGACAGAAAATCAAGAGCACAAAGCTGAACCTCTCTAAAATATAATCTGACAAGTGTCTTTCACATATATTCAGAATACGCATGTGTAAGTAAAATGAAACGTTCACATATCTTTTGTGAGTTTTTTATTTAAGATGTAGAACGCAAAGAAAGCATCCGCATAGAGAGACACTGCACGCGCTACTGAGGATTGTGGGTGTTTACAGGGGTTTGACTAATAAATATGAATTTGTAGCTAAAATGTTAACGGTGCCAAACAGCATGTCCCATTGTTTACATCCTAAAAATACTTACAGGTTGTGGCTCACAATCCACAGCTTTTTCCACAGGAGTTTTTAGCCGAATCCAGCACTGAACTATGAGATATTCTGGAAGCTCTTCTTTGTCAAATGCTAGCTATATATTTTTTGTAATTCTCTGGAACATAATTAAAATAATATTTTAAGCACTTCTCTCTTTGTGTCGTGTCCTTTGGAAGCCCAAATACAGAAACAGAAGATGCTCTGTGGAAATAGCAGCATTTGGTCAGCATTTTAGCTTTCTCTGCTACATTACAGCGCCTCTGGCCACGCCCCTTTGCTGCGCAGGGTGTATGCGTGTGATGAATGCGCTTAACCGGAAGGCCTTGTGATCTCACTAACCCGGATGCATTTTGTTTGTAGTCCCCAAACTTTGTTCGCTGTAGGCTTTGCTAAGCTAACTCTGTAAACGCCAATGTCTTCCTTTGCATTGAACTTTGGGTGTATTACATTCAGAGATGTTGTTTATGTTCACACAGCTACATTACACATCAACTAAAGTATAAAATTTGATATCGTAGTGGACCACCCCTTTAAAAAACAACATGTCCAGTAAAAAGTTTAACTTGCATTTTATAAAATGCTTAAATGCTGTGAACGGCCTATAAGCTCTCTGAATTAAAGAGTGCTCTTGAGCTATCAGAACATAAATAAACTGATGGCAAAAGAAATCAAATTCACCTTTCCTTCATCAAAATGAAACAACACAGAAGTAGATGAATACATTTATTTTTACAGCATCTAATCCTGACATTAATGCCTTTGTTTATTAAAAACTAATAATTTGCTTTCATCAAGTCCTGCTAATTAAAACAGACTGAGCAGAATAAATGCTTGCATTAAGTTTGCTCTGTTCTGCACTTGCTTCTCCCAGAGTCTCTTTATTTTTAATTCTCTCTTTGCAAGTGTGTGTGTGTGTGTGTGTGTGTGTGTGTGTGTGTGTGTGTGTGTGTGTGTGTGTACATGTGCTGTACTGTGTGCGTGCATGCACATGTCAGTGTGTGTGCCAGTAGAGAAAATTAAACGCAGACTTTCCGTGGCAGGCGTCATCCCCAAATTGCACATTTGGTGGGGAATTTGACCTGGCTCGAGATGTGACAATAATATTCATTTCAGCAAGTATACCCCACTGCACCCCCATTTACACGCAGGAGAGATCCTTTCTGAAATAGAAAACCAACCCCAAACGAACGCAGAGTGAAGAGAAGAATGATTGAGAGAGAGAGAAAATGATTTCTCCCAGTTTTGGAAGATAGAATCCAATGGTAAGCAGATCTAAGCATGGATTGCATGGAGAAGATATGATGGATTGGGGGTTTAATAAAGATTAATGGCTGGATTACTTCCCCCCTGTAAAGTTAAAAGAATAGACTCTGCTATATGTAATGCAAAACGAACGGTTACTTAAAGTGAAGGAGTATTCCTAAAACAAAAGCTTTTGACCTTTTCTTTTGATGCGTATGCGTGCTTGACCTCATCCCTTGTATTTCCATCACTTTTGTCTTTATAACTTTGATTTCTTCTCTTACATGACTACATTTAAGTCTGAAGCTTCACATCGCTGGTCAACAATTGGCTTTCTCAAGTAACATATTTCATGAAGAACCGATCAAATATCTGAATTTCAATCCTAAATTATCCTCTTCAGGAATGACCTTTCTTTAAAACCTGAGGAAATGGTGTGACAAAAGCTATTTGCGTTGTCCTGCGGTTTTAACAGGCACCAGAGGGATTGAGGTGTGCAGTAGATGTTGACCTTTGTGTTTGACTCGGGCGCCGTTGTCACAGCGCTGCTTCCTCTCCAACAGGCCGGCGCCACCTTTGGGACTTTCTGTCATCTCGGCCCGACTGGCAAGAGTAATGAAAGCAGGAAGTTATCCAGCTCAAATTAGTGATAGTTTAAACACTGGGGTCAGCCTAAACAGCCTGTTCCACACTTCTTGAATATATCAGTAAATGTGTGACAAGGCCTTAGATCCTGTCAGCAAGGTAAAGTGGGAACTTCATGTTGGATCTTATTTGAGATTTTTTTTCCTTTTGGTTATATGCTAACATTTTAGTGAGAACAGCAATCTTTATTAGTGTGAGAAGGAAGTGTGCTTGTTTTAGACTAGGTATTTTGGAATGGACCTTGTAGTTTCCAGTGAAGCTTTCCTAGTGTTGGCAAATCAAAGCATAAATAAATGTTATTTCTAACCACTTCCCTTCAATGAAAGTTTGCTCGTTCATCCAATGAATATTTTTGCTGCTGGTGCAAAATGGCAAAGTAAATACTCCACATGATGTGGCTAATGAGCTTGTCATCTGTCATCTTTGAACTCAATAAAAGAAATGTACAATGTCAGATAACAGTAGTTTAAAGTGTATCTCACAGCTTATATCTCACAGTTATGACTTTTGCAATACTGTTTTTTATTTTTATTAAAACTCACAATACTGCCTTTTTTGCAACCCAGGCTCATTCTGAAAATGTACCGCTAAATACATTTCTCGAGAGCGCCAAATACATTCCAAGAGGTACGTTTTTTTGCAGTTTTTTAATGAATCCACCAGAGGCCGCTGTGTATGCTTTTTGAGATCCCACGAGTGCCATTCGTGCCTGCTGTTCTTGCGTAAATCCACCAGAGGTCGCTGGCGACTGACTGACTGGCTGTTTCTCAATATGCGTTCCTCAGCGATCTTGCGTCCTCGTGTTTTCATGTAACGTCATCATTAACCGCCAAAGTTAAGTTCCAAAACTCAAGACCGCAAAAACGGAGGATGCATGAAAGTTCCCAGGTGCGTTCTTGGTATGGAGGATGCACCGATGCAGACTTGAGCACCGAACTCGTTCTAGAAGTCCCAGAAGTCATTGCGACAGAATAATGGAGGTGGGAAGTGCAGCATTTTATATAGATTTATTATTGAAGTTCAGAGACATAACTTATTTATCTCAGGAGTTTCCCTAAATGAGACGGTGAAAAGTAAACATTAACATGAAAATCATAATAAATACATAAACACATTAAGGGTGTTTATTTGCTAAAATTTGTATTAAAATATGTTTTATTTGTATTGTGCAAAGTATATTTGTATGTTTTTTGTGCATGTTATATATATACATATATATGGAAAAGGGAAAAACAATAAATCATTGCATAAACGATATAATGTTTAAATATTTTTTAGTATAAATGCGTGAAGGTTATGTAACCATCTGGGAAGAACGCAGCATCTCGTTTTTCAGAGCACGCGTTCTCTGTTCTCACGGTTTCCCAAATTCATTCTTCCGAGGTGACCTGGTAAGACCAGTCTTTACAAGAACAGTCTCTACGTTCTTGGAATTGAGAAACAGCCACTGACTGACCCTTCGACTGACTCACCCTCCTCCCTTCCTAAACTCAACTAATAGTGTTTTCAAAAGCACCGATTGACCCACCTACTCACTTCCCTAAACCCAACCGACAGTTTTAAAAAGCAGTCTAGAAAAAGAAAAGCCCTTGTCTGATTTTTACCACATTCTCACCCTGTTATGTACATGTTTATTTTATTTTTTTGGCTTCTGTTTTTGTCTTACTCGCTCTCTTGAACCGTTCTTCGTCAGACTCTAACCCCATTGTCGTGGTCAATTTCTCTCTGCGTCTCAAGTCAGCGGTCAGCTGGTAAACATAATGAGAATGCTGTAATTCGTGGATTGGCTCCGCGGAATGCTGTCATACCACCCCATAGCGTTCGTTTTAAAGACGAAATGCAGCCATACGTATTTCTGGCTACATAATTCGTGATCTCCAGAAATGTATATAGGGCTACGTTTTCAGAATAGCCTATGTTGCTTTTTTCTAGTCTGGGTTGAATAAAAAAAAATTCGAACATGAAAGAAAAAGCAAATCGTTTTTCATCTCGCAATTGATTGTGACTTTTTTCTCTTGGAATTGTATAAGCCAAAAAATGTTATGGTTAAAAAAAGTCTGAATTGCAAGACAAAGAAAAACAATAAAAAAGAAGGCAAGTATGAGATGAAAAAACAACAATAACTGTATATATAAAATTATTTATTAGTGGGAAACAAAAATATCCCTGATGAGAAAATAAATATCAATGTATGTTATCCTCAGTGAATATTAATATCCTAGTACTTCATTTTGCATCACACATTCTTGTAGCTCATATTAGTCTCCTATCATTCATTGACCCCATCAAGGTCAACTCCATGTTTAAGTGTATTCCATTAGAAGGGTATTTTTTTCTCCCTTTTTTTTAGACGCAATGCCAAACCACACAGAAGGAAAGACAGATTTTTGCTCTGAAGTAATTTGGCAAGAGAGAAAGATGTTTTGGTCTGCATTTCTTCTCAGTTCCACACTCCAGAACAGGCAGAGTTGAAAGCTGTCACCAGGCTGGGCCAGGGCTCACATGTGTTTTGCTCTGAGCCATGTAAACCCAAACCCCAATCCACTTCTCCATTGCCCCATTTATAAATAAAAGCCTTTTAACAACGCATATTTTAAATAGTTTAGCTGTTGAGGGAATACATGTGACTTTTTCGTGCAGTAGAAGCTGAAGTTAATTATATGGTGATGACGAAGACCGATGTCACATCAGCCACCAGAGTTGTGCATGCTGGCAGTTTGTTTAAGGGATAGAAATGAAAATACATATTCATCTGAGTCTGAGACGTCCAAACAGCCAGTTAACAACCCCCAAAAGTCTATTGCATGATAATTAGCATGCTTTGATCTTGTAGAGACAACCCGTAATCACAGACAGCGAAAGCATAGCAAAATAGAAAGCTATATGGCTGTCACAAGGGGAGACACTGTGTTTGCTTTCAGCAAGCTTGCTTGAGGTAAAAATTTTTTGAAAGCACAAAAACAGCAACGCAGTGGCAGTAGTATAATGTAATATAAAATTATTCTTAAATTAAGTTAATTCTGGGCTGCATGGTGGCTTCCTCTGCATAAAACATATGCCATAGTAATTGGCGACCTCTGATAAATCAGGGACTAAACTAAAGGATAGTGAGTGCAGTGAGAAGTTAATTCTAAAAATATAAGTAAATATTAGCTTTATTATTTTCACTTGCAGAAATATAAAACCTCTTGATGCTGCTAGGAGACACTCAGATTTTTAAGTCACACCAGGTCATTTGAATTAACTCAGTTTTTTAAGCTTCCAGCCGAATATACGCACAAAGTAATTTGCCGTTTTCTCAGAATGCAAAATGACATATGTTGTGCCAAGTGATGCACTATATGCTATGCACTTAGCTCAGCTTGTTAAGTCGTGACATATCTGTGACATATGGAATACTGTTTCCATACTCATTTGAATTGAGAAAATATTCGTTTATGGCCACTTTTTTGTCACATCACACATTGAAGTGAATTTTATATAAAGTCATAGTGTACACATCAATCTCTGGACTTACTGCATCACAAATACCAAAATTTGAACAATTTATAAAAAAATAATCCCTTTCTTTTTGGATATTAGGCATGGGTGTATATATATTGCGATCGTGGTTTTCGAAAGTATTACAGCACTTTGTAAACGTTTATTATTACCATTTGACGAGCCTCCCCATACAGTTTGATATAGTGCTTGGACCCGGAAGCCGATTTGCATGACGTCACACTTAACGGGCAGATTAAGCGATGCACTTTGTTTACGAACTTTAAAGGTTATTTTGTCCTTTAGCATGTAACTTGTTATAGAAAATGTCAGAATCTGTCTATGCAAATTCTCTTGAGTAGCCTTGGTACTTGTTTTAGCATTAAATATGTATTAAATATGAATGTGTGTTATATGAATTTATTCTGGATGTACTACTGTATATCCTGTGTCAGTTACATTGCTTTGCATTCACAAATCCTCTCCCATGACCTCATAGCCTTTTGTATAAGTAGGCCTACAGGGAAATCAGACATAGGCTAGGCTTACTATACTTTTGTAAATGCTGTTTTTCACCTACCATATTGTAGGGAAGTAATCAATTTTGGATGCCTATGCCGATGTTTTGTAGTTTCAATAATTTATTCTTAGTCTTGAAAAGATTTTTAAAAAATTGAAGTACAATGTAATATTTTAAGTACACGGTTCATTGTATATTTTAATAGTTTGACTTTTAGTTTTATTTTCACATATTTCCAAAATAACTAATACAAAATAAATAATACATTTCTTACGTTCATAAGTAATGGGGAAATGGCTTTAAAATCTTTCGGAATTCATTGAGAAGAATAAAAATAGTTAAGTAGTAATCATGAACACAGTTTTAACCTTGACAATGACGTCCAATTTAGAACTTGGAGTGAGACCTTGGATTGCCTTCTTTTGGTAAGCTTTACATTGATGGTGTTTTTGCCTCTTTTGGTCAGTTGGCCTCTCAATTTAATGTTCCTAAAGCAAATTTTTTTTTTGTGCGCAAAAAATTTGTCAACTTTTCAAATGCACCTTCTGCTTCAGATCTGGACACCATACTGGGCATAGATCCCTGTGCTAAAGGTTGAATTTCTAATTTATTTAATATAATTGTTAATCTGCAATTTTCTTCTGATAACTTACGGACCATCTGGTCTCAAGACATTGGAATTGACGTTTACGAGGAGACATAGAAAGCGGTCTTTAACAGGTTTAATTCTTCCTCAATCTGTGCACGTCACAGGCTCATAATGCATAGAGCTCATTGGACCAAGAGCAGGCTAGCTCGCATCAACCCGTCTATTGACTCTGAGTGCGACAGGTGTCATTCTGGTTTAGCTACTTTAATCCATATGTTTTGGTCCTGTCCTTCACTGCTTTCTTTTTGAAGGGCAAATTTTCCTCTCATTGTCTGCTATTATAACTGTTGATATTCCACCTTGTACAATTGTTGGTTTATTTGGGGTTCTCCCACCCGGCCACACTTTACCCTCTCATTTTGTAGACTTTGTAGCCTTCTTAACCCTTCTGGCTAAGCGATTAATTCTTCTGAACTGGAAGAGCCCTTGCCCTCCTTTTCACACTTGTTGGATTAGAATTGTTCTTTATTTTATGAAATTAGAGAAAATTAGGTACTCTCTTCACAGACCTAGCAATATTTTCATTCAATTGTGGGAACCACTTAACAAACATGTCCAAACTCTTCAGCTTGACCCTGCTCCTTCTGATTGAGTCTCTACCCCCCCGAACTCCCAGCTTGGTACTGTATACTAGTTCTGGTCAGCACATTGTAGACTTGTTTTTTTGTGTGTAAGATTGCACTAGTGTTTCTTTTTATTTATTTTTAAATCTTTTAATTTTTTAATTTATTTATAATTTTTTTCCTTCTTTTTTTTTTTTTAGCTCAAAATACTCTTCAGTGTATTTGCTTATTCTTACATGTTTATGTTGTCCTTTTTGTATATTTTTGTAATGTGTTTTACAATGTATAAATAAAACATTTTTTTAAGAAAAAAATGAAAAACTTGGAGCAAAAATGTATCCGTTCATGGCATATTGAGATTTAAAGTTCAGTCATATATTTGTTGAAAATAATTAAGTAATTAATAATTAATTTGTGGTTACCATGGTTTAACTACAACAACCTTTTTTTTGTTGTCAAACCATTGATTTTCATAAGGTGCAACGTAAAATCACAGAAGACCTACTCACCATATACTTAAAATGCCAATTACTCATCTTAAAGGCCAAAGTGCTGTGTTTTTTTTGTCACAAAATGATTGCACGTTCTTTTGTAGCTGAACTCAGCAGGTGGATTGTGGTCTGTGAACTGTGCACGGCACAACCACATTTCATTCAACTCCGTTCAGCGTCAGAGGATGTCAGCACACAATGCCGTCTTGGCATTGGCTTCCACCGCACACTGTAAACAGCTGGACTGTATTTCACAAAAGACAAGTAACTTTTCGTTTTTGCGCAAACCCCAATCCAAACGCTCACATTAATAAACCGGCTGCGGCTACATGTTCTCAGCGCCTCAGCCAATAGCCAGAGGGTTGACAAGGAAGGCGGTAGATTTGTTATGGAGCGAAGGAAAAACGACAAGTAGAGAGACCCATGATTCAAGAGATGGAAAAGGTCACGGGAAGCAAGTAGACGCACGCACACTCAAACTTACTCCAAACATCTCCACCTTATACATATATTCCACACACATGCTTGTTCAGACTCTTCCCCCCCATGCTCACTTTGACTGTCTCCTCTGTAATAGGCTCCAGATGTGGTGCTGAGGGGGTGAGGTGTTTGTATGTCATCTGCTCGGGCGGCTGCGCGTACACCCATCCGAGGGGGATGCTGTCAGCCCTGATGGAGGGGGCTCGGGCCTCAGGCCTGAGGTGGTGAGGCGAGCGGGTCACAGCCTACGCACATCTGGAAGCACTTCAGGTCAGCAGGGCCCAACTGCCTGAAAGGTGAGACGCTTCGACCTGACCTGAGCAGTGCAGCATGGAGAGCATGCAATAGTCTGGACAGAGAACAAGGCACTAGAATATATACACACACACATATATATACACATGAGTCATACACTAATCAACGCCCGTGGGTGTAAACACTAGTTTCGCAAAGCAATTTCGATAGGTTGGGCTGAGAATAATGACGGAAAATAATAACATCCTCATCCAACGTCATTGAATTAGTCAATATTCTTGAATTTCTAGCAGTTGCAGTTGCGTGATTCGTTATTTTACATCAGCAGGTGATTAAAGAAAAAATGTCACAAATGTATCTGTTTAGATCACATTATATTTTAGATGTTGGAATAAGTGATGATAATTTATTTTGATAAAGCTTTTATTTAGTTTCATAGACACAGCTGCCAGTGTGTCACATATACTGCGCTCTTGGTTTATTGGGGGAAAAATATTGGACTGAATTCTTTTAGTTGTAATTAATTTTTTTAAATAAGACAGAGATGCATGTTTTGGGTGATTCAGCAAACATACATCTCTTATCTTTTTGTCACTTTTTGCTTGTATTTTCACTCAAAATATATATATTTTTTTACCTGTTCAAACTGCTTAATTGAAATGAGCTGAAACAACACAATTCATGATATTTCATTGGGACAACTTAATTTTTTATGTTCAATCCACATAAATTTGTTAAAAGTGTTAAGTTAACTTAATCGATTCACAACATGAATGAATTGTGTGGGACCCTGCAGTTTTTACAGTGTAGCGATGTAGTTTGTTTGGGGTCAGCTATTGTTTGCTTTATTTTATTTAATATGAATATAAGATATGGAGATAAAGAAGTAATCATAGTAATTAGGATTCACGTTCCAAACACATTTATGTTTGTAAATTAATTTACTTTTCTTTGGACTTAAACCTAAAATGCTTTAAATTGGGCAAACCGATGTCATTCGCATGTACACTCATTTAAACAAATATTGAGTTTAAAGGATTTCGTTACAAACCGTGGAAATTAATTCTCAAAAACCACCTTTTATCACATTGTTTTCCCAGCAAAATAAGAGAATATTACATTTATTATCTAATCATAACATGCTGAATAACGTGTTCATTATTCATTGTTTTACTTGGTTATAATATATATTGTAAACTTTTATCAAAACATTTAAATAATAAATGTAAATATTTGTGGATTTTCAAAAATGTTTACTTGCTGATTCGCGATAAAATGTGTATAAATCCAGTTTGATTTGAATTCCATTAAAAGTGGGAGAAATAGAGTTAAGCACAACCAGGATTAGCTAGAAAAACAGCTCTGCGACATTACATATAACATGCTGTAAAATCATTTCTGATAGTGTTTTCTATTAAAAGAATTTACCTGTAAAACAGGTCAGACATTTGTATTTAATATAAAATAAATCTAAAAACCAAATTTCATTCTCACATAGTTTCAGAACAAATAATAATAAACAATGTTTATATTCATCAACATTTATAGTATGGAACCAAATTAATTTGCACTATTTATTTTGTAGCACTGGTGTTTAACATAAATCAGGAAATGTTACATGTGGATATATTATATTAAGGTCATGATTGTAGTAATACTGTTGCCTGCAACAGTTCCTCAAATGTGAGCATTTAGCTAAAAAGGCACAATCTATTAGCTGCAGGATTTATCACAATAACATAAGATTTATTTCTTGAAAATGTTTTATTACTATATAGTTTCCAAATATAAGAAGAAAATAAAATGTATGAAAAAAAGTCACCTGTGGCAAAACTGAAACATAATTGTGTTCTGTGAGCAGACACATATGTCACCATGGGGAACTGTATTAACCTTAAAAGAGTGGTGTGTTATTCAGACCTTAAAATATGTAATCTGGCCCCAATGCTTCCGTTAGCACTGACAGTTGTAAACATCTCATCTACTGATTAAAGTCCACAAATGTGTCTTTATTTTACCGAAGGCAGACGTGGAGACATTTTGAGCCACTTTGTTGCCAAATCTCCGCATTAAAATTCTGGTGTAATTTAAACCATTCAGTGGTGAATGGCGCACAACAGTCCCCCATTGTGTGCCTTGAAAGTTTCTTTACTTTCCATCCGGATGACCCAAAAAAAAGCCAAAAAGAACATGGAAAGAACAGCATACAGCATCCAGGCGCTTCGTCTGCCACTTCTTTGTGATTTAACGGAGCCCTGCTCGTTGACTTGATCTCCAAAAAGCAGAACATGTGCTGTCTTTACAATCTTCATATCAGTACAAAATGAGATTGAGTTTCTCAAAAACGTACCTTCATCTGTGATGAAGAAAAAAGCCAATTGAGAGGGACAACAACGCAATTCCATTGTTTAAGGAGGGGGCCAAAAGTCACATCCACTCTGCTCTGACACTGCAGAAGGCCAAAAAAAATCGCTGTTACCGGTAAACCAATCCAGCTCCTCTGAGTTCTTCTCTTCTCAGTGTGTCTTCCTTTTCTACGTCCCCTCATTCCGTCCCTCTTTTCAGGCTTAGTTGACAGTAGGCACCTGGTTAAGGTTGTATTCTTTGGCCTTCAGTCTCAGATTAGCAATGCTATTGGCCATATTCATTCCCTGGGTGGAAGTGGTGTTGGCACAAGTGGGTGGGTAGGTTGCCATGGTGCTGAAAATAAGATATTAAAAAAAGGTCAGTTTTAATGTTACATCTGTTACAAAAACAATCAAAAATGCCCCATTTTTAAATTACTATTATCTTTATGCAAAGCCATATGTGTATGTGAAAGTAAAAAGTACTTGCTTTCTGTGGGCAGCATTTTCTGTGGCACTCGCATTGGCCCTCCCTCCGGCCTTGGGTACCAGCTTAAGAATATATAAATAGTTAATAAATCTTCATAAATAGTGCATTAATATGTATGCATTATATCTGCGCAGCAAATTGTGTGCGTTGAAATTGTGCAAGCCCGTTTTACTGGCATGGTCAATGCATATCCATGCCAGAAAGTGTTCCCGGTCGAGTTGCGTATTTCAGCTGCTGGGAAAAAGGTATTTGGCCGGAGTGGCAGTATAGTTACTCTATACGCATTTAAGCATGATGATTACCGTAAATCAAAACCATAGTGTAACTAGAGTCACAAAAAATCCTGCCCAATGGACTTTTTCTTCCTCTGAAAGTCAATTTGTATCCTATGGCCCAAAGGTCATGAGGGTCACATGCGGATTTAATATGGTTTGTTTTCAGATTATCACTTCATCATCAGGGGATCGGCCCACCGTCACTTCCACAAAGAGTGGCAAAAACAGCTCACTGGCTGCTCCTTGTCTTACTTTCTACTATTGAACTATGGGAAAAGCAGGGCATCGCCGTTAATGTTTGTTTGCCGGCACGGCCCAACGACTCCACCAAAAGAAAACAAGCTTAAGATTGAAATTGTGCAACAGAAAAAAAATCTAATTTAAAACGTTTTGAAGGAGAAAATATGAGCAGGCGAAGATGAAGTCACAGCAGGAGAGCAGAAGACACATACAGAGAGGAAATGAAATGAAACCAGAGTGCTCAGATGAGAATGATTCAGAGAGTTACCTGTATGGGGCTGCGCTTCCCCAGGATAGGTAGTCATTTGGACGTGGTGCGGGACGGGGGACGATAGGCTGCTCCACCGCTGTTATGTCTCCCGAGTAGGATTTAAGAAGTGAAGCGTTCTTACTGGCCAGCATCGCCCGCTCATTACGACGAAACTTTGCCCGTCTATTTTGGAACCACACCTATAAGAACATAAGCCGAAATGACACAGTACAGTGGTTACTTGGGATATTTAGCGCACAGCGATGAAAGATAAATTGCAGAGCAAAGCAGATTCTTAGACTCAAAGCATAACTGGTAAAAAATATATGACAGATCAACGCAATGAAGTTTCATCTTTCTGTGATGATAGACTTTTCTGCTTGGGATTGTTACTGACTAGATATGATTGATTCCATACTGATCTGATTAAGAAAAAAATGGCATGTGAAATTTTTTATCAAATAAATCAAGAAACATGTTCTCAGTTTTATCTTTTTAGGACTATTTTAAACTCTGTCGGAATTGAGTCACACTTTATTTTAAGGTACAGTTCTAGCTATTAACAAATCTTTAACTTAAACCATTAATTAGCTTAATAAACTCCTAATTAGTCGTTACTAAGGTAGTAGTTGGGTTTAGGCATTAGGTAGGAGAAGCACTTTATAAGTACAAATACACAAGATATTTCTATAATAATATGCAGGTAATAAGCTACTAGTTAATAGAGAGAATTAGTACTTAAATGTTTTCAGGTTTACGTTTTAGAACACTTCTTTTACTCCTTTGGAATTAAGTCACACTTTATTTGGAGGTACAATTGTTGCTATTAACAAATCTTTAACTTAAACCATTAATTAGCTCAATAAACTCCTGATTAGTAGTTACTAAGGTAGTAGTTGGGTTTAGGCATTAAGTAGGAGAACAAATTTCTATAATAATATGCAGGTAATAAGCTACTAGTTAATAGAGAGAATTATACTTTAATGTTTTCAGTTTTACCTTTTTAGGACACTTTTAAACTCGGTAGGAGTTGAGTCAAACTTTATTTTTGAGGTACAATTCTCACTATTAACAAACCTTTAACTTAAACCATTAATTAGCTAAATAAACTCCTAGTCATTACTAAGGTTGTTGGGTTTAGGCATTAGGTAGGAGAAGCACTTTATAAGTACAAATACACAACAAATTTCTATTATACTATGCAGGTAATAAGCTACTTAATAGAGAGAATTAGTACTTAAATGTTTTCAGTTTTACCTTTTTAGGGCACTTTTTTATACTCCTTCAGAATTGAGTCACACTTTATTTTGAGGTACAATTCTCACTGTTAACAAATCTTTAACTTAAACCATTAATTAGCTAAATAAACTCTTTAAATAGTAGTTACTAAGGTAGTAGTTGGGTTTAGGCATTAGGTAGGAGAAGCACTTTATAAGTACAAATACACAACAAATTTCTTTAATAATATGGAGGTAATAAGCTACTAGGTAATAGAGAGAATTAGTACTTAAAATGTGAGCTGGAATTTCTTTGTGTACTATCACAATCACCTTTTGCACATTTCATAATCAATTTGCAGTACATGAGGTAGTTTTAAACAGAAATGTATTAGAAATGTATTTGCCTTTTTTTGCAAAATGTCCTCTTTTTGTTTCAGCAATACTGTTATAGCCGAGTAATAAGTCAGTCAAATACTTTGAATCCATTTCTTTCAATTTCAGCAATATTTTGCAGCGCTTTTTAAAATTCCGTCTGATCTGCTGGTGCACACATGTCCACTTTTTTTGTGTGCAGAAGACACATCAGAGGCTTGAAGACTGAGCAAACGCGCTTGTGAAACATGGTTGAAGACAGAGCGGGGAGCCCAGATCTTGAAGCCTTGGCTGCAGCACCATGCAGGCCTGGTGGAGGCACAGTGTCCGGTTACGCAGCGCCTGAGGAATGAGCTCAAAGTCTCTTTTATCAAAGCATTTCTGTATTGCTCCCTTTCTGGGACACATTAATTGCAGATGTGTTTGTTCTATTTCTTTCCTTTCGTTCTCCCCTTTCTTCTCTTGATCTATAAACGGGAATAATCCCCATCTTTCTACAAAAACAGTCTCATTACAGGAGAATGCGGAGACTGGCTGCGGCCTACAGCATGTGTGCTGAGAGGCCGAGTGATCGACTGAGGCTTTTTAAACAATCGAGCTGAACGCTGACGATAGGGCCGATGACAACACAAAGCTCCAGTGTTAACATCACGTTCATCTGTAACTGCAATCCCTGCTGAAACCTCGAAGTAGGCGAGTGGTTTAATCTCCTTTTTCAGAGCTTTTATTTGACCCATTTGATACTTTTGAAGAATTACGCTTACATTTTTTTTACATTTGCAAAATCTGTGTTCTCAAATCAACTAGTGAACTGAAAACCTAGTTGACAGCCATTGATGATTGTGAGGTGTGAAGTTTACCTGAACTCTAGCCTCAGTGAGATTGACCCTACGTGCCAAGTCCTCTCTAACAAAGGCATCTGGGTAGTGTGTCCGCTCAAACACTCGCTCCAGCGCCTGCAGCTGGCTGCTGTTGAACGTGGTTCTATTCCTCCGCTGTTTCCGCTTCTTCTTTTCTTCTGAGTTCAGCTGCTCATCTGGTAACACACATATGTACAGTTAGTTACCTAAGGAGCAGGAGCTTTTAGATAATTCAAATTTCATTTCCCAAGTATCTTCTAAATGCTGTCGATTTAAAATCTTTAACAGATAAAAAAAAACATATATATATATATATATATATATATATATATATATATATATATATATATATATATATATATATATATATATATATATATATATATATATATTTATATATATATATATATATATATATATATATATATATATATATATATATATATATATATATTAAAATTATATTTAATTTAAGATTATATCTCACTGATATGTTTTGCAAAGATAAAATTGCCAACATAACTTATTATATTACAATTTAATTTGATTTATTAATTTTTTTGTTTCTTTGGTTGCTTGAAAAATAAAATGTAACAAGTTAAAAACAAATTTACACTTAAGTGATCCCAGTTATTTTGAAATTACTGTACAAATGTAATGAAAAATGGTTTGTTTATATATTTCTCACAAGACCATGAACAGAGACTCATTTGCATTTTAACTGCCCATTCATTTATTAATATTTATTTGACTTTTTTGCGTATTGTCATAGAATTGTTTTGACAAATTGCTGCTTCTACAAAAAAAACATCATTGTATATTTTTGCTTTTTTGTTTATTCTTCAGTTTGCAGTAAAGGAGAGATTTATAAATAGATAAACTGATGAGAAATGCAAATCCAAAATCAAACATAAAATGCTCAGGGGGAACTTAAATAATGTGTCGGTGCTCTTTGGGCATGGGATTTATCAGAATAAACAGCAACAGTCAGTCCAAGGCACTCAAAAAATGTGGGAAAAATATTAGAAGCCTTTATTGACATGGCTTTTCCTTAAAATGCCAACAGTGTTATGGAATAGCCATGTCAGTAAAGGCTTTCTAATATTTTCTCCACATTTTTCGAGTGCCTTGGACTAACTTTTGCTGTTTATTCTGATGAGAAATGCAATTAGTGTTATTTTTTCTCAATCTGATTAATAAATAGCAAAATGCCCATGCTTGTTTCACTTTTTTTACAATCAGGTGATAAATAAATAATAAAAAATGGAAAAATGTATTTCGGAACAGCCGTGTTATGAAACTGCTTAAAACATTTATTCCCTTAAGCATCCCAACTTTACAGCCAACAGAACAGAAGTAACTTAGACTCTCAGGAGACTCGATAATCATTCAGCTGACAGCACAGACAAACTGCAGTGTTTTTTGCTTTTCATGACAACAGTAGTTCCACCATCATAATTTTCCTTAAAGGATCACAGGAAGAAAATTGACATTTGACCTAGGCGTAGCAGGGGGTATGGTCCCTCTAGGCCAGTTGGAAAGATTGTTAAATGCCAGCATTTTATTAGAATTTCAGAATCACCAGTTAAGGTCAGTTTAATTACTATTTAAACTTCCTGTTTGCTACATTTAAATGAAAACTCAAGCTGTTTAATGGAGAATTGGCTTGTTAAGGGGAACTTAAAAATGCCACTACTAAATTACTCCAAGATTAGTTTTTTTAAAAAAGCTGTCAAATAATAACGAGTGTTTGTAATAATTTACAAATAATTTACTTTTTTCGGAATTTGTAATTGATTTTTATTATAATAGGCATATAATAATAATAATAATTTTATTCCTATGTGAATTTTATCAGATTTGAGGCTTAATTCGGCAAAATATTAAAATAAATAATGTAAAACCAAACCCTTTTTGAGTTAATTGTTATGTGAAATGATGTTTGTGTAATGTTTATTTGCTAAAAGAAAGCCCGTGTATTTTGCGCGCATGGGAATAAAACGGGTAAAAAAAACATGCAGACTCGTGCATAACAACAGAATAGTGACGACAACCTCAATTTTATTTTGCCTATTATATTTTACTTTCATTTATGATTTATAACAAAAAACTGCAGAATATAAAAACGCAATTTACAATAAAATATTTAGCTATAATTGTTACGGTTACAAAATCCCAATGTAAAAAAAAATAAGATTTGATGTAGCCTAATTTTCTGACATAAGGTAAATTAAACAGTTACCATGTAACCTAACATATCATTCTGCAAGACCGCAACAGGCCAAAATAAAAATAGGCTATTTCTATTTTGACCGGCTAAACGTGTAAAATACGATTTATATTAGGAGACATAAGTAATGGAAGTTTGCTATTCGATACCATAATCGCATATGCATGTTCTCCGGATGCAGGGTAATGATGACAAATTATAGTGTTTAAACGAACTGAAAAGGTCCAGAAAGTAGATTTAGGATTTTCTTTTTTTTCTGCGCCCTTAATGTCGCTCTTTTTTATGACAGCTTCATTAATTTTCATTTTTTTAATCCAAATACGTTGCAACGTTACTAATAATAAATAAACATCCAGTTAAATAATGAAAGCCAATGTCAGGAAGCAAGTCTACTCATAAAACCAAATACAACGTTCACGATATTTACGGGGCCATATTTTCATTAATGCATTACAGGCTGGAATGTCAACAATCATAAATTATGTACAAAATGCGTTCACGACCCATAAACTTTTCTCGTGACGAATTCTTTTTTTTTCTCTCTCTCTCTTTAGTTTTTTTCTTGTTTATGTGTGTAAGTAGCCTACTATTATTTTTGGAAAGAGAATACGCATCACGTGTGACTTTGAAAGTAACCATTCAATTATGGGTATTATCTCATGGAAATTGCTAACAGTGTGCGTCACTTGCAGAATTAAATATAAAACAAAAATCGACCGTAGATTTTTGTAGGTTGTGCTTTTTCTCAGTATAATATTATTATTTAATATATTTATAGGTTATAAAATAACTTGTTGGTTTTCGTATGAACAGACACTTACTCTCCTGTTGTGTTGTATCACTGCCACTCGTTAAACCCGGAGATTCCAGCATAGTCCTGCCTGTTTCGCCAACACTTTCATCCGCCTGAGAACCGACCATTTCTCTTGCCTCCTCTAGATCCAACAGGTGGCTCACCGAGAAGTTCTTTTTGGCTTGAAGGTTTTCCAGGTTGGCTGTAATGGGACTCTCCAGTCTGCTGGATATGGTTGCTTGTCTGTCCATTACATGTGCATAGCTAGAAGTCATGACGCAAATACGATAAAAAATGGGCAAGTGTATTATGCTAACCAAACAGTTCCTCCTTGCATATATTTTAACGCAAACTCAAAATAATCATTGCCTCCAAAACGGTGTCTCCGTCTTTTGGTCGCTACCTATAGGAAAACAGCTTCCACAGATCCAGGTTGAGTTAACCTAGTCTAAAACTTTGTATAACTTAATATGACTGTGATGACCACGACGTCTGATGATTCCGTTTACTCAGAGCCATGTAATCTCTTTTGTCAATGTAGTCAGTAAGAAAAAAAAACTCCTCGAGCTCCACGGAGTTGTTGACTGAGCGCCGATCCAGAAATGCTGATGCCTTTCAGATGCATGTGTGTAAAGCGTCGAGAGGAGGCAGGGCACTGCACTCCACTCCACCGCCTTCCCGGAGCAGTTGGCTCTCTGCTCTGCTCCACGCCGTGCTCTGCTCACGCACACACACACACACACACTCTGGCACTTCAAACGGCGCGCTCACTGGCATGCAGTGGAGTGGATTGTAAATGAAAAATTGAGACCCCTGGGAGAGAAGATGGAGCTGAAAGGCTCTCGTAATTACGTGGCAAAAGACTTTGTGCTGTCTTTGACGTTTAACAGTCTCCCTCCTCCTCCATCACAGCTTCCTTCTTCGAAGGTTAACCCTCCCTGATCTCTGAGTTCCAGATATCTGTCACTTAATATCATTTCGCACAACAAAACTGCAATACACCTAAACGTTAGTCCAAAAACTGGTTTTCACAGTAGTGCCATATATAAGAACCTTTTGGGTTTCTGAAAGAGCATGTTTTCTCAATGTGCGAAGAACAATTTCACAACATAATGAACCTCTTGTGGAATGAAATGGTTCCATGGATGTTCTTCACCACTGCCAATAAAGGACCTATATTTTAAAGAAAGTAACTTTTATAAAAATATAAAATAAAAAAAATAGGTCAATCGAATAGCTACACATTTACACGCCATCTTTAACTTCTCACAAACGTTAAGAGATCGTCAGGTGAATTAGATTTATGGCAGTAAATCGGAGGCAAGATTTTTTTTTTTTTTAATTGTAACTTTAACACACACACACACACTCGTAAACACACAAACATACTTACACACACTTACTCACATACAAATACACACACTTTACCAAATTGGTAAAATGGTGTTCGGCATGCATTAATTGGGCAAATATATACTTTTTCAACCCAAATAAGTGTCTCAGATTACGAAGTGACCTGTCTCAGATTATCAAATTCAGGCAGGCATGCACAAAATGTGTGGCATGGCTCTTATCGGTATAATATCTACATTATGTTTTCTTATGTGGTTAGAAAACATATTAGGGAATTCAGAAAAATCTAATCTGTTGTTCTAATTACTTAGATAGACATTAAAAAACAGCTGAAATCAAAATTGCAAAAAGTGTCCCAGATTACCTGATTTCACCCTATATTTTTAAGAAAGCAACTTTTGCAAAAATATAAAATAAAAATTACAGTCTAGATCAGTTGAATAGCTACACCTTAACTCGCCATTTTTAAACTTCTCACAAAGTTTAAGGAGGTCTTCGGGTGCCATAATAAGATGGCAATGAATCGGAGGCAAGATCTAGGAGCCTTTTTAACAACCTCTGCGTCGCTATTTTTGTGAACGTTTACATTAAAAAGTTCTACGGAAAAGCGCTGGATGGTGTTCTAGGCCTATGAACATCTGACCAATTGGTAAAAAAAAATGTCACTTATATATAATATAAGTAGCCAATGGGGAATGATTGTCGGTCCATTATGTTTTAGTTTCATTTCTCAGGAGGAATCAAATTCAAGGTCGTACATTGCCACGTCGGATAACCAAGAATGCACATAACCGACGTTCAGAGTTTTGTTGAGTTTGTGGAAAGATTTTGCTCAAACTTTAAACAATTAGAATTTTTTTTTGAAAATGTAGTAACCTAAATTACAGAAGAAAACAACAACCGGATAAAGTTCTGGCTTCAACGCATAGTTGAGAAGGGAGTAGTGTCCGGCCACTTGCTGAGTTATAAGCGGTGGCTTTCACAAGGTAGATGTCCGTGTGTTTCAATGGCAAGAGGCTCCTCACTGCCATGCACAGACATCCCGTAGCTTCCAGCCCCAGATCTGGGAAAAGAACACTTGATGCCATCAAAGGAAAACGGATTGAAACCAGATGTGCTGCTTTCGTTCTTTCCATGTATTTAATTAAGCCGCTGTTGGGATGGAGTAGACCTTTTTCATCATTAGTTTTCCCTCTAAATTCCCTCAGCTGCCAGCTCCTACAAGCGACTTCTCTCAAAAAGCCCTGCTGTCGGGGTTAGGGCTTGTGCGATAGAAGACAGTCTATAAAATCCGTCCCCTTTCAACCACAACCAACAAAACTTTTTTTTAATTTATATATCAGATCTTGTGACACATGTCAGTCATTGTTTGAACTCAGATGTGCCAGTTTAAGAGCATTATGGTACATCTGTTTCCGACCTGTTAAAAACAAAATACTATATATATTTTTTTTTCAGTTTCCTTTTGGACTAAGGCTAAAATCAAACGTTATACACATAAATCCAATTATATTTATTTAATATCAAGGCTTATATATGTCCAATGCACTTCCAACTCTTTTCCATTCAGTTTGCGATTGCTGAGATTGAAATAAAAGAAGGTCGTTTCATATATGTTTATAATTGACATTTTAATATTTTGTTCAACTGCATGATTTCTTCATGACTGTAAATCACAATCGTCAAGTTAACAGCGGGAATCCATGGACAGAACAATAAAATGAAAGGCTTTAGCTCCAAGTTCCAACTGAATAAAAAACTGACAAATCATTTCATAATTATATTTTCCAAATGCATTTCTTTGCCTGTTAAAATTGTTCCCATATATTACTTTTTTAAACGCAAGTCTATGTATGTAGGCTAATTGAAAACATAACTCATGACATAAGTCTGTGGATTGACATTATGGCATTGTAATAAACACAGACTCCACAATGCAGCTTAACGCATGCATTACAAAAGGAATTAATTAGCAGCCTAATCTAAATAAAGCCCCAAACAAGGACAAAGTTGGCTCAAATTTTACGCCTCGGAAAATATAAATTGCTACATTTATATCCACAGAATCGTATGGAAAACCAATAACATTGTATAAATCAAAAACCGTGCCTATTCCATTTGTTTATAATTGGGTAATTAACAGCAGTTAAAACAAGATCTTCTTGCACGAAAAGCACTGAGCCATTTATGTAAATCTGTTAACCTAAATAAACCAATCTTAATGGACACACACCACACTAAAGACAAGAAAACTCGGATGCAAATGTGACTTTGGTTTGGTAGCCTATAGCAAGCAGATTAGACCTACTCTTAAAATAAGCGTCATAGTGCTAAATTGGCTATTATATACAATAATTTTGATACGGCCTAGCCTATCCAGAACCACCTTAATTTTTCAAACAATGAGAATACAATTTTTAAAGGCGCATACAATTTATCCCACAACATAATTATTGCTCGTCACGCAATAGACATTTATTTAGGATTTTAACTAGTTTTGAATATCAAGTTGAGCAACACCTGCTCTATTTAATTCCCCTGTCACAATCTTAAAAGCGCGTGTGCATGCCTGCAAGTGTTTCCCGCGCGGGCTATAAAGAGCGAGCACAGAAGAAATCAAGTTCATGGTAATTTGGAAAATAAAAGCGGACTGAGCTCGCGGTCGTCTAATCAGCACCAGGGGTCAATGGACAGCACTACCGCGCTTGATGTTTAACACGTCAGAATGCTGAATTCAGTTGACTACTAGCACACAGATAAAAAAATTGCAATAAATCAATCGTGTATAAATAGGACAACAAAAAGTTTTAAATCCAGTTAAATAATTATAATACCGTTCTCTGATAGTATTATCACGAAGTTATTATATTATACTAATACTTTAATCTGCATACAATGAAAACCTGTAGGCTAAACATGCTTGCACATAACGATTTTCTGTCGATTAAACATGTAGCCAAATTGTTTTTAAAACGTGTATCGTATTTGATGAGTTTATGGTTGCAATAGCCTACGGAAGATGATTTTAGCTAAATCATAAATGATTAAAAATAGCCCAAATAATAACTTGTTTCGGTCATTAGTCGTTGTTTTGTATTTTGCAAGTGGATCTTTATGATCAAACTTTTGGCATAAGGCAGATTTTTTTTTCACTAAAAGTTAATCTTTTGTACTTTTTTTCGCTATATTTCCATCGAGTTTCTCGGGTTACGGAGTCTTTTCAACCTGTCCCGGCGGACTGAGGGCACATAAATCAGAAATGCGCTCTCGCAAACTGGGCTTCTCCTTTCTTGTATTTACTTCCAGGATTTGTCAGTTCTTGTTTTGTACAATCAAACCAGAATAGTAAAGAATGTAATAGACTACTGCATTTCATGTTTTGGTGATTTAATCTCATTACACAGAATTATAATATTTAATGTAGCTCTTGTAAACATATTAACGCATTATGCATCTTTTTAATTCATGTAGAAGCAAAACAATCTTTTCTATTTCTCAATAGCTGTCCATATATTTCTGAACCGATTTAAATATTTTAATCGATATTTATAATAGCACTTCAAAGATGTTTTCCTGATAATTTCTTACACCTTTATATAAAAAAAGTAAAATCAACTATTTACATAATCTTTACAACAAATTAAAACATCGTCCTTTAAATGTTTAAAAGTCATGCAAAAATGTAAACGGGTGTCTTTTAGAAAATATCTAGTCTTGAGTGCAATAAAAACCCTTAAAACGGATTGATATTTAAATATTTTATTTAACAATTAAAATAGGTATATGCCTTGATACCCATTCGTGCACGCATGAAATGAAACGAACAACATTTAATACAATTTACTTAAAAAAAAATAAAAATAAGTCATATCCTAAACCTTTTGGAATAATAAATATCCTGACCATTATATAAAGGGTTTTCATGGTTGATGATGGGCTCTACATGGAGTATTTGACAAGATGTTTAAATTTTATATATATAGCATATTTAGAAAAAAATGGTCTCCCTTTTTACACTTCAATAGAATTTTCGCCCATACAGTACAAAATCTCCGCTGAGCAAACTGTCAGCTTTGCAAGACAAAAAAAAAAAAAACCTGCTGTTGATTTGTTAACATTCACATAACGTTATTTTTATGAGACAACCGCCATATACAGATAAAAGATCCCACCATTCACTTGTGCAACATCATGTGAAATAAATCACTACAAACTACCACCAGACCGCCTGCCACTATTTCATTTTGAATAGTGTCACAGTTATGGAACGATATAAAATTAACAGCATTTAGTATTTTATGTAGCGTTTTCAAGAGATTTGTGGTTCATTTTCTTAATGGAAGACAGATTCAATTATACAATGACATCCAGATGAAACACAATAAAAGGATGCAGCATTGTTTTAACTCCCCACATTTTTGATCATGTAACAATTTAAATAAAAACAATCACAATCAATATCTGAGTCCCATAATGCTTAGGCATTTTAGTGTTAGTAGTAATAGAATTACCTTCAAGGCATTTGAGAACAGGCACCAACATGGCTTTTGTATCATTATAAAATGCCAAAATTTCAAATAAAGAAATAAAGGATTTTTTCTCACAACAGAGATATTTGTAAAGCTGGTAGCAAGTGTTATGTAAACCGTCATAAAGCCTCTAATAAATTGATGATGCTTGGAAGCTAGCGAAGCCCATCTGCTGAAACATCTGCTGCTTCGCTCTCCTGATTGTCCTGGCTGATCTTGGTTTCTGTAATGGAACTGTCTTTGCTCATACTCGAGCTATCCGCCTCAGTACATCCCTCCAGTTCTGCTGCAGGACCGTTCTCAGTAACAGGCTCTTTCTGTTTGTCCTGTAGTTGCGTTTGATCTAGACTGGGCACTTCCTCAGCATTTAGCTCCAGCTGCAGCATCAGCTCCTCCAGTTTGCGAGCCTTGCGCAGCTCGTTCTGTTGGATGATTGCACACAGGTGCTCTGTTAGCTGCTCTTTCACCTCGGTCTTCCTGTGCAAGTCCATCTTAGCGGCAACATACTCAGCCTCTGCTTTCTCAAAGCGCTTCCTGTTAACAGTGAGAGGGATCGGCAGAGATAGTAGAGTTAGATGTATAAAGATCAATGCAAGCATGAGGTGAAGGAACACTGAATTCTGTTATAAATAAATGACCCAGTTAATATAATAAAATAAAAGCTTGCAGTAAAGCTTAACTGATAGATAGAGGAGAAGGTAGTTTTTAAAACAAAGCATTCCTAGTAAATGATTAGGAATAAGTTAAATATATTAGTATTCTATTATTATTATTATTTTATATATACAATATTGCATTTAAAGTGAAAAATAAATTATCTGAGTGATACTCGTGCTCTCTCTCTCTCCATATACACACACATATATTATATGCATATAATATAGAAGAGTTCAGATGCAAAAGCCTTTAACTGCCAGCTTAGAAAGCGATACGGAGTTCTTTTGTGTAAAAGTAACCATTATAAGAAATGATTTATACTAGTGTCCTTTAGCATTTTAAATGGCAAACTACCTTGAAGGGTCTTTTAAGTCTCGTTGTTGGTTACGTGTTGTCTCTTTTTTGTATGTGTACTGAGTCTAAGACAAATGTGCTGTGCATGAGTTCAAGATGAATTTCCTGAAAAGTGTAACTCAAGTCATTTGGACATTTTCTTCCAAAACTAGCATTTTTTTGCAGCCTCTTGCGTTTCTTTTCCATTTTTTCCACTTTAAAGGCGATGAGAAGAAACTGTTAATCACCATAAAAAAGACAAAACTGAACATACACACAGGAGCCTTCGAAAAACTATTTTGAATTTGGACAAATTCATTAGTTTATAGAATAAAATAATTTAGTAATGGTGATAGATTACAGGAAGGCTTCTCCTACCCCCAGCATAACAACTATTAAAGGTTTTGACATTGAAATTGTTGACACATAAATATTCAAGCGTCGTTATCGACAATATGTTGACATTCCAACCTAACACCCATGCTGTCTATAAAAAAAGTTAAATACAGACTGTTTTTTCTGAGGAAACTTAGATTGTTTGGGGTTTGTACCTCTATGATGACACTGTTTTATAAACAGTTTATTGAATCTGTTTTAGCTTTCTGCATTGTAGCTTGGAAAGGTAATCGTAGTCTGTCAAATAAGAACAGGTTGAGTAGCCTTGTGAAGGTGGCAGGCAAGATCATCGGTTTTAACCAAACTAGTTCAATGGTAATTTGGCGTAATTATGTTTTAAAGAGAGCTCAGTATGTACTCTGTTTTTCAGCCGCTGCCAACAGTACGTCGTTTTAGAGTTCTTATTTGCAACGCCCATAAGGTCATTAAATGAGTCCAGCGGGGAGGTAGATGCATCTAAAAAATTGTATTGTATGTTTTGTGGTAGTATTCGCCTATGTTATGGCACCTTGCTGCAATTTTATTTTCTCTAAACGGGATAATAAAGTGGAGTCTGTGTCTGAAGTTTAACTTGACTATATTGTCATTTAGAAGATTTTTATTGCAAAAATCTTTAAAAAGGTGCAATATTGTGTGAAAAGTGTAAATTGTGTAAAAGTACAAGTAATAATTCACATCTACATGCAGTTGTCTTGTTCATAATTTGGTCGAATTAATATATAGAGGCTACAGAGGGCAGCATTTTCACTCCTGAATGAACAGATTTAATGTACTACATTCAGTAACAATAATAAGCAGTAGTACTCAGTTTGGCCAACTACTATTTTAAAGTGACATACTTTAAACAAAGTGACACTGCTTATAACAAGAAGCTGCTGAAATCCTGTCTTGTTTTCATGGAATACACTGTAATAATAATAATCACCATGCCAGGGAATAATCCATGCTGGATTGCTCGATCAGTTTTCTGAGAACCCCAATGTCACTGGACACAGAATCATCAAGCACCTGAAGTTCTCTCTGGATCTTCTTCAGTTTTACAGCTTCAGCCTGTGTCTGTTTGGACCTGCAAAAGGGATAGTTAGGTTTTGCACACATTCAAAATATTATTACACTTTAGACAGATGGGTTTTGATAGTTTAAAAGATGAGATGTGCTCTTACTTTTCAGCAATGGTCTTTGTAAGGAGAGCTTTTCTTTTTTTATTCTTCTCTTCCATTATCCGCTGTTCCCACTGCAACTGCTGCAGACGGTTCTTCTCCCGCCTGTTACAACAAAGCAAACAAACATTAGTTAGAGTCTTTAAACACATAGAAATAACACCTACATGTCCGTTTGTATACATCTATGACTATCAAACTGTGTATAAATTTTAATGATCAATTCAATTTTATTATTGATTCTTTGGATTTATCAAGCGTGTGTGTGTGTGTGTGTGTGTGTGTGTGTGTAAAATATGTATATACAATTTATTTGTACCCGGTATTAAAAGGTAGTGTATAAGCCACATAAAACATAGACCAGAGTAATAGGCGGTTCATTCCAGTGTGGCAACCCCTGATAAATCAGCGACTAAGCTATACATCATTATGAAACTAGATGCTTGCCCTCCAAATGATTATTTACTTATTGACTTAAATGTATCAGCTATTAATTTAAATTTGCCTTTCAAAGTCCATGTAGCTGTTGACTTGCCAATTAGAAAAATCACCAAGGACCACAATTTCAGCACAAAAATGTCTTTATTAATGTTCTACTGAATGAAAAAAGTCAAATGAGTAAAATAAGCTATAAATAAGTGGGTAAACTATCTTTTTATAAAGATATAAGCTATAAATTTAACTAAATCTGAGTAACTGAGCCAGTGTTTGCAAAGGAAATAGACTTACTAACAATTCCACTTCCTGTTTGTCGAGTTCCTTGAAGTCTGCAGGTGGTAGAGACTGGACAGGGGATGCTGGGTCAGGTTTAACAGGTTCTGCCTCATGCTTGACAGGTACTGACTGCTCGTTTGGCGTTTCAGCAGGAGAAGCGGGGTGACTGGCATCCGGTGGCTCTGGTGGTCTGGTAAGCTGTTGGTCGGGTGGAAGAAACTGGCTGATCTCCTTTTGTTTGGCCGCCAGCTGAAGAGCCCTCTCCCGCTGCAGCTGCTGTCTGCTCCGGTTAGTCTGAGCGGGTTTCCGGCCACGACCCAATGTGACAGACACAGCCTGGTTTGCTGGAGGATGATTTGAACAGAGGTATCAGTACTCAAATAATTGTCCTAAAATCTTGGGGACTGACTTGCATAAATATTTTGAGATGCATTTAAGGTGAGGCTCTGCAAGCAAAAACAGTTCTTTGTTTTGATGAACCTGTCAAATTTGAGCTTTTTGGCTTTTGAATCTCTTGTCAATAAAATATACACTTTAATTTATTGTCGCAATTTAGCACAGATCATAAATATTACGGCTGCACGATATTGAATTTTTTTTTTATTCTGTAATATATATTTACATCATGTATACAAGTTCACTGGATGACTTGAATAACTATTTGGAAAAAAACTTATAATTTAAGATTGATTGGGATAATTCTGTAATGGAGTGCATCTGCATAAAATATCATAAACAATCTACAAGCATAGATAAACTCAAAGAAAAAGATAAAAAAATAAATAAACAGCGTTTATTGTTTTCAAATGAACCTAACTGTATTCAGCATACAGTACTTGAACAGTCAAACGTAAAATAATATTGCATGGTCTTCATTGTGTAAACAATTAAATAAAATTAATCGTTTTTAATTTTTCAAAGTTACAAACGGTACAATTTCTTATGTCGTTATGCTTTTAAAATCCTTACAGTCACAGGCCTCAAAAAAACTTTCAAAGTGATGAATTATAATCCAGATTCAACATTCTAAAGAAGAGTGAGTGAATTTAAGGTTTTTAAAGAGTAATGTTCACACACAATTTGCCTTAATTATAACATTTTATTCCACAAAAATGTGAACATGTTTTTTTTACTTGCAGTTTACTGTATTTTATGATTTGTGGAGAGATTAAAAAAAGAAGCTATCCCCTCTTTAATAACCTGTTGATTCTAACATTTACCAAAAAATTAAAGACAGGACTTTTGAACTTTTTTTTTTTTACTTCATTCATGTTCATAGTGCAATAGTTTGCATTAAATCTTTGGCATATTTCAACGTAACATATTGGAACTCTTGTAATGCAAAACATTTTGGAATTCTTAATGTAACATTAATCAATCAACAATCAAATGGGGAAATATTGTCATAATATTACATTTTACCTTATTAACCATCAGCGTCTTGCCTTAATAACTTACAAAATAACAGTCTGTGTACATGTCGATTTAGTTTTTGAGGTAAAGTTGGATTTATATTCGCACAGTGACAATTTGTGACAGTCCCTATATTGTTTACCACTTTATTTTGAATATTCGTTCAGAAATCGCATGCAAGTATGACTACAAAACAGCATTAGTACTATGTAGTCGACTGTAAACAATGTTGTACTTTGACAGTCATTTGGCTTCTTTTCTATATTTACAATTTGCAAAGAATATTTTTCTGAAATTACATTATTAAGGAGAAAGTCCGAATGGGTGAATATAAAACCAACTTTACCTCAATTGATTCAGTTACATATGCAGATATACTGCAGGAATAAAAAAAAAAAGGTTTTCGAGTGAAGTTTCAGCACTTGTACTCACCAACTTCGCCGTTGTGCTGCAGTTTTCGCAGTTCTTCCTCTGAAAATCCAGCCCAAGCAGCCATTTTCAATACACTATAGAGTTGCTCGCAGCTATAATGTAAATCGGGTTTTAGCAAAGACAAATATTTGTTGGCTTGAATGTTACTTTTTAACCTACAAATACGGAAAAAACTTTAAGCCCTCATCTGGCCGCCATGTTTGTGTATAATGACTGCCACGTTCAAGACCCTAAAAAGGCCCCCTTCGCGTGTGCCCTCTGAAGTTGCCTGTCTGTTTTGTTTTATTATTTACAATGATATTTTATATGCTGTATGAGTATAATATTTCGAACAAAATACAACTGTTTATACTTTTGTCATTTTTTATTTTATGAAGTATTTTGAAGTTATGATGTACTTATTTTTTTAGTTGCAGGCAGTTGTTATAGGAAATAAACTTTATAAAAACATTCCCTACTTAAAAAATAAATAAAAAAGGATGTATCCAGTATTCATGAACAGTATGCTAAAAAGGTAATTTACTGCATCCATTGGGATTTTGAAACGTGGACTCACTAAAAAAACAAAAAGACAATAACGACTGCAACAAAATGTCTAAAATATAGAGTATTATTAAAACAGACTTTCTATGGCAGGGGTGGCCAAACACGGTCCTGGGGGGCCGGTGTCCTGCATATTTAATTCCAACCCCAATTAAACACACCTGAAACAGCTAATCAAGCTTTTCCAGGTATACTAGAAACTTTCATGCAGGTGTGTTGAAGGAAGTTAGAGCTAAACTATGCAGGACACCGGCCCTCCAGGACAGAGTTTGGACAGCCCTGTATGGTATTTATTCAATATTATGAATATTATAAATTATATTTAAACAAAGTAACAGGAAATCCATGTTAACCTTGGTCACAGCTCTAAATAAATAAAGAATAAAATATATATACAGAATAAAATAATATGTAAAATGTGAATATTAAGGCAGCACTGTAGCGCAGTGGGTAGCACAATCGCCTCACAGCAAGAAAGTTCGAGCCCCAACTGGGTCAGTTGCCGTTTCTGTGTGGAGTTTGCATGTTCTCCCTGTGTTTGCGTGTGCTCTGGTTTTCCCCACATGTCCAAAGACATGTGGTACAGGTGAATTGGATGAGCTAAATTCTCCATAGTGTATGAGTGTGAATGTTTCCCAGAGATGGGTTGCAGCTGGAAGGTTCATCCGCTGCGTAAAACATATGCTGGATAAGTTGGCGGTTCATTCCACTGTGGCGACCCCAGATGAATAAACGGACTAAGCCGAAAAGAAAATGAATGAATGAATGTGAATATTAAATAAAATACATTATTTATAATAATTATACTTGTATAATGATTATTAATTCATTCAATCATTCATTTATCAAATTATATTTTATTATTATCATTGACCTGAATATTTTAAATAATTGTATAATGAACTGTGACATTGTTTGTTAAAATAGGTTTAAATAAAATAACAAAAAGAATATGCTTAGATGATATAAGCCAGTGGTTTAAACAAGTTAGGCTGTATTATTATTTTTGTCTAACTACTGCACAACCATTTTTAAAAAATATTGTATGAAAATAGTTTGTTTTTAAGCCATCCTCCAGGAAATCTACATCAGACTATTGGAGTCGACGACTAATTTTGTTTATCCTCGTTTTCTTGCTCCAATTACCCTCTTCACGTTGACTGAGCCATCCTGCGCTCCTCGTGCTCGAGAGGTCAGAGGTTAATGAAAGAGCAAGCTTGCTGATAAAAAGCATGAAGTCCTCAGAGAAAAGGAAACGTCAAACAGTTGGATCACGTTACACTTTTTGCTTTATTGCCAGAAGCTGCCATGATTGTGCAGAGCTCCAGCACTCGGTGTCAGGCTTTGGGAGGCCCACTAATTTCTTTGGATTAGTCTGAGTTAACTTGCGTTTGCTGCATTAGCCGCAACACTGATGTCTGATTTCCTATTACTAGCATTAGCATCAGTGAGATATTCTGGGTTTGATCTTCATTTGTTTGGTGTTGAGCTGCCAGTGTTGGCAAGTATTGGAATTTAGTGGTTAAACGCTGTCAAATACACTGTAAAAATGCTGGGTTCAACACAATTCCTTCATGTTGTCTTAACACAAATCGATTAAGGTAACTTAATTGTTTTTACAAGTTTAAGTGAATTGAACAGAAAAACATTAAGTTGCCCCAAAAAACTCAAGACTTGTGTTGATTCAGCTCATTTTAAAAAGTAGTTTGAACAAGCAGCAAAAATTCTTTTTTGAGTGTATTTTGAAATACAGAAAAGATACACCGTATTGGGACGAGTATACAATTCTGCCAGTAACCTAAAAACAGAACATTATTAAAAAATAATAATGTTCTCATTTTTGTTCAATTTATTAACTATGCATCAATGTTTGCTGAAAATACTGTGCATTTTTCCCATTTCCTAGAGAGACTATGTTAACATATTGTTAATCAATTAAAAAAATCTGATAAACTTTTGTGGCTGAACTTTTGCATAAGACTGCTGTAAGTAACTGTAAATTATCAGAATTCCCTGCACGATACACTTGTCAGGTACCCCCACTGACAAAGGTCCAGAATTTGTCCCATACATGAGCTCATTTGTCCTATTTTGACTACTAAGCCATCATAAATTGTGAAAATAATCCATCAAAGGCTTTAAGACCAAGCAGAAGTGTAAGTGAAGTCATCTTTCACTACTGTATTGTTGTTAAATAGAGACAAGGAATTTTACAAGGAATGTTTATTCTAAATCTTAGGCCTTATTCTTGAACAAAAAAAAGACAAAATTTTAATACTAATTAGGCTATTGTTGTTATTTGTGATTTTTCAAATACTTTTTACAAGAGAGACTAAAAGTCGTTAAGCTCTACATTATTATTATTATGTTTGAATTGTTCAATATTCAAATGGCCAAATTCTGACTGAGGAAAGTTGAATGTGCTGCTCAGTTTGTTATTTGCCTAATAAATGACGATAGACTAGTTTTTATATAAATTTTATTTAAATTTTAAACTTTATTCTAAATATTTAGGAAATATTTTTAGTACATCAAAATGTGTGGTTATGATGACGATGCGACAAGCTAATTCAGCTTAAAATAGTGCTTAAAATATCACTAAATGCAGTATTTAGTCTAGTATTTAGTCAGTGTTTAGTCTTTAGCCTCTGGCGCCTAGACTGCAGCTCTGCACAAGACGTTTGGCCATAGGAGAAATGGTCGTGCCCAATTGAGCCTGGTTTCTCTCGAGGTTTTTTTAAATCTTCGCTTTCGCCAATTGGTGAAGTTTTTTTCCTCGCCGCTGTCGCCACTGGCTTGCATGGTTCGGGATCTGTAGAGCTGTGCATCGATGGATTTACTCTTTAGTGTTTGGACTCTCAGTAGTGAATATTAAACCACACTGAACTGAGCTAAATTGAACTGAACTTAAACACTGAAAACTGGACTGACATTGTTTCAATTGACTATAATCTTCTATGTGAAGCTGCTTTGACACAATCTACATTGTAAAAGCGCTATAGAAATAAAGGTGAATTGAATTGAATATTTAAACCTCATAATTTAATAGAAAATTAAGTGAATAACTGCATAAAGGTCCACTTTTTGAGAAAAAAACCACCCCTTTCACCAGGCTGTCTACAGGCTTGCTTCTTTATGTTTTTGTTGTTGTTGACATTACTTTGGTTCATTTTATTTTTTTTTCTCATCAGTGATGTACATTAGAGTTTTATGTTACATTCAATTTTGATAAATATTGTTTATTGTATATAATATATCTGTCTCATAGACATACGTATCTGTCTCTAGATTTTAATACCTAAAAAACAATGAAATATGGTAGTATACCATACATTTAAATATATATATATATATATATATATATATATATATATATATATATATATATATATATATATATATATATATATTTTACCTAATTTCTGTTACTTTTAATTTCTATCTCATTTTTAACGGTTCAATTCTGCCAACCACACAAGATGTTACCATAAAATAATTATTATTTATGTGAAATGTGATCCAAACACAATACATACAATTGAAGTCAGAATTATTGGCCCCCCTTGGAATTTTTTTTTCTTTTTTAAATCTTTACCAAATGATGTTTAATTCATTTTTCATAGTATGTCTGATAATATTTTTTCTTCTGGAGAAAGTCTTATTTGTTTTATTTCAGCTAGAATAAAAGCAGTTATTAATTTTTTATAAACCATTTTAAGGTCAATATTATTAGCCCCTTTAAACTAATTTTTTTTTCGATAGTCTAGAACAATCCATCGTTATACAATAACTTGCCTAATTACCCTAACCTGCCTAGTTAACCTAATTAACCTAGTTAAGCCTTTAAATGTTACCTTAAGCTGTATAGAAGTGTCTTGAAAAATATCTAGTAAAATATTATTTACTGTCATCATGGCAAAAATAAAATAAATCAGTTATTAGAAATAAATTATTAAAACTATTATGTTTAGGAATGGGTTGAAAAAATCCTCTCTTCATTAAACAGAAATTGGGGGAAAAAATAAACAGGGGGGCTAATAATTCAGGGGGGCTAATAATTCTGACTTCAAGTGTATATTATATAAATTTAATATACAATATGAATGATCTAACTAAATGTATATTTCTTATATACAATTTAATATAGAATTACATTTAGCAAAAAAGCTTTTAAAAACAGAATAAAACAAATATTAATGTATATTGCATGTAAATAAAATATATATTCAGCACAATAAAATCTGATCATTCAAAATACATTTCCTTTATGTGAGATTAATTTAAATTAAATAATTGTAATGGTGATAAACATCTGCGTCTGATTCAATATTGAATTGCTTATAATCTAAAAACACAACATGACCTAAATACTTCACATATTTCTTTTTTCATTCTCTTTGAGTAATCTTTCACAAATATCACCTTTTAACTCATCTAAATTGGCATTCGTCTTTGACAGATTTGGCCTGTTGCCCTCAGGGTGCAGTGTGTTACCATGACATAACACTTCATCCCGACGAGAAAAGCATACAAATACAGACTAACAGCTAAACGGTCACTTTAATTCTCTCTAGTCTCTTTTATTGAAAAAATAAATAAAAAGCTGTGTCTGCATGTCAACACACACAGAAAAAATACACAGCCCCCCAATCAATTTCTCAACTGTATTTTGTTAAGAAGTCAAGCACGGTTAATTGCCCTACAACGGCCAGCCAAACAATCACTGCCACTTCACAGCAGCTTTTTAAAGGCACACTCACATCTTTGATCCATCTGGAATTATTTGTGCACTTTAAAGGAGAAACACCTCAGGAAAGGATAAATGTAGACTTCGAGAAGACAGACTGATGCGTGTGCTCCATATGGCAGACCGAGCGAACGTGTGCTTGTGTTAAATTAAGATGGAAGAGTCTTTGGCCCAAGCATGACCAGATTCTTAGTTACAAGAAAGGAAAAAAAGATGTGAGAAATATCCACCATCACCCAAAGAACAAGCAGCATGAATTTGCAGTTCACTCGTTCAAACTTCAGAGCAAAGATGGCAGTGTTAAATTATGTGCCAGAAAGAAAAAAGATATGAAAATATAAAAGCAGGCAGAATAAACCATACACTTTTGTTTTGAATTAATGTTCCAATGTGTTGGGAGAAGCACACTCCTATTTGAATGTGAGACTAAATGTAGTTTTGTTAAATACGACATAGTTTTTTGCATTAATAAAACCACTATTGCTGGTTTTTAGTGACATGCTATCTTATTTTATGAGTTATATTATCCATAGTTAAAAAATGTGCAGGGAACATCACCTAACACTTTGGTAACAACTTCGGTTTGGCTATCTGAAATTAAACAGACAGATAAAGTTTCTTTTAGACATAATATAAGTATGCATGAATCATATGGAACTATTTGACAGAGAGGCAAAAAAATGATTTATTATGTGTTATATGCATGAAATAGCTTTATTTTGGCTGGGGGAGATATATATTTAAGAAAACTGTGGCTGCACAGTCCAGTATTAAAAGGTTAGTTCACCCCAGAAAGAAAATGATGCTAGCATTTTCTCACTCTCACATCAGTCCAAACCCATAAGACTTTCGTTCATCTTCAAAAATTAAACGAAGTCTGAGCGATTTCTGGCGTTCCAGTGAATCTTTTCATCTAAAACGTTTGTAAAAGGATCAGAAAATAAAGCAGTTTTCTAAACACAATCATTTCAAATCATGAGTTGACATAAAAACACTGATCAACAAATATAAACAACCCATTTAAAATGATTTACAAGTATCTTCATTTGTGCTCCAATGATTTATTATTTAAAGGTGTTGTATGTAAGTTTTTGACTCTTCTAAAGCATAAAAATAGCATAATATGTTTGCAGATATTTAAGAAACATGCTAATTGAACATTCTTGTTTATCTAAAAAAAACATTGCTGAAGTCCGATATTCTGCTTTGAAAATGTCTTTTACGTGCCGAAATGGCTGTCTTTGTTTTGGTTCTTTTAACCGCTCAATGTCAGTATAGCCAATTATATTTCAGCACCGGGTTGCCTTGGTGGAAAACTGTGTTGTCAACTTAGCGACTTCAGACCCCACTAGCGACAAATTTTAAAAACAGCAACTAGCGACAAATCTAGCGACTTTTTTGGTGTTACTGGAGATTTTTATAGACTCTCATGTGTTCATTCTGTACCGTTCCTACTCTTCTCAACAAGCTGCGGGTGATGCCGTCAGTCCCTCACTCGCCTCAGAGCACTCACAATCACCCCAGCCCTCGTACAGCAGACGGCAAATGATTTAGCACCGAGAGTGTGAGGTATTTCCCTTGTACAGTCAAACCAATCTGCTTCTCCTGTGTTTAAATTTTAACAATTCAATTTGACCATTTATTCATTTCTTGTTCACAATCACAGATATTGTAATGACAGTTTTGGAACTTGTCTGAGTTTATTACGTCTTGGAGATTATTGCAAGTTCACTACACGTCTATACTAATATACTGTATTCAAACAGAAATATATTTAGTTAAATTGACATGCATATATAAAGCATTGACTGTTAAACAAACAGAAATGGTTGGACATGATGACGTCAATAATATGCAAATTGACATGACAATCTAGCGACAGGGCGACGCAATGGGTAGTGCTGTCGCCTCATAGCAAGAAGGTCGCTGGTTTGAGCCTCGGCTGGGTCAGTTGGTGTTTCTGTGTTCTGTGTTTGCATGTTCTCCCTGCGTTCGCGTGGGTTTCCTCCGGGTGCTCCGATTTCCCCCACAGTCCAAAGACATGCGGTACAGGTGAATTGAGTAGGCTAAATTGTCCGTAGTGTTTGAGTGTGAATGAGTGTGTATGGATGTTTCCCAGAGATGGGTTGCGGCTGGAAGGGCATCCGTTGCGTAAAACATGTGCTGGATAAGTTGGTGGTTCATTCCGCTGTGGCGACCCCAGATTAATAAAGGGACTAGGCTGAAAAGAAAATGAATGAATGAATAATCTAGCGACATTTTAGCAACTTTTCGGGCAGAGTTTAGCTTCTTTTTGTTGAAGATAGTTGTCAACACTGGTGGAAAACAGCTTATTTCATTCATTCATTCAGGAAGGCTCTCAAAGTGTGCATCTGTGATCGACAATAGCAGACTCTGAAATGAGATGCAGATTCAGAGTTCCACATGAGGTTATTAATGAACAAATATTATAAATATTACGAGTGTAAACATTAGGTGAGCAGGTTGTACCTCGTGTCCTAACAACACGCTACGTGACGAGATCTGCAGTGATAAGAAATTTGGCTGTTTGCACCAGACGAAACACAACAACAATTTAAATACAGCCATTCAGAAGCACAGAATATGCACTCACTTATGAAATTGTAATGTTTATCATCTAATTATTACATATTAAACCTCTTTATCATTATTAAATGTACATGCTGAATCACTGATATGTGTTGGTTTTGAGTTACAGATCTGATGTTAAATTTCAAACAGTTTATTTTATTTTCAAGATCTGAGGTGAACTATCTGCTGCTGTAAATGTCATGTGATATGGCATTCAAACTCACATTATTAGGATTTAACACTGAATTAAAGCACATGAGATGTACCTGAGGTGATCATTGTCAGTTTTCTGTTGTTCAGCTGCAAGAAATAGAAGCCGTTTGTAATATATCAATTTGAGGTGTTGGTTAGAACTAAAACTACGTTTAATATTGAAAATATTCCTTCTATCGTGTGCCGTTGCTTTTAAATAGAACACGATTTAAATCAGCCTTAAAGCCGCCTTTCATTGCACACCACATCCAGACACGACTGTCGGAATATGCCCCCTTGTGGCAGTCGCACAGAATATTCAGTTTTGTCGTTCACCATGGGAGAGAAGCTGTTCTCGCAGTGTCCAAAATAAAGAAGTGCAAAGGCAGGAGCCTTTATTCTCTGTGCGTTCACCATGGTTTAATGAATGTATACTAAAAACTCATTGACTGCTAAAAATTTTGGAGGGAATGTGGAGACAATATTTTTTTATTACTCATTTATGAATAGATTTTTTTTTATATATAGACTTTTTTCTGATTAAAAAATTAACGAAAATAAATAATATTTCTCATATAGCGCACACTGATCTGCTTGGACAAACACTGGAATACATCACATCCGGTCAGCCGGTCGCACACGGTCTAGTCGCAGATGTTCAAATATTTCAACGTATCCGAAGCTCAAATCGGATCCGAATTTTCCGCATACGGAGATGATCGGAACTACTACTACCTAAAATGCTTTAGGCTTGATCGTCAAACTCACTCCTGTTGGTCCTCAATCTGGCAACCTGCCCTTGCATTTGTTTTGATCCAGGAATGCAATACCTAGTTCAACCACTTGGTGTCAAACTTACATACTGCACCTTTAACATGAAAAAGAAATATCATTGATTAGGTACATTCTTTTATAAAATGGATTTATTTGCTGAGAAACCAATATTTTTGACACAGTACATCAAGTTTGACATTCTAGATCATGTTACGTGTGATCTAGAAAACAAGTTTTGCTCTCTCCCATGTGCGTGTATTCTGTCATATATGACTTATGGGCAATTAAACAAGGATCAGCAAGTGCACATCATGGCCTCTGTGTGACTTTTTGCCATCAATAAAAAGGCACTTCCCTTAATCAGTCAGGGAACGGGTCAAAAAGACAAACAGCCAATTGATGGTTGACCTGAAGGAAGGCTGAGGTCGATTTGGGGGATGATTAGGGGTCGTAGCCTGTCAGAGACTGAACTTCAGGCAGATGTAATGGTTTCAGATGCCACATGTTTTGACTCTCCCACATTTGTGTCCATCACAGAGCGCCTCGTTCTGTTTATGCTGCGAAAGAGAGTTTCAGTTGCCATCTGCAAAGAGTTTAGCGCAGCAGAGACGGATCTGCGTGGTGTCATGAGCTGATTAGAAAAGACAGAAATTATCCTGTGATCATTCGCTGTCTTTTTCGCTGTGTGTTTGTCATAAAACTCTTACAGTTTCTGTCTTTTAACCTAGCTCTTAGATATCACGAATGCTTTTGTCATAAAAGAAAGAAAAAGAAAAGGATTTTAAATGCTTCAAATGGTTGGCTGTCAGTGTTTTGTTGTTTATCAGATGAAAAATCTAATCAAATCCAATTATATCTTTTGCAGTTACGTTGTTATTGTTATAACTGTGGTCTGGAATCTTTTATTTTTTTTATATTCAGAAATATTTTGAGAATTGTATCTTTAAGTTATTGTAATAGTTAGATTAAGGATTATTAGTCTAGTGAAGTCACAGCCTTTCAGAGCTTCAGCTTACAATACTTTGTTGCTGTCTCGCTTGTTTGTTTCTATGGTTACATATTGTGTTCACCTGCACCTTCTTTGTTTTTTATTGTTTGGTGTTGCTTGTTCTTTAGATCTCTTTCGCCTTTCTTCACCTTTTTTTTTGTTCAATTCGTGGATTAAATTCCTTTTATAAGAAATTTATGAGGGCGACACTGTGGCTCATTGGTTATCACTATCGCCGCACAGCAAGAAGGTCACTGGTTCAAGTCTCGGCTAGGTCAGTTGGCATTTCTGTGTGGAGTTGGCATGTTCTCCCCGTGTTCACGTGGGTTTCCTCTGGGTACTTCAGTTTCCCCCACAGTCCAAAGATATATTCTATAGGTGAATTTAATAAACTAAATTGGCCGTAGCGTATGTGTGAATGAGAGTGTATGGGTGTTTCCCAGTACTGGGTTGCAGCTGGAAGGGCATCCGCTGTGTAAAACATATGCTGGATAAGTTGGCGGTTCATTCTGCTGTGGTGACCCCTGATGAATAAAAGGACTAAGCTGAAGGAAAATGAATGAATGAACGAATAAATGATATTTACTAAGAACCTGTTATTAGAACTTCAGGGTTGTTTATAAACTTTGCTCTTGTATAACAACAAAGTTTGTGTTATTGTAAAAAGTATTAAATTAGATTAAATGAGATTATGTAAAAAAGTATATATAGTTTTTAATTTGTGAAGTTGTTAAAGGCCTGAATTATTACCATGTTAATGAGGAAAAATACCTTAATTTTAACAAATTTACCATTAATATTAGATTTAATCTTACAAATCTGAGTTTGCTACTCACAATTATGACTTTGTAATGACTTTTATGTAGGTTTAACAAATAGGATTGTTCTAACATTATGTAAATTGTGTGGGGTTCAGTCTCATTTGTCCTCTTCTCATCATACATGAATCAATATCATTGCATTTTTTGTTATTTATTTACTTGTTTTTTAAACTAAATTATTGCATTTAGTAAATTAATCTCTTGTAATGTCACAATACGTACATTTGTCCTGTACTCAAAATGAAATAGTTAATTGTTCCAGTGATGGTGGATTTTAAGTCATGCATTCAAATCTCAGAAAATAATTAAACCAATAATAATTAATAAAAAAATAAAATTAAAATATTTTTAATTATTTTTTTTTAAATAATATGTTTTTTGCAAACGTCTTTATAGGTAAGTATTTATGGCATTGATTGACATAGTTAACTTGTGTCCTGTGAGTTAAGTTTCTAGGTCACCAGAACAGGAATGTTTTGGCAAACACGTCAGCTGAGTCCACCTACAGTTTTTCTTGTGTGTTGTGCCAAAACCACTTGAATTAGTAGCTTTGATCGGACCAGTCCAGGCTGTGATCCAGGACTTCACTGAAAGTCTCTTGTACATCCACCAGCAGCACATCTGGCAGAACCTCAGAAAGCAAAACCAATTTTTTGATGAAACAACAACAGCTTATGCAACTTGCCATAAATAAGATGGATTCAGGCAAATGCTCTTTATTAAAAAATTGGTAAATAACTGAGAAAAGCAAAGATCTGTAGAGAGAAAATTAAGTTATGTTTTAATATTTCAGATAAAACCTATTTGTAAGGATGGGTATTAATTTGGATGTCCTGATTTGCATCTGAATCGCAAGCTCTCATTTTGAATTCAATTATTGTTCCAGTACTCAATTCTTAATTCGATGAATTTAGATCCATTTGTTCATTCATTCCCTTTTCTTCGACTTAGGAGTCGTCACAACAGAAAGAACCACCAACTATTACGGCATGTGTTTTATGCAGCGGAAGCCCTTTCAGCCGCTACCCAGTACTGGGAAACACCCATACACTCTCGCATTCACACACATTCATACACTATGGCCAATTTTGTTTACCCAATTCACCTATAGCCCATGTTTTTGGACTGTGAGGGAAACCGGAGCACCCGGAGCAAATTAGTTAGAACACGCAAACTCCACACAGAAATGCCAACAGGTCCAGCCGGGACTTGAACTAGTGACCTTCTTGCTGTGAGGCGACAGTGCTAACCACTGAGTCACCCAGATCGATTGAAAAATGCTGAATCAATAAAAAATTAGTTTAAGGAAATCTGAAATTCTATATCTATAAAACCACTATAATATATTCTTCTAGGACTTCTAGTTAGTATAATAGATTTTCCAGAGATGGGAAGTAACGAAGTACAAATACTTCGTTACTGTACTTAAGTAGTTTTTTCGGGGTATCAGTACTTTACTCCACTACTAATTTTTTTGACTACTTTTTACTTTTACTTCTTACATTTTTACACAAATATCTGTACTTTCTACTTCTTACATTTTTGAAACCACGGTCGCCACTTTCGTTTTTATGTGTTTGGTGGCGCGATCTATATTATTTCTTGTCATTGCGCAATAATATGAGCGCATTTCTGATGCAGTCAGTCTGTTTTTCCTCATTGCGCGCCTGCGTGCTGTAGCACGCGGCTTCTTCAAGGCTATCGCACACCGTACATGGCCTAGTTCATGAGGATTACTATGAGAAAGACTAGGATTACTACGCAGTGTCAGAGGGAAACGGCGAATTTAACATGACTGATGCTGCCCTGTTTACACGGTAATAAGACACCTTTTGCTCGATCGGATCACAGGTAAACGAGACACATTCCAGTCAAAAACATGCTGTTTAAATGCTTACGCCTTTTTTTCCACTTCCGATCATACTGCATAAGCTTTCTCTGGTCTTTCAATCTAATACCGCGAAAAATAGTGCTTTTTTTGTAAAACAATCAAATACTTTATAAAAAATGTATGCATTGCGGTTTATTTCCTTTATTTCTGATGAGTTCAAATTTCCTAATACAGAATTTATGCTGTTTTTCAGGTTTTATTGACTATGATTTTACATAGGCCTATACTGTTCTCTTCAATTAATAATTTTTAACAAATATTTTACAACAACAAAGGTAGTTATACTGGGCAATTTATGTATATGTTACCTGTCTTACCTGTGTATGTTGCTTTTAGCATAGAATAAATGTAGGCTATTACAGTTTTTCTCAGTCACTTTAGTACATTTCTCAGATCAGAACTGAAATTTGTAAAACAGTAGGCCTGTGTATTTCTCAAAACAACACGTATAAATAGCAAAACACCATGGATTACCTGCAAAAGCCAGTCTCCTGCTCAAAATTCTTCAGTTCATCTCTCAAAACTAAATTTCTGTGTCAGTGAACATGTCAGTGGTGCAGAATGACATGTCCTTGTGTCATTGTATATGAATAAGACTCAAATTACTTAGTCATGTTATCAGTATCAGTGTACTCTGGAGGGCTGTTCTGGTGTAAACTATGGCAATATTTTTGCTGTTTGTTCTGTAATTAGTTGCCGGATCATGTCATTCTGATACAGAAAGGAAAAGAGAGCACGGCATAGCACAAAGAAAAAACAAAAGTAAAAATGTGAACATAGGACAACCTCCTTTTAGACCTTCATTAGAAAAAGTCAAGATTCATCTGGGAGAAATGTAAAAAATGCATTATGACTAAATATTAAGACAACTTGTTCAGGCATTTGAACGATTAAATGTTGTGGGGGTGAATCTATTCAACAGAGATAAAATAATACATGTTGATCAACATGACATGAGCAACTGATAATATAGGAAACATCAGAGAATTGCACATAATCATTTGCATGGATGAACAAAAATATTTGCAACTTGTTCATAAAGAGAAACTGCTTTTCTGATGTGCACAAGTGACACAATGATAATCTGAAGATTGAATAGGGAGTTTAAAGAATTTCAGTTCTGATCTGAGAAATGGACCAAAGTGACTGAGAAAAACTGTAACAGAATTCATGTTTATCCATTAAATAAAATAACCACAATACCTGAAAAAACACTGAAATAGCAGGTTAAATAAAAGAGCTGCTTTTTGAAGAGAATAAGCAGCTTTAGACTAATGCAAAAAAAATAGTTTGCAGTCATATCTGATAAGTATTTATTTTAGCAAAAGAAAAAAATCAATATATTTTGGACAGAATTCAGTGTAAAATGTAAGACATTATTTATTAAGATAGACAGAGTGTATCAACATGAATTGCAGCTGTTGTTTTTGATCTAACAGTGGCAAAACTACATGCTGAACACTGTGAGTTTGTGTCAGGATGATTACCTACTTATCTCACTCGCTATCCTTCAGCTTCGTCCCTGATTTATCAGGGGTCGCCACAGCAGAATGAACCGCCAATTATTCCAGCATTTTTTTTACGCAGTGGATACTTTTCCAGCTGCATCCCAGTACTGGGAAACACCTATACACATTCACACACACACACTTATAAACTACTGCAAATTTAGTTGAATTATTATTCGCCTATACCGCATGTCTTTGGGACTGTGGTTGAAACGAGTACTTTTTACTTTTGTACATTTTTCAGGCGGTACTTCTTTACTTTTACTTAAGTACAAAAGTGTAGTCAGTACTTCTACTTTTACCAAAGTCGTTTTAAACACGAGTATCTGTACTTCTACTTAAGTAAAGGATGTGTGTACTTTTGCCATCTCTGAGATTTTCTTGCATGTTGACAAATGAACTGCGAGATAGAAAATGCTATAATGACTTGAAAAAATAAATCATGTACGATTATAAATGATTGGTCTTCAGATTCTACATAATCTATGAACAAATGATTTAAATAGTGAACAGTGAGAAGCCCATTCTGTTGTGATCATTTAAGTAGTCTGGAGTGAGTCTGTTATTGTTTAACTTTAAACAGATGCAATAAATCATGAGTCTTTAACTGTTTGCTCAGATTTTGTTGAGACAAATAGGAATTACCGTGTAATGTCATATATTTATATGTAATGACGAGCTTTTGAAATGTGAAGAAAGCCAGCACACAGATTTACAGTAAGATTAGACTTGTACAAGATAACATTATTTGACTTGCAGTTCAGTTTGTAAGTCAGAATAACTGAAAAAATCTCCAGCTAATTCATTTATGATTCATTAATTAGCACTGACTCAAAAGAGTTTGCTTTGCATTCAGATGCTTTGCGTTCACTGAAAAGAACAGTTTTTTTATTCATTCACTTGTGAATCAGATTTCATTGGTTGTGTCCTACGCTTTTGATTCACTAAAAAGAACTGGTTGGTTCCTTTGATTCATTCACCTGGGAATCAGATTTCATTGGTTGTGTCCTATGCTTTTAGGTGCGTTCGACTTCATGCAGCGCTGCGCAGATCGATCGAAGTCTGTCTTAAAGCGGTGCATGCTGGTTAGAAATTTTGGCCGGATTGATGCTGCGCCGACGGCATGTGACTGTCACATGTGGCATCAAAGTACCGCGACAGCGCTTCGAGATCAGACGACTGACTCAGCCCGCGCAGCAACTGAAGAGCGCCTGCATGAACTCTGATGACGACACCAATATAATACGATTGGCCAAGTTCACCGCATGACAACAACCACGTGTGATTCAGGTTTATTATTGGACAACATCCGTCTCACAAATTTCAAAACAAACAATTAACTGTTGTTCAAACCCTCTCTATCTTGTACACATCATGCTTATTAAAAGACTACAGATATTTTACAGCAGCATCATCTTTTGTTAAATCATTGTTCATACTGACTAGATTGTTTGCACAGGTTTATTCTGCCTTTTTTATACAGACTACTGTATTTAGCTCCATAAACGATATAAATGATATATTTTAGTAAATAACTTAAATATTAACTCAAATAAGTCTTACAGACTTGTAATACAATAATTATCATCATTGATCCTGACGATTTCTTAGCAAATTAAGTTATATAAAAATATGTAATATAAAAATATGATTCTAAAATATTTTATTTTCTGTCAAACCATATTACGCAGAAATAAAAGTTAAAAGTGTCATTGATGTACCTGCTCTTTCTGGGAAATTTCTACTGAAAGTGTAGCTCATTTATTTTGGTCATTTTGTTCAATCTTTTTGGATTAAAGGGCTTTTTTAAAAATGCCTTCATTATTCAAATAATCCTATTCGTGGATATTTATTTCATTTTTATGTGCCCTTATTTTCCCCCTTATTTCTGATGCATTTGTATGTAGGCTACTTAATTTTAATTCATAATTCCCTTACTGTTTAAAATGAAGTTTGTAGAGACTGTATTTTGATTTTATTTGTACTTTATATCTTTTGTTGTTATTTCAATAAATAAATAAATAAATAAATAAATGATCACGCCATGTGATCGGTAATCATGACTGCAGCAACTTGAGTCCCCGAAGTGGCCGGCTTGACGGCTCCGTTTTCAACTCCGCCCCCGCCTGCGCTCGGCTAATCTCGTTGATCACCGGCTGCAGCTGTGCTTAATGTCGAACGCACCTTTTGATTCACTAAAAAGAACTGGTTGGTTCCTTTGATTCATTCACCTGGGAATCAGATTTCATTGGTTGTGTCCTATGCTTTTGATTCACTAAAAAGAACTGGTTGGTTCCTTTGATTCATTCACCTGGGAATCATATTTCATTGGTTGTGTCCTATGCTTTTGATTCACTAAAAAGAACTAGTTCCTTGGATTCATTCACCTGTGAATCAGATTTTATGGGTCGTATTGTATGCTTTTGATTCACTAAAAAGAACTGGTTCCTTTGATTCATTCACCTGGGAATCAGATTTCATTGGTCATGCTGTATGCTTTTGATTCACTAAAAGGAACTGGTTCCTTTGATTCGTTCCACTGGGAATCAGACTTCATTGGTCGTGGTCTGTGCTTTTGATTCACTAAAAAGAACTGGTTCCTTATTCGTTCACATGGGAATCAAGAACGCAGAAAGCGGACTTGCATTCTTGTGAAGACCGGTCTTGCCAGGTCACCTCGAAAGGATGAACTCTAGAGACTGCGAGAACACAGAATGTGTCCTGTAAGAAATGAGATGCTGTGTTCTTCCTGATGGTCACATGACCTTCACGCATTTTTAATGGATATTTATTTAAACATTACAGCATTCATACAATGATTTATTGTTTTACCCCTTTTCAAAATATATACTATGCATAAACACTTTACAAATATTCGTTGCACAATATAAATAAAACAGATTTTAATACGAATTTCAGGAAATAAACACCCTTTGTGTTTATTCCTTTATTAAGATTTTCATGGTAATGTTTATATTCGCCTTTTCATTTAGGGAAACTTATTAGATAAATAAATGATATCTCTGAACTTTAATAATAAACCTATAAAATGCTGCGCTTCCCAGCAAACATTGGTCGGACGACAACGTGCTCTCCCCGGCCAAAAGGGGTCGCCGCCGGACGGCATAAATGGTATTCTGTGGGTCTGAGCGCAACGTGCGCTCCACAGCCAAAATTGGTCGCGGCTGGACGACACAAATTCACAACATGTCCTAAAATGCATTAATATACGTCTGTATGCATTTGTACCTGTCTATATTCTGTTGGGGTTGCGTGTATTTACAGTTTTATGTACAAGTAGTCATAATATTTACCCCGTCTTGATTAGGTCCAAAAGTGACGTCCTTTATACGTGCATTTATAGTCCATCATATACCCTCGCTGAAATTATGAAATATGCAAAAGTATTGCACTTACATCTGGGTTTTTACTGCAGCAGTGAATTTATATGCGTGCCCCAAGTGAGTTTTAAGAGGCTGTGGACAGACTTTATGCATCTCAAGACCCATTAAAACAGATTTATCTTTATGAAATACATATTTACATCTTGTCAAATGACTATTGCATTCATAAAGTGCCCTGTGTGGTTAAGTAATCGTAAAGTCACTGTTTCTAAAACCGTAATGCAATTTTATTATCTCTAATAACATTTTTGAACCATTCTAACAAATCTCGCGAGATGACTTAACGTAATCCCGCGGGATCCTACCTGCGTGTTTTGAATTTCTTCCGCTTTTGTCCAGCATCACGAGAATATGAAGACGCGGCGAAAAGTCGGACAATTATAACAAACCTGCTTGCGTGTAAGTACAGTTTGTATCAGTTTATTAATATTATTGAGTTTTACACGAAGGAACTGAAATAAATGATGCACATTGTCAACAGCAGTGTGGAGTTGTTTTGATTAGGCTAAAATTAGCCGTTATGCCAAAAGTTTGAGCAATATTTGATGTTATTACAGGAATATGTGCAATTTATCAGGGGTTCCAGCATCTCTCCATCATCCACCTGCTGTGAGTTCAGTCAGAGCTGCAAATGATTATTTCTGGTGAGTTTGGAGTGAAATAGTGTAGAAATAAAATCTTTTAATAATATTAATGCACAAATTTGTTAAAAAACCTAACAAAAAGCTATACAATATCATTCTATTGTAGATATGTCTTCCAGCATTTACTACAATACCAGTATTAATGATTCTGTTTAGCCTAGTATTAATAGGCTGTCATTAACAATGAGAGCTAAACTTATGAATCTGTATCTAATAAAGTTATTTACTGAATATTTTTACAGTTACCATATAATGTTCAATATATGTATGCAGGTGTTGTTGGCTCATGTGTAGATTTAACAGTTAAAGTCTAACCTCTTTTCTTTAAACTGCTCCTGTAAAATTGTTTTTTGTAATATAATTAATTAAACTGCATTAAGGTTCAATTTTGTCTTGCAGGATCAATAACAGTCAGTCATTAGTCAGACAGAAATATAGAGGTAAAGTTGGTTTTATATTCGCACACTCGTTCATTTAGAAGTATATATATTTTTCACCATGTTACTTTGAATATTCGATCGGAATAAGCATGCAAGTATGACTTCCAAACAACCTTAACACTATCTAATTGACTGTAAACAGTGCTGTACTTTGATAGTCTTTGTCTGCTTATATGATTTCCCTATTTAGAATTTGCAAATAATACTTTTATGAAATTATATTATTAGGGAGAATGTCTGAATATCCGAATATACAACCAACTTTACCTCAATGACAGAATTCAAGACTCTTTCTCCAGGTCCACTGTAAGAACCATATAAGACATTGCATTCATTTTTTTGTTGTACCTTAAATAACTTCATTATTACCTTTCTCACTGTTGTTTTGTTTGTCTATGTAGAATTGTCTCCAGTGCAAATAATCCTTTGTCATCCCACTTCCTGAGGACACGCCAGTGTAGGTGAGAATCTATAAAGGGTAAAGTTGGTTTTATATTCGGATATCTAGACGTTCTCCTTAATAATATAATTTCAGAAAAATATTATTTGCAAATTCTAAATATGCAAATCATATTAGCAGCCACTGACTATCAAAGTACAACATTGTTCACAGTCAATTAGATAGTGCTAATGTTGTGTTGAAGTCATACTTGCATGCTTATTCCGATCAAAAATTCTAAGTAACATTGTAAATAATATAGAGACTTCTAAATGAACGAATGTGCGAATATAAAACCAACTTTACCTCTATTGTGAAACTGATTTAATGTTTAAAAGTGTACTTTAGAATTTCTGAGTTCATCTTTGTAAACCTAAAGCCTGTGGTGTAAAGCGATGCTCAAACACAATTTCACCACATGCTGGAATACTTAGCCTGCTGTTTATTTTCCCACATTTATAATTTCATGTTAATCTGGCCTGTGACATGCATCAGATATTACTTGAAAATGATCTTATGTATAGTCTTATTATACATTATAAGTTAATAAATGACACAATTTAGTTGTTTTCTAACTAACATTGATATAGTAACTGCAATAAATATCTGTTTCTCACTGTTGATTTAAACAATAACCAAATTCAATTGTTTTACATTTGTATAAAATATATCAATACACAAAGTAGCTTTTATACCCGTGGTGAATATTGCGATCTTATTACTGCATGTCATGATAAAGTTTTAGTAAATAATTGCAAATAAAAGAGTTAATGTCATCATAAGCCTGATGTTAGCTACTGCCCTGTCTCCAGCAGGTCTACATGTTCTGTTAAGAGACTGGATTCTGAGAGCGAGATCTTGTGAAGTGTTCATCAAAAGCTGAAGAGAAGAACTGGATCTGTGTAAGTTTGAAATGTGACAGAATGTGTGTCTCTGTCTGTTTGTCTAGAGGGATCGCTCTGACTGTGATTTTGGTGTCACATTTAGGTTCAGCAACTGTCCAGAGTTGGTGGATGTTCAGTCCAAGCTGGAGTAAAAATGTCATGAACAGGTACATATTTATCTTGCATTGTTTGTCTTTATTTCTGCATAATATTTCAGGAAAATATATTTTACTACCCCAACAATTAACCCAGTCTTTGATGCTATTTAAATTCTGGAATTAATCTGTCATTCAGCATTGTGTATTTCCTTATAGACGTGCCTGTTTTTATGTTGATGTTTTAAAATGTTTGTACAGATTAAAGCTGTCAGCCAGACTGAAAATATTAAATTATAATATCAGTGTAAGCCATGAATGACAGTCTTTGCTTGTCACAAACCTGTGGATATGGGTAAATATGTGGATATGGGCACTTGTAAAATGATGAGTGGTAGGGCATGTGTATGTATTGACACTATATACTGCTCTGCACATTGCTGTTCATTGATGAAACATGACAATAATGCTTGATTTGCTTGAAGTTTTTAGTTGTATTATCATACAAAATCATATTCTCCTCCCTCAGATGCTGTGAAGTGAGTCCAGATGTTACAGACACAGAAAAAGATGCAGCAATGGAGGAACACAGTGAGCACTATCCAGGAAGAGCTGACGGATATTAGAAATAAAGACTCTAAAATAACATTTCACTTGTGTTGTCCATATTTCTGTTGTTATTTTATTTATTCTTATTAGATGTGTCTGTTTAACAGTGATGTAAATCTGTTACCATGTTGCTATATGCACAATAAATAATTTGTCTAATTGTAACACTATTGCATCCTCAAATAATGTATTAGTTATGATTTACACGTGATTACAACGTCATAAAGACGTTCAGGTATAACTGGATATAACATTTCACAGCTTTAAATGATAAGTTCAGTAATTATATATGTATAATTAGGCAAATAAAACATTTAAATTATGCAGCAACACGTTTTATAAACGGCCTGAATCAGGCACAAACGTCCAGAAGATGACATATTTCGACGTGCAGAAACCGTGTAGAAAAGACGTGCGATTCACGGCCAGAAGACGTAAAAGACGTCGGTTGGATTTTCATTTTGGCACTACTTTTCAACCATGACGCAACGTGACGGAGGGACGTCTTTTCAACGGTAATCGGACGTCCAAATGTTTGCTGGGTTCCCACATCCAGTCACAATGACTTCTGGGACTTCTCGAGCGAGTTCTGTGCTTAAGTCTGCATCCATGCGTCCTCGATATCACGAACACTTGTAGTTTCACGCATCCTCCGTTCTTGCAGTCTTGAGTATTAGAACTGAACTTTGGCAGTTGATGATGACGTTACACAACAACACGAAGATGCAAAGATCGCTGAAGAACGCATATTGAGAAACAGCCATGGTCTGTGTGAGTCATTTTCTTGGGAATGAACTTCATGTTTTTAACTCACTTAAAAAAAAACAGTTCAGAAGAGTCATTGGCTGTTTCTCAATTCCAAGAATGCAGAGAACAGACTTGCGTTCTTGTGAAGACTGGTCTTGCCAGGTGTCCTTGGAAGAACGAACTCGGGAGACTGCGAGAACACAGAATGCGCCCTGTGAGAAATGAAATGCTGCATTCTTCCTATTGGTCATGTGACCTTCACGCGTTTTTAATGGAAAATTATTTAAACATTACAGTGTTCATACAATGATTTATTGTTTTTCCCCTTTTCAAAATATATACTATGCATAAAGATCTTACAAATATACGTTGCACAATATAAATAAAACAGATTTTAATATGAATTTCAGCAAATAAACAACCTTAATGTGTTTATTCCTTTATTAAGATTTTCATGGTAATGTTTATATTCGCCGTTTCATTTAGGGAAACTCATTAGATAAATTTTGTCCATGCACCTCATATGGTGGTTGAGTGCTCCAGATCTTTCCTTACCAGTTGTTTTTGATTCACACACAACAAAATAGTTCAAAAGAGTAATTCGCTTGGGAAGCTAAATTCACTGGCACAAGAAATACTTTCTGTATTAAGATTATTTTAGTTAAATAAATAATATAATATAAATAAATGCTTGCGTGGAATCAAGCCCCATTAAAACCTCTCAGTTCTGACTTGAGTTCTGATTTTTAAAAAATCCATATATACAGTGTAAATAATGCTGGGTTCCACACAATCGATTTGTGTATGGACAACATGAAGGAATTTAGTTAGCTTATTAGTTTTTACAAATTAAAGAGGATTGAACATGAAACAATTAAGTTGTCCCTCCAAAAAACTTAAAAATTGTGTTGTTTTAACTTATTTTATATCAGTAGTTTAAACAAACAGCAAAGGCCATTATTCTGAGTGTATTTACTTGTAGAGCAGCATATTTTAGACCCTCAAACAAGAACCAACCCCTGCATTTGTTCACTTTCTTGCCCTCATGTCTCCCAGTGGTCTTCTAAAAGCTCATTAATGAACATCTGGTCGTGATTCCTGAAGTGTACCCATCAGCAAGCTGGATTTGGCCCACCCTGAGCCCCCATTGGCAGCCCACTCACCCCACCTCAGGATGCTCTCAACACCAGCCGCAAGGCCTAGAATAGTTTATATGGGACTTTTTAATGTATTTACTACCGCAGAAACTGGCACAGCGACAGCCACCCTTCTTCCACACAAGCATGCCACTGTTATACACCCCACCCAAAATAATACAGCCCCCCTAATGCGAAGAACAGTTCCTGTAATGCGTTTGTTCTGTTATACTGCGCCGGGGTGATTTACTGCCTCTATCTGCTTTATGAATGTAATTAAACGTTTACAGTTATTCTGCGCTGGAGGAAAGTGCTGCCTGTGTGTTTTGTGGAAGGTTTACAGCAGCGTGAGATGTTGTTGAGTTTTAACAAGAGGCCACAGGATTTCTTTGATGTGTCTGAAACACGGAGAGTTTGTCCATCGCAAGACAACAGTGTTGATTATGGGGGTTGCTTTCCTGTTTTTTTACCATATGAAATCATTTAATTATCCTCACGTAGTCGAGTTGGCCTCATATGGGAGAAAACAAAACCATAACCAACGGTGTAATAAAATACTTGCTTGGTTTAACCTTCTGAGAGGCAAATGAGCTAAACAACAGCTGTGTGCGCAGTTTTGAGGCTTACAGTAAATGTTTGTGTGTCAACAGGTTTTCCTCTGGCGATAATATTATTTGTAGTTTATGTTAAGGACTAATTTGTGTGACTAAAGATAAGTGAAAACAGTTCAGATTAAATCAGAGCAGATTAACAAGCATAGCGTGTGCTAGTTTTTAGTATTATTATTATTTATATTGGCCTATATTGCAATACAAGTACATATTTTTTCAGCACACACGTTATGCGCATCTTTTTTATGTTGGGAGACAGAATGTTTTATATTAGGGCTGCAAAATCTGACATTGCAATATTTTGTTTCGTATATTGCGATATAAATATAATTGCACCAGATGATTTGAATAGCTTTATTTAGAAAGATTTTATTTATTTAGATTGACTTGGATGCTCTTTTTCTATGCAGTTCATCTGCATAGATAATATAATAAATTACAAGCAAAATTAAATAAATAAAAACTGCTTTATGTTTTTTAGGGAGTATAACAGTATTTACAGTTAAAATCAGAATTATTAAACACCCTTTTTTTTTCTTTATTAAACATTTCCCAAATGGTGTTTAACAGAGCAAGGAGATTTTCACAGCATGTCTGATAATATTATTTTCTTCTGGAGAAAGTCTTATTTGTTTTATTTCAGCTAGAATAAAAGCAGTTTTCATTTTTTTAAAAACCATTTTAAGGTCAAAATTATTAGCCCCTTTAGGCTATTTTTGTTTTTTCGACTGTCTACAGAACAAATCATCGTTATACAATAACTTGCCTAATTACCCTAACCTGCCTAGTTAACCTAATTAACCTAGTTAAACCTTTCAATGTCACTTTAAGCTGTATAGAAGTGTCTTGAAAAAATCTAGTAAAATATTATTTACTGTCATCATGGCAAAGATCAAATAAATCAGTTATTAGAAATGAGTTAGTAAAACTATTATGTTTAGAAATGTGTTGAAAAAAATCTCTCCGTTAAACAGAAATTGGGAAAAAAAATAAACAGGGACCTAATAATTCAGGTGGGCTAATAATTCTGACTTCAACTGTATAAATATATATATATATATATATATATATATATATATATACACTCTCAGAAAAAAGGTACACGGTGGTACAAATAATGTTTTGTACTTTGTAAAAATTGGACCTTATATAGTACAGAAAAGACCTCTTATGATACTGTTCTGTGCCTTTTATGGTACAACTGAAATGAAGGTACACAATTGTTCTCATATAAAAGGTACATACATGTTGGACAACTCCTTTATTACAATACCTATAAAAATAAATATGACTGAAAAAACAAAGTGATTTTATGAATAATTTCCATATTAAAACATAAATCATCATTTAAAAGTATACGTTTAAAGAAACTTATAAACATTAATTATTAAGTTCTATAAATCAAAACAACTGGTAAAACATAAAACCATAGGTATTGTAAACTTAACATTTAAAGCATTTTAAATAAATGTTTGGTAAGCATTTTTGACACTGTTAAGGTACAAAGTGTCTTGTCACTGTAGTGGTATCATGATGGATCAGATTTGTACCTTTGATGAAGGTACAATATTGTATCTACAGGTTTTAAAAACCAAAGGTACATTTTGGTTTTCCATGGTACAAATCATGTCCTCAAGGGTACAAACTGCTGTATCTTTGTCTTAAGGTACAATTGTGTTTCATAAAAAGGTACTGCCACAGTGACAAGGGTTTGTACCTTCTTTAATACAACATGGTATCATTTTTTCAGTCAGGATTCGAATCAGCGACCTTCTTGCTGTGAGGCGACAGTGCTAACCCAATATACTACTTTTCCAAACAATTAAAAACATATTGAAATAAATCAGACCAAACATATTTACATTACATTATTTTAGCAGACAACAATATTGATTAGTCATTATAAATTACCGGATAATTTCTTACTAATTATTTTTTATATTCACTCAAAATTAACTTAATTTGTTATTAAATATGTTTAGGCAAGCTATTGTTAAAAATGAAGAGAAAATGTCTTGTTAATGGTGAATTTAATTCAAAAGTATTGTGAAACTCCTGTCTTCTGTAGGGCACATGCTCTCTCTCACACACACACAGGCACCAGCGGTTGGGTCTCTGGGTTAACTGTGTGTGGTTAGTCATGTAATTACTCCAGCCTGGCAGACGTGTTGTCATCAGAGCATGTACAGTGTGGAGGACACACGTCAATCAGCCTCAAACCTCTGGCACTTCTCATTACCTACATTTGCCTGACACTGTCAAGAGACGTTCTGAAGGTAAACTAGTTTTGTGGAGCTGAAACAACATGGGAATGTGCTTTTGCTTTAGCTCAGCTGAATTTAAAGAGAAAGGAAACCAAGAGCATCTGTCTTTGTTTTAGTGCAAGTTATATGTATACAAAACATCAGTTTTCCTGTGATGACCTTAACTGGTTTCATTTGTTACATATTCATGGCGTGGCACTGGAGGTGTATGTTTAGTGTATGATGTCCATGGCAGGACTTTTAAAGTGCAAGAAATATTGCTGCTAAAACCTTTCTAGCTGTGCTATTTGTAACACTGCTATAGGTGTTTTAAGATGTAGTTTATCTTCAGTCATTAAAGAGAATAGATAATAATAAAAACAAAATAATGATGGGTAACAGCTCATTTAAGATGTTCTATACGTTACATGCAGTCTGGGGAAAGTTACTTTTGAAAGTAATGCATTACAATATTGAGTTACCCTCCAAAAAAGTATCTAATTGTGTTACTTAGCTATTTTTTAAGGTGGGTAATGTGTTACGTTACTTTTGTGTGACTTTTTCTGACCTGAGGTGCATTTCCCAAACAACGACGTAACTCGCGACTGAACTATCATAGTATGATGCATCGTTTGGCAAAAGAACGATGTAGTGACGAGTGTTTCCCAAAACCCCTAGTTTCTCTGTCGCAGATCCATCGCTTGAACCACGTTAGTTATAACGTAAAACGCCCATAATGATGCTCTAAACGGGGTGGAGTAGCTTCTTTAGAGAACAACCCCATCATTTCTTTGTGCAAATTAAATTGTTTTACACAAACATGCATTTAAAATAAAATCCAATATTAGTTTAGGTAATTAGGTAAAAACATGCACTCATTTTCAATATTAATTTAAATATATGTAAATGGCACATATAGGGCCAATGTTTGCTTTACTAATATTATTGAGAAGTTGAACATGACATATTCTATTCTAAAACATAAAATCACTTACAAAAGCTAACACTATTCTAATATCATATTTAAATCATATAAATAAATAAATAATGAGGCGATTTATTATAAATATATTTACTTTAATAATAATATTAATAATATTAATGATGATGATGATGATGATGATTACTATTATTATTGTTATTAAGTAGGATATTGTTTATTTATATAAAAAAAATTTTTTAAAGTCTACTTTTACAATTTGACATGTAAACCACTGCAGAAAGTTCTAACCAACAGGCCCATGTCATATACAGTACAGATACTTAATAAGCAACCCACTATAAAATAAAAGAATTAACGTATGCTATGTTTTTTATTTTCACAAGCTTTGGAGACGTAACATAAATTCCACTTTTAAATAATAGGTCACCTATAGCTTTCGCCATGAGGCTGTGTTTAAAATGCTATCAATGTTTTCAAAGTGCACTGCGAAGGGAGCACATTTGTAAACATGAAACATGATTGCTAAAACTGAACTGTAAAAATACTTTGAAAGCAAATTACACCTAAGAGAGATTAACTTAATGCTGTTTTATTTTTAATAATTCCAACTTTGAATGTTAGAATGTTCTAAATGAATAGGGCATAGGGGGGATAAGTGGGAATAGAATACAGCCAGGAACTATGTTTTTGATTACAGCTCCAGAGGTGTCGTTTCAAGTGCTCAAGTTTGCGACGCAGTTTGCGAATGTTCGTTGGAACGATGGATTTGGGAAACGGCAAATCAACAAACTATGTTTGTAACGACGGAACTTGCGACCTTAGTTGGCTAACGATGGTTTTGGGAAATGCACCCCAGGCTGAGGTTTAGTCTCTTTCAGAACTTGTTTTTCCTTTCTTTCTTTTTTAATAGAAGAGCTCTGCAATTAACAACCATAGACTGTAAAATATATGGACGTAGTATCCGTGACGTCACCCATAGGTTTACGAAGAATCCAAAAGAAGCTACTAGAGGGGGTTGGCGCAAGATGGCGACCTAAACGGTTGTGCTGGTTTGAGCTCTGAGCTATCTGGAGGAGTTTACATTGTTTGGACGATTATGTATCACTCAAATCAAGGTGGGAACTTGTAGAAGTAATAACTCCGCTAATTTTGATGTCTAAACCCTTGATATAGACTGAACTATATATAGATTCAACAGTCCAGCGCACGTGCAAACGCTGCAAAAATGCCAAAGAGTAAAGACCGAAAGCTGTTCTCTTCGCTTTTTGAACCTTCTGGAGACCATGATTCGTCGTCAAATACACCATCAAGCAGTCCTCTTTCAAAAAAACCTTGTCAGGATGAAGATGATCCTAAAGTTTCGAATGTTGACATATTGCGTGCTGTTAATTCCCTCAGTGACCGATTTGCGTCGATGGAACAACAACTTGCCCAGAATTCGATTACGATTGCTAATCTTTCAAAAGCTGTTGACTTCGTAGGCGAGGAGTTAAAATCGATGTCCACTCAAGTTAAGGCGAATGACAACAAGGTCTCGCAAATTCAGCAGGTGGTTCGGGTGATTCAAAACAAATGCGATCAAGCTGAGATCTACAGCAGAAGGTGGAATTTAAGGATCATCAATCTCAAAGAATCAGATGGAGAAAATATCAGAAGCAAAGTGCTGGAAATCCTCAAAGTTCTAACTCCAGACGAAGCAGATGACATCCGCTTTTATGTTGACACCATTCACAGAGTCGGTCGTCCCGTAGCAGGGGGAAATCGCCCTAGACCGGTTATCATTCAGTTTGCGCTTCGAGTGTACAGGGAGAAAGTCTGGAAAGCGGCTCGGGATCATCCCGCTCTTAAGGAAAGAGGTGTTCGTCTGATGGAGGACCTGACGTTTGCAGAAAGACAACAGAGAAGGCTGCTATGGCCAAAGGTAAAAGAGGCGCGAGAACAGGGCAAGAGAGCTTACTTTCGTGGAGCAGATGCTTTTATTGATGGCAAAAAACTGTCCGGCGAGGAGTTTGAAGCTGAACAATAAACACTGACAGAAAACTACTTTGTGGTCGCTGGCTCTTTGTTAGAGCGAAAAGTTGTTTGTTCAGTCTACCATCGTCCAGGTGATGTGACTGTTCCAGGCTAATAACTGTTCAACACCGGCTTTGTGAATTTCTTTGTTTCAGGGTTCTTTATACATATATATTAACGTTCTGACATCCAAATTTTCGTTTTATGTCTGATTTTGTTTTTAGTCATTTTAAAATTGTTTCACTTAATGTTAGGGGTTTACGAGACAGCATTAAAAGGAAATCTATTTTTATTTTTGTTAGACATACTAACGCGAATATAATTTTCTTACAAGAGACACATTCATGTGAAAGTGATGTTAGGTGGTGGCGATCTCAGTGGGGTGATCAAATTTTTTGTTGTCATGCTTCTCATCATTCAGCAGGTGTCGCTGTTCTTTTAAATAAGTTCAAAGGTGATGTGTTAGAATCGGTTAATTCACCAGAAGGGAGATGGATACTGATAACTGTTAAGATGGATAATTCAGTTTTTATTTTAGTAAATGTTTACGGTCATAATTCATCAGTCCAAGCCAAAAATATGTCCATAGAATTGTCTAACTCTATTTTAGTTTTACGGAGAAAATATCAAGATGCTTTTTTGTTAATTGGAGGTGATTTTAATGATGCCCCAGATGACTCCATAGATCGTTTCCCTCCTCATTCTTCATCCTCTTCAAAATTTAAACTTACTAACTTCTTGTCCTCTCATCTGTCTATTGTGGATATTTGGAGATTTTTAAATTTTAGTGATAAATGTTACTCATGGAGCAATTCCTCTAGATCGTTACAATCAAGGATTGACTTATGGTTGATCAATCCTGAATGTGTTCAATATGTTACAGAAATTTCATATACTTATGCTCCCCTTACAGATCATAAAATGCTTGTTCTGGCTCTCTCTGGTTCTAAAATTAATAATAAAAGTCTTCGGGGATATTGGAAGTTAAATAATAATTTGCTTAATAATGAAAAATTTATTAAGCAGGTTAAAGGTATAGCACAACACATTTTTGTCAATAATCAAATGTCACATTCTAGTAAATGGGAACTATTTAAGTTTAAAGTTAGACAGTCAGCCATATATTTTAGTAAACAAGCTAAAAACAATAATTTGAATAAGGAACAGTCACTGATGAACGAGTTAAACATCTATTTAAAAAAAGATAATTTGACAGAGGATGAAAAAGTGAGATTAGAAACTATAAAATCTGAAATTGACAAAATTTATGTTGATATTGCAAAAGGTGCATTTATTCGTTCAAGGGCCAAATGGTTAGAAAAAGGAGAAAAAAATACAAGTTATTTTTTTTCACTAGAAAAGCGGAATTATAAAAGACAAATGATTTCCTCTCTTAAGATTGATGATATTGTTACTTCAAATCCTAAATTAATTTCAACTTATGTAGAATCCTTTTATTCCCAGTTATATAAATCTGTATTTCAAAATGATAAATGTTATACTTTTTTTGAATCTGTTAAATCCTTTGTATCTCCTATTTCACCTCAATTTAAAGATACTTGCGAGGAAAATTTGAGTAAGCATGAAATGGAAACAGCGTTACGTTCAATGAAAAAAAATAAGTCTCCAGGTACAGATGGTCTTTCAGTGGAGTTCTATCTGCAATTTTGGAACATAATTGAAAATCCCTTATTTGAAATGTATAAGGAATCTATTGAGTTAAAGGAGTTACCAACATCTTTGAAACAAGGGTTAATAACCTTGCTTCCCAAACCTAATAAAGATCATATAATTTTAGACAACTGGCGTCCAATAACACTACTAAATGTAGATTATAAATTATTGTCTTTGATTTATGCAAAACGTTTAAAAGAAGGTCTAAATGAAATTATTAGTGAGTATCAAACTGGTTTTATGGCTGGACGTCACATAAGTTGGAATATTAGATTGATTTTGGATTTGTTAGATTACTCTAATTTGATTGAATCTGAAGCGTTACTAGTTTTTCTTGATTTTCATAAAGCTTTTGACACTATTGAGCACCAATTTATGTTTAGGGCATTAAAATATTTTGGATTTGGGGAAAGGTTTATTTCTATTATAGAAATGTTTCATAGAGATATTAATAGTTCTATTAATTTATACCCAACTACTTCTAAAAGATTTCCCATTTGTAGAGGTGTTCGTCAAGGTTGCCCTATTGCCCCTTTCTTATTTCTTCTTGTTGTAGAGTTTCTGTCCGTTTATATTTTAAAATCTTCAGCAATTCAAGGCATTACTATATTTAATAAAGAAATTAGGATATCTCAACTTGCTGATGATACCGTTCTTTTTCTAAAAGATGAAGATCAGTTGCCTGCAGCTTTGCAATTAGTAAATGATTTTTCTATTGCGTCTGGATTAACTTTAAATGTGACAAAATGTGAAATAATGTCTCTTTATGATTCTGAAGTAAAAAGTTTATGTAATATACCAGTAAAAAAGAAGGTAAAATATTTAGGAATAAGTATAACAAAAAGTTTATCAGAGAGACAGGATTTAAATTTTTCCCCTAAAATAAAAAAAGCTCAAGGTGTATTTAATAACTGGCTCCAAAGGGATTTATCTATTATTGGCAGAGTTTTGTTGACTAAAGTAGAAGGAGTGTCTAGATTTGTTTACCCGGCTTTATCTCTTTTTGTTCAAGACGCTATTTGTAAAAAAATTAATGATTTATTTATACAATTTGTTTGGAGAAATAAGCATCATCATTTAAGAAAGGAAATTCTTCAAGGGCCAAGAAAAGATGGAGGATTTGAACTTTTGGATTTTTTTGATTTAAATTATACATTTAAAGTTAAATGGCTTAGGAATTGTTTATTGAAATCAGATTCAATTTGGTTTTTTATACCATATAATATTTTCAAAAAGGTTGGTGGATTACGTCTTTTACTATCTTGTGACTACTCTGTTAATAAACTACCAGTAACATTGTCCAATTTTTATCAACAAGCTCTTAAAGCGTGGAAGTTGTGCTATGTGCACAATTTCTCCCCCCATAAAGCAATTTTGTGGAATAATTCTTATATTACTGTTAACCGGAAATCTCTCTATCTGCAAAATTGGATAGATAAAGGTATTTATTTTTTATCTGATATTTTAGACCAATCAGCTAATTTACTTTCTTACAAAGATTTTATGGAAAAATGGTCATTCCCTATTAAATTTAAAGATTATAACAATGTAACAAAAGCCATTCCCTCTGGTTTGCTAATGCTAATGAGAAGTCATATGTCCTCATATAGTACTCAAAGAACTGATCCTGCACTTTACTTAAATGGGGTAGACTTTTGCAGTAAAAAATGTACAAACAAAGTTATTAGATTAATATTTTTTAAAAACAGAGCCTTAAAACCTAGAGGAAAATTCTTTTGGAACGTTTGTTTTGAAGATATTGTGTGGAAAAAAGCTTGGTTGCTTCCTTTTCGTTTCTGCATAAGTAATAAACATAGGGAACTACATTTAAAAATACTTCACAACATTTATGTTACCAATTATACATTATCGAAATTTATGCAGACTGATGAAAATTGCTCATTCTGTTTAAATCACCCAGAGTCTTTGGTTCATCTTTTTTATGAATGTCAATATTCAAAGAAGTTTTGGGAAGATTTATCGTTGTATGTCAAAAAAAAATCAGGGTTTAGATGTAACTTGACCCCCAAAGATGTTATATTTTATTTTGTATCAGACAATTTATCTGTGGATTTTATAATGAATCTTTTAATTTTATTTGGTAAATTCCATATTCATAAATGTAGATTGAATAACTCTAAACCTTGTTTAAAGGTTTCCATTATAGATTTTCATTTGTATATAGACTCGCTCCAGTATATCAATAGTAAGAAATGTCAAGATACAGCTATTGTTGCAAAGGAACTGAACTTAATTGAATAGTAAATTTGTTGTCAATTGGATAGGTTAAATTATAATATTATTGTAAAGGTCTCTGTATTGAAGCTGTCTTTGTATTTATTTTGATTATGTAATCTATTCATTTTTTATTTTTTTATTTTTTTTATTTTGTTATTAGTTACATATGTATTTTTGGATGTCATGTTTCATTTGTATATTTACTGTTGTTTAAATAAAAAAAAAAAAAAAAAAAAAAAAAAAAAAGAAGCTACTAGAAGGCGTGGCCGACCGTCGCCATTTTGTTCGCGCGTCATCTCACCAACCCCGGGCATACCATACAAGGGCAAAGAGGCGGAGCGTGAGCGGATCTACAGACGCCCTGCTTAGACGGGCTTTTCTAAGGGAGAAACGCTTAATACTTCATCACCTGCGACTCGTTTGTGTTCTGACCACATGAGCTTGGTTGTACAATTTATCAATAAAGTGTTTAGACTTTTAAAAACACTGTTTCATTAGCAACGTCATAAGCGCAATGCTTAGTGGCTCAATGCATTACACATTGAGCCACTAAGCATTGTGCTTATGACGTTTTTCAACAGGAGGAAAGTGCGAATTACTTCCAAAAACTTCAGATATAGTCTGTGTTAGTAAATGCAAGGCTAATTATGAAGTCCAGGCATAACACTGTATGACAACGCTTCAGATGACTGTTCTAGAGCCTACAGCTAATAATCTGTCAGATTCTGGAGTGCATTACAGCTCTAAAGAACATTATAAATGATAAATGATCTTAAATAAAACAAATACATTCATAGAGATGGTATATCATTATATATTTCACTCACCTGGGAAATGGAGGCCACGTGAATGGCTTGTGAGCACAATTAAGTGCACACAGCATGCTATATCATAATTGATAATTGTAGGAAATAATTCCAAAAGGCAACTGACTGCGTAAAGCCACATATAACAACACAAAAATTCGATGAATATGCCGAGATCAGCAGCTAATCAGCCGTAATCAGCTGAGGTGAAGTGACGACGACCAGCGAGACCTAGCTGTCACTCAAGTGGCCACGCCCTTAATTATGCAAACTTAATATAACCTAATATAAAAGAAACGGGTGAGTTATAAAAAAAATTCACCCCCCTCACAGTTGTCAGGATGGGTAATAGTAGCTATATGAACCAAAATCGTTCTTTTTACCAGGCTGTAAACACCTTTTTTTATGCTGTAAAGTTGGCCATTCTAGCAGTGGGCTCAATAGAAATTTGCTATATTATGGAGCCAGGACTAGCGGAATTTCGATGAATTGCAGTTTCAGTTACTTCCGTATTGGCTTCCCGAGGGAGAGCGGGAGGTTGCCGCTTGTTAACAACACATAATCTACACCTACTGTACATTTACCTTTAAAAAAACACTTTAAAAAATATTTTAGGATAATGCTATCTAAGAATTTCCTGACACCAGAGCTATAAATGTCGTATATACCGATTATTGAAAGTTTAAAGCAATGTGTTTGCTACTTTTGTAGTATTTGTCTTAAGTAAAATCACTGTCCATTGAGACAATCCCCTTTTCCTTTTCTTTGATGCGTTCAAAATAATGAGCACATTCTCTCATTGACTGTGTGATTCATTGTGACTACTTTAATTTTAATTTAACACATTTTTAAAAGCGTAGTAAATAAACTAAAAAGTAACTCAGATAGTATTACTCATTTTTAAAAAGCAATGCGCTACTTTACTCGTTACTTAGTAAAGTAATATTATTTTGTAACTCACGTTACTTGGAATACGCTACCCCCATCTTTGGTTACATGTACTTAAATCATTATGTATAATTACATGCAACTTTAACTCTAACCCTATTCTAACCACATTCTAAACCTAACCATACAGTAAGTATACATGTAATCAATTAATAATACTAAGAAGTTAAATGAATAGTTATACTGTAACAAGGACTTCTTAAAATAAAGTGTAACCGAAAGGTGTTAGACAACAGTTAAATATAATAATAAATAAAATAAATCTCTTAAAAATAGGACAGTCAATAAATTAGTTTATATTGCAATATTTTATTATTTTTAATTTTAAACATATTCAGTGTAGAATGGAAGGAGAAACTAAACAAAATGAGGCAAAACTAATAATAATGTAAATTATTATTTACCAATAAAGATTTCGTTGAATGAAATAGAAACAATACCTAAATTAGGTCTGTACATTTATTATTTTTCATTATACATTTCTTGGTATTTAAAACAATGAAGTCAGTATATCGAAAAAGGAAAAATAAATAGACAAAATGTAAATGTAATGTTAAGAAAAGTCCCCTCTATTAATATTAAAATATTAAATAGACATTGAAATACACTAAAAAATAATGGCCGTTAAATTACAGAAATTTACCGTAAAGTGACAGACGTTAAATTACAGAAATGTCCTTAAATTTAAATTTCCGGTAAATTTCTGTAATTTAACGTCTGTCACTTTACGGTAAATTTCTGTAATTTAACGTCTGTTATTTTACGGTAAATTTCTGTCATTTAACGTCTGTTATTTTACGGTAAATTTCTGTAATATAACGTCTGTTATTTTACGGTAAATTTCTGTAATATAACGTCTGTTATTTTACGGTAAATTTCTGTCATTTAACGTCTGTTATTTTACGGTAAATTTCTGTACTTTAACGTCTGTTATTTTACGGTAAATTTCTGTCATTTAACGGCCGTTATTTTAAGGGTTTTTTTCGGCACCCCAGCTGTCAAAAAAAAAAAAAGTAAAATAATGGATTTTTTTACAGTGTATATTTAATTGTTATGTAGATGTAAAATTGCTTTATGCCAACATTTTTACAGCACAACTGAATCATTATGTCTACTAAAAATGTCAACCAAAGCACATTCAGTAACTCTAAGGCATTCAGTAAACAAATTTGACACTAAATAGGTAAATCATTTCACAGCTGACAGTGAGCCCTGAGGGTCCTGTCTATGACGATTCACTTGGAAAAACTTCATTTAGCCACTAATGGGAAACAAACCTCTCGCAGAGTTAATGGGGTTAAGTCACTGTTTTCCTTGTTCGTTCGGTCTAAACGCGAAGTAACTGAGAGTGACAGAAACAGATGGAATCGAATCTCTGTGGCCTGCTGATGAACTGTCACTCAAGGGAGAGAAAAAAAACACATTCACTTTTCACTTTGCGCACTTCATTCCTCTTCCCTGACGGAGACCTGTCACACACGGCCTCAAAATCACGGTTCTGAGCATTCTAAGGCCTGTTTGCATGAGAGCACGTGTTTCTAGTCGTGTGTTTTCAGTTACTAGAGTGAATGAAAATGTTGTGGTGCGATATTCAAGAGGAGAGATTTTCTCATTGTTTGCCATGTGCGATTACGTCAAAGAGTCGCTCAAGACGCTTTGAGGAGTATTTTTTTTTAATGTGCGTCCCCTGAGACGTCAGAATGAATAAGATGTCTCGCTGGTGCCTCTCACCACAACAGGAAGGAGATACTGTGTCTCAGCTTTATGTTCATGGGAAAATACTGAGAGAGCACTAGATCTTCGGCAACCCACGGCTTTCACACTGCGTCTCAGCGACAGCTGTATTGAATTAACCGATTGACTCATTACGGTAACTGCAGAGAAGTGGAGTCAGCAAGCAGAAAAACACAACCAAATACTTTATTATGATTGCTATTTCTTCATGTTACTATCACCAGTGGCTGTCCTATACAGTATATCAGGCGGTTCATCTGGGTGAATTAAACTAGTGCTACTTTTTATTCAATGACACATAATTAATGGTTCCTCAAAGGCATTGATGGTTTCATGAAAACCCGCTAATATATTTGGTGAAATGCCCTGCCAGTCAAGGTTGACATGTGTGACAAGCCATCTTCTGTGTATATGACCTTCCTCTTTCAGACAAACACAATCTATTCTTTCCATGTTGTATAACAGTTTTGGTTAGTGGCCCTTTTTTTCAAGTCGACATGAAATGGAATTTAATTTAACTGAAATTTAATTTAATTTAACTGAAAATGGAGGTTTCCTTTTTTTACCATATCGTGATGTACATCCAATTGAAACGGTCCTGAAATTCGAAAGAAATGGAGTGTTGGAATATTTAATAAATTCCATGCGTGTTCAATAAAAAGGTCAGGAGAGGTTTTTCTTCAATGTCAAACATATTAGTAATTTATTGGATACAAATGAATTCACAGAATTCTGGTATCCTCAATGCAATGCAAAAGTTACATTCAGGGGTGTGCAACCAATTTCATTCCCTGATTCGCGCTTTTATACCTAGCTGATATTAACAGGTATAGTTTAGTGAAATTCGTCACTTGTCAATCATTCTCCAGTCCTCCATTGGCCGCACCCATACATACGTCCTCTTTTTCTACAAATTCTCTGCACAACATTAAAAGCATAAGAATTTTCTCAACTGCACATATTCTGCGTTCAGTTTTAACACATTTCTGCTGACAGGAAGTTTAGCTGCAGAGCTCAAGTTAATTTTAGACAATCAGCCCTTTGCATCTCTATCAGCTCCATCTACTTTTGCAAAAATGCTTCATTGGTATGCAAAGCCTATCACACTCAACAGAAGTTCAGCTAGTATATCACCTTTAAGCAATACAAATACAATTGTTTAATGAAAAGAAAAAAAGACAAAAATATGTTAAAAAATAAAATTCCTTTGTAATTCCCTTTTCGCAACAGGAGGGTGGTTCATAATTTCGTCCTTTGGGAGCTGATTGGATAGTTGGAAGATGGGTGTTGCTAACAAAATAAAGGAAGATTGAGGAATAGACAAAAACAGAGCAGAAACAGGACAGACCCTGATAGCCCCGCCCTAAAGACATTCCATGTGACCAGAAGTGAAGAAAAGTAGATTCAAGGGGGAGGGAAGGTTAAAGTATTTAATGAGTTATTAAAAAGGGCAAAATAATTGTTTATAAAATAATAAAGTGAACAGATGAATTGTTTATAACAAGCACCACTATGTAGTGCATCTAAAAATAAAAAGAGTAAATTTTGATTTCATATTGACCGTCATAAAACTAAACCATATGCCATCAGGTGGTTAACGCATTGCTTATGAAATGGATCAATGTGCTTTGTAACAAAAATAATCACATTTTTTAATGTGATTTAATGCTGCCTACAACTTCTTGGCTGACCTCTGAGCTATTTGATTCCTGCGAGATGCGTTTATTCTTGGAACTTAAGCTACGAATGCACCTTATGTAAAGTAACAAATTACAAATGCTCCAATTACTGTAATTGAGTTTTTCTCAGGAATTGTACTTTACTAAGTCGTTTTAAAAATGTGTACTTTTACTTTCCCTTGAGTGAATTTTTAAGGCAGTATCGATACTTTTACTCCACAAATTTTTTTCAACCTGCAGTCACTGCTTTATTTCTTTCTATGTCTATGGTGATTGGCTAAGCCGAAAAATCAGTCCTGCAATTCCTGTTCAATCAAATCACACATAAAAAGTAAATCGCAATATAGTGAATACCTCAAGACATGGGCACATTATAAATGAGAGCAAACCTTTTGGAAGCATTAAAATGTCCAAGAAGATGTCCAAAATCTTTACACGCAATGATCCAGAGGCTTTTTATAGATTGCACGTCACTGATAAGAAGATGAAGGATGTCGACTGTATGATGGCTGAATTCACCAAACAGCCCTAAACAATCACTAAATGGAACGAATGAAGAATGGAAGAATAAGGAAGGGCCGAACAAGAAATGGAAGGAAAAAACGAACCAAGGAAGGAAGAACCAAATGAATTAAGGAAGGATTCAAGGAAGGAAGGAATGAATGAATTAACAAAGGACTTAAGGAAGGAAGGAGTGAACGAATGAAGGAACAAATGAATGAAGGAACGAAGAAACAAATGAATGAATGAAGCAAGGACAGAACAAGCAAACAATAGAAGGAGGGTTGGAGGGAACGAACAAATATAGGAAGATCACTAAATGCTCTACAGAACGTAACGTTTACACATCCTTGCACAAACTGCATGTAAACACATCAACTTTTCAGTGTACCACTCACTACTCTTGAGTACTTTTACTTTTTACTCATAATTTGAGTAATATTTACAACAGATACTTTTACTCTACTTGCACTACATTTTTGGGCAAGTAATGGTACTTTTACTGGGGTATGATTTTTCAGTACTCTTTTCACCACTGCTTACGTCAAGCGTCATACGTTGAGTTAAAGGTCAGCAAAGAAGTAGTCAAGAACGTACATTCAGCAGCTGCTAGAAGTCAGCAATTTATGTTTATAATTTAAGCATTTAAAATATTTTTGTTACAAAAACACATCGAGCCGCATCAATGCCAACAATAACTTGATGTGATCAGTCCTTTCTACTTTTATCCTAACAACCTCTTTTCTACAGACATGTGCAAGTTGCCTTAAATCTCTCAGCAAATAGCTTCATTTAACACAGCATGATACTGTAACTCAGATCTGTTCCCATTCTCTCATCTTTGCTTGGCAGCGGTGACTCATGGAGGGCTTTGTCACAATTTACCTCAACAGCACTAAATGATGAGTAATAAAAATATTTTCTCCTGCCACGAGGAGGCCGTCCAGCCGCTGTTTGAAAGGTTTAATATTTTCCAACCCATATGTCCGGCACTTTTTAAAGTTGGCGTCAGTGCATGGAGAAGGTCTAAGTGCAGGCACTTTGAAGTGTTTGTGGTGTCGCCACATCTGCCAACAAGATGTGTTTGTGTGGGATATGGAGCGGAGTTAAAGCCGGGGGATTCAGGGCTTATCTGTATTCCTTAACGTCATGTGACAATGAACAACATTTCTTTCCCGGCGAGAGAAATGCGATGGTTGATGTTAAGAATCTGCAGGTTTGAATTAGTCACTATTAAACAACAGGAGTTAATGTGACCATTGAACAAGGCTAAGTATAGATAATAAGGATTACATGGAAATCTTTGATGGGAAGTGATACGTTCATTTTCCTGACATCATTTGGATTAGCTTAATACATCCCAAGTAATAAAACTAAAATTGTTCCTGTGAAACTGTCCTAATATATAGGCATGGAAAATGCGGCAAGCTGTCAGTGCAATTTCATCTGCCAGGGCATGTCCTAATCCTTTCTCACGTTCCAAATTTGGTGTAGGAATAACAAAGAAACTGATTTCGTGGCTGCTTTTAAATCTGCAGGTTCCATTTGGATCTTTAAAAATAGCAACTACCCGAGACCACGTCTGAAGTTCACTAGCGTCAGGCAGAGCCATCTCCTTATTTCTGTTAACCTCTGCACCCACAATTATGACTACAACAGAGCCCGTAACACAGTTAAATGATGGCTAAACCACAGAAAGTGTAGTTTAATCAGGAGTTTATAGAGCCAGTTTCTGCGGTGCCCATATCTGACACACTGCAAAGCATTTTCACAGTTCATTAGAATGACTTTGCCAAAAGCAGTTGGCCTTGGGCTGTTATTTTCCTCTATAGCTTGAGTCTCGCTACCACATGCCAATCCCGACAGCAGCTCTGCCATTTGTTACCATTATTAAAGTCATATTTCTCAGCTCGGTTCATAAATCCTGCTTAGAAATTGGTGAGCGAGCTGCCTGCTCTCTCATTAGCAGGGGCTTTGCTGTGGCCGGGAGACGGCTGTTTGCTTAGGAAAAGTCAGCATTCTTTGGTTGGAGCCAGCCAGTGTGAATGAAAATGAATGTTGTGAGCTGTAAATGTAATTACATTAGGCTTAAATGTATTCAGTGAGGTCGGTAATTGCTGTTTAGCACATTTTTGTTGTTGTTTAAAGTGACTTGCAGTACATTACAAGTGCTATACTGAATGACAGATGTAAAAGGGCAAAAAGGGCATCTCAAGTTGGAATAATATCATCATGATTTTAGCTAAATCTATTAGTGTTGTCATGATACTGTCATTTTTTAAACTTTTATACGATACCTAATAACAATAATACCTAATATACCAATATTCAATACCATTTTTGATACAGCAAGAAAAAAAACCCACAAAATTAAGAGTATATGTCAGTCTTTTAAGTGCTTTGCTAATTTATTTGTATTAGCGGATTTAGTTAGCACTGCTCTGTAGCAATACTTGCATATTGCCTGGTTTGTTTGTTCACAAACCAAAACTCGCTGCTGGTGAGAAGAGAGAGCAAGAGAGCCAGTGTTCTGTTGATTTGTCCTACCTTGTCAAATTGTACTTCCCATTCAATAAGTAGGTAGCACATTTTGATGACGCAATATTCTACCCATCAGATTTTGCTACCAGTGTAAATTTTAATGTGGAGTAGTGTGATATGAAGCTGGAATATCACCCTAATTTACCTAATTCTTAATCCCAACCTCAGAACCATTTAAAAACTGTGTTGGCAGCATAATCTGATGGGTAGGATAAAATGTCAGGACACTGGTACTAATTCTAATGTAATGCTAGAACGTAACATTTTAAAACTTCCAGTATCAGTATGTAGCAAAATTATTTTTGACAACACTACAATCTATTTGATCTAGAGTATTGTGATTACAAAACCACAATGAGTGTACTAGGGATACAGGAAGTGTGACTGTCTTAGTTTGTGTGGATGACAACATACAGAACATCCTGGCAGAAAGACTGGCATGTTTTTGTTTTCCACAGTGGGTTCTGCATGTCACATGTGTGACGATGGCCAATAGGAGCACAGAAGCTCTTTCATACATAAAATGTCGAAACAAAAAGAAATGTCAGGTCAGATGCTGTTGCAGTATGTGAAAAAGTTAAGACACCCCTATTGAATGTCATGGTTTTGAATATCAATCATTCATTCATTTTCCTTTTGGCTTAGGTCCCTTTATTAATCAGGGGTTGCCACAGCAAAATGAACCACCAACTTATCCAGCATATGTTTAGCAGCGGATGCCCTTCCAGCTGCAACCCATCACTGGGAAGTTTTCCATATCAGGGCATAATAATAAAAAAGGTATATGGTTCTTGGCAGGTCTGAAAATTTAGATAAGACCTCAAATAAACTACATCATATAACAAAATAATTTCAAAAGAGAAAAGTCATGGGTGAAAATCTTAGGACACCATATAATTCAATTTCCTGTATCCACTTTTTGGAGTAGTTACTTAAACTAATCAATTTCTGTAGGACAATCATCAGTCTCTCGGATCATTCTGGAGGTGTTTTGGAGTTTTTTTGCACAGCATTTTAGTGAGGATGAGTTCTGGACACTAATTTCTTTTTCAGTTTCAGTTCTGATAATTGTCTTGTTGAATGACCCAGTTTTGGATGAGCTTTAGCTGTTGGACAGTTAACACACACCTGAAGCTCCAGAACAACAAACATCAAACTTCTGCTGATAATGAGTTCAGTCATTTGATTTGCAGTGCCGACTTATTTTTGTTAATACTGTATGTTATTGTTCATCAGGTTTTATTTTTCGAATTTTAAGACCTGCCAAAGATTAGATACATTTTTTTATGTCCTAATATGGAACAAAATGCATTTGATAGGATGTCCTAACTTTTCACATGACTGTAGTTGGGAAAGTGCCCTTTATTGGAAATCACTTTATTGCCTATCATGTTCCTTAAGCATTCCTAGATCGCTGTAACTAATGGCTCAGTGTACCAATGACAGAATGCTAACAATACAATAACATTTGAATCACATTGGCTAGAAGCGGAAATGTCATTAGTGACATCTCATAGACTGTAGAGTGAAAATTTTTGCTAACTGCTAATTGAGATAAAACTAATGTCAGATTGTTGCTCAAAATAAATGGACATGGCATCTAAAGACTGATCACTATTTTTTTATTTTTGTTTACCAGTTCTCTTACATCACTCCAGGTTTATGCATATGCACACTTTACACAAACAGCGCTTGATTTTTCAGAGCAAGCAACAGACATAAGTTGTGTATGTAATGGTGCTGTATGTTGGTTGCTTATTTTACTCATGTGCATGATTAAGTGCTATTTAGGGTCATAAAAAGTTATTGGTATAACCACATATCGAGAGCTGTACTGGCAGCTCTCTGCAAGTCTCACATGTTCGCCCACTGAAACATTACCTGGATGGGAGACCACATGGGAAAGCTACTGCTGGAAGTGGTGTTAGTGAGGCCAACAGGGGGCGCTCACCTGCGGTCTGTGTGGGTCCTAACGCCCCAGTATATTAATATACTGCTCAGTGAGCGCCGTCTTTCGGATGAGACATTAAACTGAGGTCCTGACTCTCTGTGGTTATTAATAATCCCAAGATGTCCTTTGAAATAAAGTAGGGGTTTAACCCCAACATCCTGGCCAAATTTGCCCACTGGCCTTTGTCCATCATGGCCTCCTAACCATCCCCATATCATAATTGGCTTCATCACTCTGTCTCCTCTGCACCAATCAGCTGGTGGGTGGTGTTCGGTCTGGCGCAATATGGCTGCCGCCGCTTCATGGATGAGGAGATCCCCCCAATGTGTAAAGCGCTTTGAGTGTCTAGAAAAGCGCAATATAAATGTAAGGAATTATTATAATTATTATTACTTCAAACTAGACAAGTATGCTTTGCTTTTTCCGGATGTTCGTTGGCGGTAAGGAAAACATGAAAACTATTTCTGTAACAAATGTGATTTTGAGAAACGCAGCCTAGTAAATTAATGCATGTACACATTGTGTTCATGCTAAACAATCAAGATACACAGTGTATTTCCAGCCATGTAGTTTTCCCCCTCCAAGAAAAATGAATAATAGACTGTTGGCATTATCCCACAAGTTATTATACAAACTAAGCCTGAACCCCCAGTGGGGAAAAAATGAGCTCAGCTCCAGAAGATCAAGAAGCAGGAAATACCTGCCGCTTCGTCCACTCTTTAGATTTAATAGCTCTCTCAGGCTCTCCCTATATTTCACTCTCTTATTTATTTTCTCTCATGGTGATTTTCATGGTGAGCCAGGCAGCAGGACAATGTAGTTCACCACAAAACAGTCTGAAATGTTGGAGATTGTTCCTAACAACAAAAAACATCCTCCCCCTGTCGCTGTGGCAAACCTAAACGTCTTGGTGGAAAATGGTTCAGGCAGTCTCGGTGTGCATGTGAGAGTTATTCAGGCTCATTATGGCGTGATCTAAAAGGTTAGCGAATTGAAACCAGCACGAGGAATGACTGAGAGGAAAAGAAAATGCCTACAAGGTGGTTCTACAAGTTTACACACAAACAGCAAAACCAACAGATTACAAGAGACGGATTGTGCCCACTGCTTTGAATCTAATTGGGTGGGTTTACAATGAAACTTTGTACAACGTCATTAAATTAGGTGCTAGCTGTAGCTAATTAGCTTGCGTTAGTTAATAGGCTCGCACGTAGGATTTCTTTCCTTCATTTAACATCTAACACTCTTTCGATGTAGAGAAATAGCATTGTTTTCCTCTTGCTTCAACTGGGATATATAACACACAAAACAAGCTTCTGACTTTGCTGTGGCAGAACTAACACGTGTTGCTAGTCAGGACGGTTGCTGAGGCTGAGCTAATTAGGATAACAGGCATTGAATCTGGAGGATAAACTATGTTTACTGTTTGTGCCAATGTGGTCACTTTTTATCCCTTGAACGGTAAAAGCCCAATCCAGTCACAAGGACAAATGTCTGACCTCAGCAACCAATCTACCACATCAGGCTAGGCCAAACAGGGTCACATGATCATTGATGGGGTAGCCGTGGTTTGCGGCTGACATTTTAAGGTGGCTGTGGCCATAATTGCATTCTCCTCAGTGAAATCAGTCTGACTGAGCAACCAGATCAAACCAGAACCAATTCTAGAGTACTATGGTGCTGGTCCATTGCAGAATCTGTATTTCTGAATTTGTCTGAGCTTAAATAATTACTTAAAACAAACATAGCAATTAATATTTCAATAAATTAACAGCACATTTGCATGTTTACAGTTCTTTGTATCCAGGATATGCAGGCAAAGCAACATATTTTAACTTGTTAGTTGGTATTGTAGTAATTTGAATTTCCATTTGAATAATATAATTCATTATTCAACTCTTCATTCAGCTCTGCTTTAGAGGTTTTTACAGTCTATACACTGTAAACCCTAATAAGTTGAGACTTCTCAAATGATTTGTGGAAAGTGATTCCCTCAGTTCATTTGAGTAATGGGAAATTGACAACTCAATTAACTGAGTCAACCAAATGTGGTCTCTTCATTGAATTAAATTAAATGTTTAAGTGCAGATAACTTAAAATGGCTAAAAGACTAAACTTTCAAAATTGTCAGCTTTTATATTCTTTACTTACTTACTCCCAGGACATACACACAAACACTACAGACAATTTAGCTTACTCAGTTCACCTATAGCGCATGTCTTTAGACTTGTGGGGGAAACCGGAGCACCCGGAGGAAACCCACGCCAACATGGGGAGAACATGCAAACTCTATACAGAAATGCCAACTGACCCGGGACTCGAACCAGCGACTTTCTTGCTGTAAGTTAACAGCACTACCCACTACGCCATCGTGTCGCCCCTGCTTGTATATTAATTAAGAAAAATGTATATAAGCATTTAAATATCTACTTACTAATTGAACTTTTCTCTTTCGTCAGATGGGTTCAGGTAGTGCCTCTGTCCTGCTGCACTTCAGCAAAATTCAGCATAACAAGCAAAATGACCACCTTGTGTCATATAACATATATCGACCAATCAGCGCGGTTGTCAATGCAGAATTTCAAGCGCAACCAATCATTTTAAACAGAGACATGGTGAATCGTTTAAAGACATTAAAATGTTAAGTTCAGAGTACTTCAAATATTAATTAAAAGTTTTTTTCTGCCTAATGAGTAAGTTAAACACACCTGTTAAATTTTGATGCCAAAACTTGGCATTTTAAGTAATGTCAAGTAATATTAACTTAATATCTTTAGTAATGACAACAGCGGAGTTTACAGTGTATAAAGTATCATCCCATGTGTTTAGGAGAAATTTGCTGTTTGTTCAAACTATTTATTTAAAATGAGCTGAAACAACAGAATTATCTTGTTTTTTTGGGACAACTTAATTGTTTTATTATCAATCCACTTAAATTTGTAAAAACTAATAAGTTAACTTAATTCCTTCATGTTATCACAACACAAATTGATTGTGAACCCAGCATTTTTTACAGTGAACACTCTTCCTGTCATCTTAAAATGATTAAGTAATTAAATATGCATAATTATATAAATTAAGTTAAGCAAACTCAACAGTTACAAGTTACAACTCACTTATTTTAAGTAAAGCCAGCTTGTTTGTTTTAAGGCAAGGGATTTACTTTGTAAAAAAGGCTGGGTTTTACACAATTCCTTCATGTTGACCCAACACACATGGATTAAGTTAACTTAATCGTTTGTATGAATTTATGTGGATTGAACATAAAACAATTAAGTTTTCCCCACCAAAATTGCAAGAATTGTGTTGTTTTAACTTATTTTATATAGTTTGAGCAAGCAGCAAAATTCATTTTTTGACTGCAAAATTTTAAGTAAAGGAACTGATCGCTTTTTTTAAATTTGGGAAATTAGTGAGACATATCAATTTGATTATGTTTTGGAAAGACATGCAGTAAGTGACTACAGAATTTTGTTTTAAATTGAATTTTATTATAACAACAGTTTAGATGTGTGTATTTCTTTCTCAAAGTGCCAGTATAGCCTTGCATCTTAATAAATCACCAAAAACACAGTTGCAGCTATAAAAACAAATGTTTCTTTAATGTTTAAACTATGGAAAAATAACAATGATGGCCTGAGTGTGAGTAAATTAACAGCAAATTTTTTGGATGAACTTTTGTTTTAAGCTGTTATGCCAGTAAGCACTTTGACACTTCAGACATTATATTTCCTTTAAAAAATTTCATTTTGCCGTAATTTGTCAGGGTACAAAGCAGTTTGATAGTGGGCTGCAAATAACTGATTGAACATCAGCATGGCCTATAAAAAGCAGGTGTAACTGAGCTCTGGCCTTTGAGCTGACGTGTAGATTAAGGTTGAGTTCCCGTACCAGACAACACGCTGTGAACGTTTATGGCTATAACTCTGTCACACTCCTGGCAGGGAGCAAGCCCAAAATCATCACAATCCTTCATAATGATTTAAATGGAATATTCTGAGATTTAAATATATTTTTGTTATTATTCTTTCCCCCGTGCCAAACCATAATATGTCAATTGCTTGTATCACATTTCAAATCCCAGAGGACCAATTTTCTTGGCCTGTGGTTATTAGACTTCGGGGCTAAAGTCTACTTATGAAAAGCATAAATTCTTATTAAATTAGATTTGAAGCATAAACTTTGACACCCCAAATGAGCATTTATCGTTTCGAAAAATGAGAAATAATTGTTAAATGAACCTGAATTTGGTCGTCTCTGTCCACTGCCAGCTCTAGGCACAAGATCATTTGTCTATAATTACCTGTGTCAGTGCAACACTCCCAGTTGTCTGTCAATGTTATGTTTAACTTTCTGTGCTTGGAGTTCGGCCCAATTCAGCTCTAATATGACCGAATTTATTAATGTTATTTCTGTTAATACAGACCATTAGCTGCCAGACTGCCTGTGAGGAAAATGAGAAAGATTAGACTTGATAGCAGAAACTGCCAGGTACGCTAACCGTTTCTGAATAGGCGAATAGACATTTGGCTGCCATTTACATGGATTTATGAACGAAATACGACTGCAGCCTCAGGGTGTTTTGAACTTTGAAAAATGCATTTGTAAAATCCCGTGAGTGCAAGGAATTCGCTTGGTAAAGAACCAGGGTAGATCACTCAAAAACAGAACAGGCATGACTGCGTTGCGTGCTGTGAGTATTTGCGCTTTTTTTTCTTGACAAACAGTCTATTCATGGGGAAAAGGACCTGCTTGAGTTTGTACGCTGCACCGCTCAAGACATCTTTGTGAGGCGTATGTGCTGAATATTTGAGGTGACTTGATGATGCTCTTTATGCAGACACGTTCTGACAGATTTGGATGGAGCCCAAGGCAGATACAAAAGGGTAGTCTGTCAAAACCAGGAATAATTTCTTTTCTCTCTACAAAGACTCCATCTGAGAGCCATTTACCTAAACAGTGTGGTTTTTTCATGCTTTGGGAATACAATGAAGTTTTGAACTTGCTGACATCATTTATCCTTCATGTCTTTAAATATGTAAAGAGAAAGTCTGCTTTTAGAGAAACCAGAACAAAAAAAAAAAACTGCATGGAAGCAATATTCAACACATAAAATTTGTACATGAATATTATTTACGATTTACATATAGTACATACAGTTGAAGTCAGAATTATTAGCCCCCCTGAATTATTAGCCTCCCTTTTTATTTTTTCCCCAATTTCTGTTTAACGGAGAGAAGATTTTTTTCAACAAATTTCTAAACATAGTAGTTTTAATAACTCATTGCTAATAACTGATTTATTTTATCTTTGCCATGATGACAGTAAATAATATTTTACGAGATATTTTTTAAGACACTTCTATACAGCTTAAAGTATAGCAGAAAAAATATTATCAAACATACTGTGAAAATTTCCTTGCTCTGTTAAACATCATTTGGGAAATATTTAATAATAATTCTAATAATTCTGACTTCAACTGTATATACAGTGCTCAGCATATATGACTACACCCCTCACAAATCTCCATTCATTCATTTTCTTTTTGGCTTAGTCCCTTTATTAATCTGGGGTCGCCACAGCTGAATGAACCGCCAATTTTTCCAGGATGTTTTACGCAGTGGATGCCCTTCCAGCTGCAACCCATCACTGGGAAACACCCATACACTCTCATTCACACAAACAGTACACAACGGACAGTTTTAGCTTACCCAATTCACCTGTACCGCATGTCTTTGGACTTGTGGGGGAAACCAGAGCACGCGGAGGAAACCCACACGAACACAAGGAGAACATGCAAACTCCACACAGAAATGCCAACTGACCCAGCCGAGGCTCGACCCAGCGACCTTCTTGCTGTGAGGCGACTGCGATATACCCACTGCGCCACCGTGTTGCCCCTTCTCACAAATCTCTCATTTAAATGAATATTTTCTATAGGATGCTTTACAATATTATATGTGCATGTACATTAGTTTAATCAGTACTGAAGCCAAATCTGGAGCTACTCTAACAAAATAACTTATAAAATTGGTTAAAAAATTAGTAGCCCAATTTTATATGTTAGGGAAAAATATTAAATAAAACTTTCCAAAAATAGCAAAAATCAAGAGAAACAGAAAATATATACAATTTAGTTGAAATGTTGTAGTTTGTAATTTGTTTTGCAATATTCTGCATGAATTTAATTGTATTATCTTTCCATTTCTAAAGATCTTCTGTGACTAAAATATTATTTTAATAAATATATTTGTTTTATAAATCTGTTTTCAAAATATTCATTTTCAAAATGGGGTGTAGTCATTTATGCTGAGCACTATATATATATATATATATATATATATATATATATAAATATATATAAGACAAAATTATTATGTAGACAAAGAATTTTCTCTTGTAAAAAAATAAAAATAATTAGCTCTATGACACTACAGTAAATATAGAAAATACTAAATCTTTTGAAAATACAATAGAGTTATATACTGTACATCTATCTGTTCCATTTCAACTAAAATTGAAAAAACAAAACATTTAAAACAAATAATACATTTGTGATTCTATTATTCAAACTTTACATCTATATTATTATTATTTAAAATACAAAAGCTGTCACTGTCACCTTTTCAAAAGGTACACGTAAATCTAATACGTGATCATAAATAGACCAATCAAATCCTTTTATTTGGACAGAAAATGCATCAACAGCATCAGGATTGTATGTGTATCAATACATTGGGTTTGTGCATTTGTGCTCTTTAAATGACCACAGAGTTTAAAAGACAGACTCAATGCTATTGACTTATTTTGTAATGCTAATAAGGATATTTTTCATATAGTTAATTTTTATGCCATGCTATTTTACATTTGATTGATTTTTCTTTGCACTGGAATAGACCATGTTGAGCGATGTAAAAAATAACAATGGTCCTAACGTGTTTCCTGTTTTACATTTTTAAATTTCATAGTTTCCAAGAATCCCAAAAGGTCCACATGTTGGTAAATAATGTTATGACAGCGGTTTAAACGTTATGATTGAATTGACTTTTGTTACAGTTATGAAATAGTTTGATAACAAGCAGGAAATGTTCATGAGCCAATGACATCACCACCTTGAAATGGTCTATAGCAAAATAAATGTTGATAATGAGCACTGGATAAAGTTCATATTGTTTATAAACATTTTTCTTTAATTGCATTATGTAAACTAACTAAATTCTTGTTTTATGTGTTTTTGTTTAATACAGATCAGTCGCCTTTATTATATAAAGTATTTCAGAAAGGTAAAAATTAGTTTTGCTGAAAGTCAGTTTTTGCATAGATCTCTGATTTTATTCAGTAGTAACTGTTAATTGATTAAATCTCACTGGGTAAAACTAACAAGTACTCGAAGTAGTTTTTGAAAGGAGTCAAGTAATAAAATGCTTATTGAGTACTTAGTAGTAATAATAACTTTCAGACAATTGTAATGATGTAATATAGAATTCAATACTTTTTTTGAATTGACTTATCCAACACTGGTAAGTCAAAATTTGCTCAGTGACAGCTCTTGTACTTTTTTGAGTTGAGAATATACAGTGAAAGCAGTCAGAATGCTACTAGAAAAACATAAAAAAAATGGAATAAAACATACTATGTAATACTATACATAAGTACATCTAGAAACTTTCTCTGCTTCTTAAACATACATGCTTCATTCAGCGCATGGCGATCATCCATACAGGAACAATGGCCTCAGGAAAGCCTTCCTGCTTTTCCACGTCCAGGATGTTGAGGCCTGCTCTCTGAATGATGCCCTTCATGATGTCCAAGTGGCGAATGATGCTGCTGTCAATGGGGTCCAGCTTGCAGCCTTGCCGCGCCATATTGTCCTTTATGATGATCACACCGTTGGGCCTCAGGCTTTCCTTAGCACGCATTAAAAACTCCATCAGGTCCTTATCAGTAAGATGACCTGAAAAAAGCAAAACACTGTTAAAAATGCCACACAATTGAGGGTCCCAATACAAATCGATTAAGTTAACTTAATTGTTCTTACAAATTTAATTGGATTTAACACAAAAAATTAAGTTGTCCCCCCCAAAAAAACGAAGAAGTGTATTAAATGCAAGTAAAGACTGTACTTTAATGTTTATTTGTTTTCTTTGTGTGAAAATAAAATGGGTGTAATAATGTTATCTTATTCATCATAACAGATAATTTTATTTAAAACTGAAATGATTTACTTAGGGCAACCCAGTGGCGCAGTAGGTAGTGCTGTTGCCTCACAGCAAGAACGTCGCTGGGTCGCAGGTTCGAACCTCGGCTGGGCTGGGTCAGTTGGCGTTTCTGTGTGGAGTTTGCATGTTCTCCCTGGGTTTGCGTGGGTTTCCTCCGGGTGCTCCGGTTTCCCCCACAGTCCAAAGACATGCAGTACAGGTGAATTGGGTAGGCTAAATTGTCCATAGTGTATGAGTGTGAATGTGTGTGTGGAAGTTCCCAGAGATGGGTTGCGGCTGGAAGGGCATCCGCTGCGTAAAATCGTGCTGGATAAGTTGGCGGTTCATTCCGCTGTGGCGACCCCGCAAGGGACAAAGCCGACAAGAGAATGAATGAATGAATGATTTACTTATTCTATACTTTATCCCTTACTTGGTTTTACCCATTTGTCATTTTTTTTAACAACTAAAAATATAATTGAATGTATAAGAAACATGTATTTTATTTAATTTTTTTTTTTAAAACAAGATTTAAAATGATAATTGTCACAATCACCAGCAATCCAGGTTTGTAGATCGCTGGGAATCATTCACTTTTACTCAGGACTATAAATGGACTACAAATCCTGCCATGCACCACACACTCACACCTGCTCCAGTTTTTCGCTGATTGCTAACACACACACACACACACACACACACACACACACAAGTTCTGTTCAGAACTGATTACATAGACTTTAAAAGCAGCACAGACACAAACACCAGTTGCTGAGTTTTGTTTATATGTTATTGTGATCTTTACGACGTGTTTGCCTTGCCTTGTTTGACCCTTGTTTTGTTTTGTTTATGTTGTTAGCCGGCCGGTTCGACCTCTCGCCTGCTTATTCACCATTTTTCTGGATTTGCCTGCATGTTACCGTTTGCTCCTGATTGTGATCATTGCCTGACCATTCTTTTATAATAAATCCTGCATTTGGATCCGCAACTAGTTGTCAGCATCCCGTTATGTGACAATAATCACCAAGTAAAATGTCATCATATTATTAATTATTGCTGTAAATATGCCTATCAAGATTTTTGTTGGTGATAAAACTGTGAATGACAAAATGACAATTTATTTGGCGTCTGTCTTTGGTAAATTATGTTTAAAATGTATAATAAAAATACACTTAAAAATATTTAGGCTTAACAAATATGTATTCTGATTGCATACAAAATTTCCATCCATTTGGAATACATACTTTACATACTTTTAACATAATTAAACTAATAAACGTCATGTGCTTGATATTAGTTAGCTAAACATAATAATATAATACATAATAAGATTTTGGTAATATGTCAATACATCCAATATGTTTTAAATGCTTCTTATTAATTCATCTATTGTGTGGAGAATAGAGCTGCGTCAGTGACCCCTGTAATGTGAATGGGCCGCTAACAACAGGAGTGCGGATCCAAACGTCAGGCAAGCAACGGTCAACACAGGGTCAAACAGATGTACACAGGAAATCCAGAATCGTAGTGAAATCCACAGGCGAATATTCAAAACAGGCAGGAAACAGACAACATAAACAAACAAACAAAGCGAGGGTCAAACACGGCAAGACAAGACAAAGGAAACCGCGTCGTAATGTGTGTTTTAGTGTGTGTGCGCTGTTTTTAAAGTCCATGTATTCAATTTTAAACAGCTTCAGCTGTGTGTTAGCAATCAGCAGGAAAACCGGAACAGGTGTGAATGAGCGGTGCATGACTGAACTTGTAGTCCATATACCAGCGGACTTGTAGAATTTGCCAGATCGCTGGTGATTGTGACATAAGTAATCCGATCTCGTAGAATATATTGTAGATGTATTCATGTATTCATATTTTTTAACTGATTAAATCTAATAGTATTCGATTCTAACACATTTAAATTGATTCAAAGCAATCTGACAACATACATTTTAAAAACGGACAAATGAAATAAAATCAAAAGGTTACAAACAGTTAATGATAAACTTCATTCAGTTTTTTTTTTTCTCATTTTTTTTTTTTTTTTGAGTGTACAATTAAACAAGACATAAAATAAAAATAAAATTAACCAGGACATATTCACTAATCACTCACTAAATTAAGTTCGAATATTTTTTGATACCTGGAAACCTCTTTTTGTCTTCATATACTCTTGTCATTCTTTACTGCAATCCTCCTTTTAAAAAATATGTGTGTACGATCTAATGATCTATGTCTTTAAAAAACTGTCATCACTGTCAATCATAGGAATGCAATCATTCAGAAGTTCTTTCAGAAGTCTTTATATGGCTTTAAATGGTATCATGTAGATATCTCTGTCACTGGTGTCAAATATACACACAGACAGCATGTGAGAGAGATGAAATTGTATACTGCAACACAAGAATCCGTCTAGCATACAGCTGCTCTCGTTACACCAAATGGGAAAAGAGAGCTACTAAAATAAGCAAAAGTAGGTAGGCAGAAAACAGTAAATGCAAGCTAATCATCATTGCAGAATATGTAAGGCAAGGAATAATTGACAGTGTGCCATTGAATCATAAGAAAACAATGTGGTTGTTAGACCTCAGGTGTACATTATTTTCACTACTTCAGCTGTGTTTATATCTCGAGCTACTTCAGCTGTGTTTATATCTCAAACTACTTCAGCTGTGTTTATATCTCAAACTACTTCAGCTGTGTTTATATCTCGAGCTACTTCAGCTGTGTTTATATCTCAAACATCTTCAGCTGTGTTTATATCTCAAACTACTTCAGCTGTGTTTATATCTCGAACTACTTCAGCTGTGTTTATATCTCGAGCTACTTCAGCTGTGTTTATATCTCAAACTACTTCAGCTGTGTTTATATCTCGAACTACTTCAGCTGTGTTTATATCTCGAACTACTTCAGCTGTGTTTATTTTTCAAACTACTTCAGTTGTGTTTATATCTCGAACTACTTCAGCTGTGTTTATATCTCAAACTACTTCAGCTGTGTTTACATCTCGAGCTACTTCAGCTGTGTTTATATCTCAAACTACTTCAGCTGTGTTTATATCTCAAACTACTTCAGCTGTGTTTATATCTCGAACTACTTCAGCTGTGTTTATATCTCAAACTACTTCAGCTGTGTTTATATCTCAAACTACTTCAGCTGTGTTTATATCTCAAACTACTTCAGCTGTGTTTATATCTCAAACTACTTCAGCTGTGTTTATATCTCAAACTACTTCAGCTGTGTTTATATCTCAAATTACTTCAGCTGTGTTTATATCTCAAACTACTTCAGCTGTGTTTATATCTCAAACTACTTCAGCTGTGTTTATATCTCAAACTACTTCAACTGTGTTTATATTTCAAACTACTTCAACTGTGTTTATATCTCCAACTACTTCAGCTGTGTTTATATCTCAAACTACTTCAGCTGTGTTTATATCTTAAATTACTTCAGCTGTGTTTATATCTCAAACTACTTCAGCTGTGTTTATATCTCAAACTACTTCAGCTGTGTTTATATCTCAAACTACTTCAACTGTGTTTATATTTCAAACTACTTCAGCTGTGTTTATATCTCGAACTACTTTAGCTGTGTATATATCTCGAACTACTTCAGCTGTGTTTATATCTCAAACTACTTCAGCTGTGTTTATATTTCAAACTACTTTAGCTGTGTTTATATCTCGAACTACTTCAGCTGTGTTTATATCTCGAACTACTTCAGCTGTGTTTATATTTCAAACTACTTTAGCTGTGTTTATACCTCAAACTACTTCAGCTGTGTTTATATCATGAGCTACTTTAGCTGTGTTTATATCTCAAACTACTTCAGCTGTGTTTATATCTCGAACTACTTCAGCTGTGTTTATATTTCAAACTACTTTAGCTGTGTTTATATTTCAAACTACTTCAGCTGTGTTTATATCTCGAACTACTTCAGCTGTGTTTATATCTCTGACTACTTCTGCTGTGTTTATATCTCGAGCTACTTCAGCTGTGTTTATATCACGAGCTACTTTAGCTGTGTTTATATCTCAAACTACTTCAGCTGTGTTTATATCTCGAACTACTTTAGCTGTGTATATATCTCGAACTACTTCAGCTGTGTTTATATCTCAAACTACTTCAGCTGTGTTTATATCTCAAACTACTTCAGCTGTGTTTATATCTCAAACTACTTCAGCTGTGTTTATATCTCAAACTACTTCAGCTGTGTTTATATCTCAAACTACTTCAGCTGTGTTTATATCTCGAACTACTTTAGCTGTGTTTATATCTCGAACTACTTCAGCTGTGTTTATATCTCGAACTACTTCAGCTGTGTTTATATCTCGAACTACTTTTACTGTGTTTATATCTCAAACTACTTCAGCTGTGTTTATATCTCGAACTACTTCAGCTGTGTTTATACCTCCAACTACTTCAGCTGTGTTTATATCTCCAACTATTTCAGCTGTGTTTATATCTCGAGCTACTTCAGCTGTGTTTATATCTCAAACTACTTCAGCTGTGTTTATATCTCAAACTACTTCAGCTGTGTTTATATCTCAAACTACTTCAGCTGTGTTTATATCTCGAACTACTTTAGCTGTGTTTATATCTCGAACTACTTCAGCTGTGTTTATATCTCGAACTACTTCAGCTGTGTTTATATCTCGAACTACTTTTACTGTGTTTATATCTCAAACTACTTCAGCTGTGTTTATATCTCGAACTACTTCAGCTGTGTTTATACCTCCAACTACTTCAGCTGTGTTTATATCTCCAACTATTTCAGCTGTGTTTATATCTCGAGCTACTTCAGCTGTGTTTATATCTCGAACTACTTCAGCTGTGTTTATATCTCGAACTACTTCAGCTGTGTTTATATCTCAAACTACTTCAGCTGTGTTTATATCTCAAACTACTTCAGCTGTGTTTATATCTCAAACTACTTCAGCTGTGTTTATATCTCAAACTACTTCAGCTGTGTTTATATCTCAAACTACTTCAGCTGTGTTTATATCTCAAAATACTTCAGCTGTGTTTATATCTCAAACTACTTCAGCTGTGTTTATATCTCAAACTACTTCAGCTGTGTTTATATCTCAAACTACTTCAGCTGTGTTTATATCTCAAACTACTTCAGCTGTGTTTATATCTCGAACTACTTTAGCTGTGTTTATATCTCGAACTACTTCAGCTGTGTTTATATCTCCAACTATTTCAGCTGTGTTTATATCTCGAGCTACTTCAGCTGTGTTTATATCTCGAACTACTTTAGCTGTGTTTATATCTCGAACTACTTCAGCTGTGTTTATATCTCCAACTATTTCAGCTGTGTTTATATCTCGAGCTATATCGTGTTTATATCTCGAACTACTTCAGCTGTGTTTAAATCTCGAACTACTTAAGCTGTGTTTATATCTCAAAATAATTGCTTGCCTTAATGTTCATCAGCCAATCAGAATCAATCATTCAACTGGCTCATTGTAAAACATAAATGAATCCATAAAATAATAATGCATCCATCTACTCACAGGCGACCCACTGCATCCAGATGACATCGTATTTCTTTCTGGAGGGAGTGAATTCCTGCAGATTGTACAGGTAGTAGGACTCCACCCGGTCTGCATAATCACCGAGGTAACACTCATGGGCGTGCAGGATGAACTCCTCCATCATGTCTAACATCTCCATTGACTCAAACACAGGGAACAGAACCCCTTTAGACACTCTGCCGATTCCACAGCCGCAGTCTAACGCACGCTTGGTGCCAGCCTTTCCTGGACCCTGTTAGGAATAGACGTGCCAATATTCAATAATACTGTGTATAATGATAATGAACATGCAATATATTGTTGTCATGGGCACTTCAAAACTTTTAGAATGGCATTTAAGAATATTTAGATTATTTAGATACACTGTTAACATTTTTTTAAATTATACAGTATTTAACTGTAATATGAACTGTAATTTACTGTATGCAGTATGTTACTGTATTTTAGTTGCATTGTGAAAATCACTCTATATTTTACAGTAAAGATATACAAAATACACAATAGAGCAAGATAACTTGTGCTGTAAATGTAAAAACAGTATTTTTGTTGTCACTGATTTACAGTAAATTACTAGCGAACTGCTCCCAGTAAGTTACTGTAGATTCTACAGGAAATTGTTAACAGTGTATTTTATTGGCAGTGGTATTCATCGCAGCATCAAATGCTTGAAAACCTCATTGACTATTTATTTTCAAACATAAATATGTAATTTTCACATGTTAATCTGGCCTATGAGATGCATGAGAAATTCAGATTCGTTCAGATTCAGATTCAAATTGAAATTTGTTAACACTTTACAATAAGGCTCCAATTGGTAACTGTAGTTCATTAAACTAAACTGATGATGAAAACTACTTGCAAAGCATTTGTTAATCTTAGTTAATGTTATAAGTACATTTTTATATACATTGGAATTCAAATCTTTTGACATTTTTATAATAACTTATAAAGTTCAATTGTATTTTTTAAACATTATATTGTAAATTTTGATTAAAAAATCTTCAACAATTATTGCAACAAGTAAATACTACAACAAAATCAATTAACATTTTGCAAAGATATTTTTGATGAGATGTAAAACTAAAGGCTTCAAGTCTAGGTTCATAGTCTTTAACTTTTTAAAGGAGAACAGCTGATCACTATTTATGAAGCAAATGCGATTGGCAGCTTGGATGTGTTAATTAAGCTCATGTTTCACATGTTATAGAGAACCTATGGCTTTTCTGATCTTCAGGACTTGTTATCTAAAGGTACAGCTGAAATCAGAATTATTAAACCCCCTTTGAATTTTTTTTCTTTTTCAAATATTTCCCAATTGATGTTTAACAGAGCAAGGACATTTTCACAGTATGTCTGATATTTTTTCTTTTGAAGAAAGTCTTATTTGTTTTATTTTGGCTAGAATAAAAGCAGTTTTTAATTTTTTAAAAACCATTTTAAGGTCAAAATTATTAGCCCCTTTAAGCTATCTTTTTAATCGATAGTCTACAGAACAAATCATCGTTATACAATAACTTGCCTAATTACCCTAACCTGTCTAGTTAACCTAATTAACCTAGTTAAGCCTTTAAATGTCACTTTAAGCTGTATAGAAGTGTCTTGAAAAATATCTAGTAAAATATTATGTTCTGTCATCATGGCAAAGATAAAGTAAATCAATTATTAGAAATGAGTTATTAAAACTATTATGTTTAGAAATGTGTTGGAAAAACTCTCTCTCTGTTAAACAGAAATTGGGGATAAAAATAAACAGGGGGGCTAATAGTTCAGGGGACTAATAATTCTGACTTTAACTGTAACACATTGGAATTCAAGTCTTTTGAAATTTTCAATAATAACTAATAAAGTTCAATTGCATTTTTTTAAACATTATATTGTAAATTTGGATAAAAATCTTCAGCAATTATTGCAACAAGAAAATAATACAACAAAATCATTTAACATTTTGCAAAGATATTTTTGATGAGATGAAAAACTAAAGGCTTCAAGTCTAGGTACATAGTCTTTAACTTTTTAAAGGAGAACAGCTGATCACTATTTATGAGCAAATGCGATTGGCAGCTTGGATGTGTTAATTAAGCTCATGTTTCACATGTTATAGAGAACCTATGGCTATTCTAATCTTCAGGACTTGCCATCTAAAGGTATGTGAGAACAGTGAAAAGGCAAAATGCAACTGAAGACTACAATATGCAAAATGGTTGTCTGCGCTTATGATGGGTCTGATATTTACAAATGTTATATATGTAAATATATGATGATATTATATTTATATAAATAATAATATTTATAATGATATTATAATGATACTGATATGTTAATATTACAACATGCCATGTTTTTCAGACTTTATATATTGGCAAAAGTGACTCATAAAATCTTGTTCCCATTTGATGTTTTAAAATAACATTTATTTTTAAAACTCAAATTTTAGAGTCTATGTTTCTTATTCTTATTCTTATTCATAATTAAACTAAATAATTCAGTATGCAATGAGTAGAAAACAATTCATACAACAAACTTCTTCAGGAACTGTCTTGAGCCTTCAAGGTCAATGTCTGATATTTCCACAAAATCTCCCATCATGCCCTCTTCTGATGGTGGCACGTCCTTGTAGAAGTTCTGTGCTCTGTAGTAAAACTGCTTCTCCCCTTTAATGTACTCACAGGTCAAGGCATAGAGTTTCACTGTAGGCCAAGAAACATAAAGACATTTACATCATATTGGACAATATTGTTTTGGGAATTTTGAATTCCGATTTATTTACATGACATCCAATTAGAAAATCCTTTATGCAATTTCACTGTTCATTTTCATGACAACACACTTTAAAAATGCTGGGTTGTTTAACCCAAGTTCCGGTAAATATTGAGGAAAAACCATTGATTTAAAAATGAATTCTGAAAATTTTACCCAACCATTGGGATTGCTGTAATTTATCCAAATTTGGGTTTAAACTATTCAGAATTTTGGAGTGTGTGGCAATCAGACAGGCTGAAAATGAGCACTTTTAAAATTGGGTTTCAAATAGAATTAGTTTTATCATAACAGTCTCTGCATACACAAAAGTAATTTTGTGACGACTGACCTCAAAAATGCTTTTTTCAATTAAATTTAAATTATACTTTTAACACAACAGTTGGGTTTGTCCCAATTATATATATCCAAAAATGTATAAATAACAGCAACAAAAGACTATTACAATTGAAGCAAAGGCAAGCAGAAAATACAAGCTAAAAGTAAAGAAAATGACATCTAACACAGATAAAATGTGACAAATACACTGTTCTAATTTGCTTAATCAACGTGAACAAGGATCGTTTTGATTATGTTCGTGTCTGTATGCTAAATATTTAATTTTTTTATGTGTTAGCTGTTGTCATGAACCAATAGTCATTAGAAATTAAACATAAGATCATTGAACATTTATATATAGAAATATAAAGGTCAGCTCAAAGCCATAGCATCTCAGGGGAATGTGTTAAACGATGAAGTTTCCAAGCATGCATTTGTGTATTCTCACTCACTTTGCACAACACCATTGAGTCATTAGTTGTTCTTGGAAAGGTATCATTATTAATAGCATCAAGTGATAATGGGGTAACACATCTAAACTTCTGAGATCCCAGTGTTGAAACCCTTTTTTCTTTCAGCAAACTGGACTGAAATGCCAAGATTGGCAAGTTGGTATTGACAGTGTTGTATTACAGCACCATGGAATGCTTTATTGCTGGCCCATTTAAAGGTTTAGATGGTTTAAAGCAATTCGCTTTCTGTCAACATAAGCTAAATGTCAGCTTAAATCCAGCTGGAACATCTGCTCCCTCAAAGTGCTGGTCATTTAAAGGACATACATACCAGTCATCAGGTCAATGCATGCTTGGAAATTTGAGGCAAGCATCAGATCATCAGATAATTAGTGGGAAGATCTTGCTGAAGTGTTATAGGTGAGAGAACTGGCAGGGTGAGTGGATTGTGATACCGAAACTGCGAGCAGGGTTTGTCATGTGAACCACTGGTTCAGTAGTCCAAAGTCAAAAATAGTAACACCGGGCAGTGTTTCCTTGTGGACTGTTTTATTTTGGTCCTGTATATTTTTTGTTCACACTCTGTATAGCTTAACGCTCAGCCATCTGCTTTGCCTTTCTTGTAGAAGGGCAACAGTAACATGACATGTTAGCATTAATAAATATTTCTGCTTTAAAAGCCAAAACAGACATTAATGTAATTTTTTTGCATTGTGTTAATGTAGCTTTGTTCTAATTAAAAAAGGGGATTTAAAGTTCCCATAATGTTTTACATGGGCCTGGAAAAGAAAAATAAACACTGAAATTATGTTATTTTAATTTAATGTTAGATACTAAGGTTAGTTTCAGCATGTTAATAGTTAATGTTATTGAAAGCTAGCTAATTAGGTGTGCGTTTCTGAAAACCATCGTTAGCCAACTAAGGTAGCAAGTTCTGTCATTACAAACATAGTTTGTTGATTTGGCAATTCCCAAATTCATCGTTTCAACGAACATTTGCAAACTGCATTGCAAACTTCTACGCTTGCAACTACACCTCTGGAGCTGTAGAAACATAGTTCCTGGCTGTGTTCTATTCCCAGTTACCTCCACTATGCCCTATTCGTTTAGAACATCCTAACTTTTAAACTTGGAATTATTTAAAAAAAAAAAAAAAAAGCATTAAGGTCATCTCTCTTAGGTGTAATTTGCTTTCAAAGTATTTTTACAGTTCAGGTTTAGCGATCTTCATGTTGACAATTGTGTTCTCTTCGCAGTGCACTTTGAAAACATTGATGTCATTTTGAACACAGCCGTGGCTCATGACGATAGCTGTATGTGACCTATTATTTAAAAAAGCGGAATTTCTGTTACGTCTCCAAAGCTTGTGAAAACAAAAAAACATAGCATACTTTTATATCTTTTAATTTATAGTAGGTTATTTATTAAATATCTGTACTGTGTATGACATGGGCCTGTTGGTTAGAACATTTCTGCAGTGAGGTGCATGTGTCAAATTGTAAAAGTAGACTTTTCAAAAAATAAATAAATTATAATAATCATCATCATCATCATTATATTATTAATATTATTATTATTAAAGTATGATTTTTTTTCATTTCCTAATAAATAATATATATTACATTTCATTTTTTAATAAATAGCCTCATTATTTATTTATTTATTTATTTATATGATTTATATATGATATTAAAATACGTGTTAGCTTTTGTAAGTGATTTTATGTTTTTGAATAGAACATGTAATGTTCTCAATAATATTTGTAAAGGTAACACAGGCCCTATATGTGCCATTTACATATATTTCAATTAATATGGAAAACGAGTGCATGTTTTTACCAAAACTAATATTGGATTTTTTTTTAAGACTGTAAAACAATATAATTTGCACAAAGAAATGATGGGGTTCTTCTTTAAAGAAGTTGTTACTCCACCTCTTTTAGAGCATCATTATGGACATTTTACATTATAACTAACGTGGATCAAACGATAGATCTGTGACAGAGAAATTACAGGTTTTGGGAAACACTCGTCACTACCTTGTTCTTTTCCAAACGATGCATCATACTATGATAGTTCAGCCGCAAGTTACGTCGTTGTTTGGGAAACGCACCCCAGATCATTTGGCAGAATTACAAATGTGGATAATACATTTAATCGATGCAAAATAGAAAAGAACAATATTATCTGCCATAGATATACAACCTTAATGATTTTATATCAAGTACTGTATATTTGATCATTTATGTGAAGATTTGTTTTACATGTATTATGTCATCCATTTTTTTTCCTGTGCTGTATTATAATGTTTTCTTATTCTTATTTAAATAGCTTATCAGTTATAATACAAATTAGTGTAACTGCAGCTGTTGATAGAAATCTGGCTTCTGAACTGACTGACCAATAGCTCACAGTAACAGTGACATACTGGATTAATCGCTTCCACAGTTTACACTACTCACATTTTAAATAACTGTGTGGACATGTGAAAATACAAGCCAACAATCATCAGATACTGTCAACAATACTAAAACCTCAAAAACAATTATATTAAATTAACGGTTTAAAGAGAGCATTACATTGTTCACAAAGTATTTTTAATGTTTTACCAATATTAACACCATCATGGCTATTTATGACCTTGGTTGTCATTGCTGTTAATGCACTATGTCTATTTTATTTTTATTCTATTCTATTTTTAGAGGAGTGGACCAGGACCCCCTCTTCTCTCCCCCCTACCACGCCAGACGACAACCTCAAAACATTATGCAATTTTGAGTGTGCCTCACACAGGTGAGTGGGCTTGACAAACCACCTATAAAAAACACACTCTTTCAACTCTTTGCACTTTAACAGACACTTGCACCAGTTTTGCACATTTGCAGACACTTTATTATAATCACTACATATCTGAGAAAAAAAAACAAATAAAAACATCATGAATTTATTAAGTGTGCTTCACACAGGTGAGTGGGGTTGACAAACCACCTGTAGAAATATCCCTATTCTAGCACTAACAGTTTCTTTGTATAATTAGCACTTGTTGTGTGTTGTTGTGTACAATTACTTAATTGTTAGTCGCTTTGGACAGAAGTGTCTGCTAATTGACTAAATGTCCAAATTTGTGGGTAGATTTCAAGCATTTTCTATTAAACTGGAATGATATGAAACAAACGTTTAATTTACAATATGCAAAACCGAATGCATTAATAATGTAAAATAATGCAAAATGTCAACCCTTCTGTTTTTCCCTGGATTCTGCTGTATTTTACAATTCTATCCCACTATCATCTCATAAAGGTATTTTCCCATATTTCTCCTGTGTTTTTAATCTTTCTATGAAGGGTGGCAGTAAACATTAAAGAACCGATCCTCCCTATATGCAACCAAAGACTATAGAATACACAAGACATGTCACTCGTATCTTTTTTAATGGGGAAAAGTGTATCGGGCATTATGGTGAATAAAGCCCGCCTTCTAGTACAGGAGCCAATCATCGATCTCTATATGGTGAATAAAGCCCGCCTTCTAGTACACGAGCCAATCATTGATCACTATAGAGTGATGATATGCCGGGGGAGGGGCTCGGACCAGACATGAGTTTCTGCAGATTTTGTGTGATTTGGACATTTATAAATGAAACTTAAGACACAGGTGTTGTTTGATTTTATTAGTGATTCCTAATATGAAATTCAATCGTATGCTTGGCAAGCAGTTTTGAAGAATTTAATGTTTCCCCATTCAGACAGAATGCCCGAGCATACTGCCCGAGAGGCGTTTCAAAGATGGCAGCCAAGTGAAATGACTTGCCTTAAAGGGACATTGACGCAACCTATACCGCTGAATCACCAGGGGACAGCCCTTGCTCTTAAATGTGAATTTGATCTGTGCTTTCTGTTTATTTAGGCATGAAAACACTTTGAAATAAATTTAAAAATAGCGAGATTCCCTTCCTTTCAGGCGCCGCTGTCCCTCCTTTGCAATCCTCAACAGTCGGTATATCCCTTATTTTCACATCCCATTGTTGATATGGCATAAATGTGACAGGGAACATTTGACTCTGATTGTGGTTTAAATTATTGACAATAACAGAGCTGACATTTTTCACTATTTTCGCTTTGGCTTAAAATGCAAATCTTATATCAGATATCATATGACATGTCTAAAGCAGGATTTAAGGCTTTTTCTACATATTATTGTTTTTAAAAAGTTAATAGGAAATTCACTTAAACATCACAAAACCAGAGTTTATTAATGAATTAATCTAATGTTAATGTATCCTAAATATTTTACACATATTAATGAGAGAAGAGCTAGTACAGTTGAATCCTCAATGCCTTCCGGATTCAAGTGACAAAACAAAGTCACATGTTTATTCTCTCAGTGCTTATAACAGATTGTTATGCCTTTTTATATTCGATGTAACAGAGTTGTTCAACGTAGAGACACAAAATGTATATATTTATGACTGAAATTACAAATAATAAAGAAAATAGATGTTTCATGCAAATGCTTATTTAACTTAGTAGAGTAAAAACTAGATTAAAAAAATTGAATGTATGATTCAGGAGACAGTCAACAATCTTTAAGTTAATATTTTCAAGACAAAATGTCTCTAAATACACATTCAGACATTTTTAATGAGCGAAATTGATTTAATTTATGTTATTCAAAGTTAGGTTTTTGATAATAGAAAGTATCTGGGAGACACAAAATGCACCTACAAGTCTATAAAATCATACACAGTTATGCAATAATGCTAAAAATAGTCACATCAATAAGCTCTCATCGACTACTGAATTAAGTAAATTAAACATTAAAATGTTGTTAAGCAGTATCTGCTCAATTTTTAAAAAGCTTTAGGGACACATGTGTGTGTTTTATGAATAATAATGAACACAGACTAAATAATCAATGTGAATTTGTACTGACACAACTCAGTAATTCCAGCTGGATTTGCAGTGAATATCAGGAAAGCTCATAATTAATATAAGCAGTCCTTACCCAGAGGAATCTGCTCCAGAAGATACAGGTAGCTGGCAAAGAACTCTTTCCTCAATGTTTTGTGCAAGTGGAAAGACATGCTGTGCTTGCACATCTCATCATCCGTCTTCGCCCAGCGGTCTCTGAAGGCTTGATGTGTCCCGCTAAACTCCATAATAGAGGTGGAATCAGACATTCTGAATCTTGTGGCCCAAACAAACTGAAGTGAGAGTATGTGTGTCTTTGGAAGAAGTGCTGAAGACACCGCAGTGCTGCTGCTATATCTGTAGGAGGCCTCTGATTACTGACCGATGGGATGTTCTTTTCTCAGCAGAGTGCTTAAAACTACCACATCTTATCAGATCACCTGCTTTTCGCCGATTGAAAAAGGGAAGGCTAAGATTGCTTCAGAAGAGGGGTGGTGCCACCTTCTCCATTTCCAGAAGAAGCCCCTTCTCCTAAGTTCCACAGACATATCTAGAATGGCATATTAGTGCATATCAGCATATGAACCAGGAGGTCGTGCATTCATTCACAGCTAGTGACAAGTGGCTCATGTAGTGGCTATTCTTAGCACTGTCTTCTCATGTTTGTATACACACCGCATCAGTGGTAAATTGAATGTGGTAAGGAAAGATCAAAGACAAATCTAATTTGAACATGGTGTCGCTGCTTATTGTTTGCATGCATCTGTTCTGTCACCGGTGGCAATACTGAATTGATAAAATGTCCATTTTGATGTAAATAATGAAAAAGCTGAGAGTGAAAGAGAGAAAATTGTGGATTTGATATCAGTCTTCTCATTTTAAGTCATGTCAGCGCATGGGTCATGTGTTGCTCATATGATTGCAGTTTGTAATCAATTGCCAAATGATCATCACCTTAGTGTGTGGGATATTCAGTCAACCAAAACTGAACCAGTGCTTAATTTAGAAATGCATGCTCAATGCAATTAGAGGAGACTGTTTATAAATAATGTTGATCCTACAAAGTTGGACTACAAAAAGCTGTGTTAATATGTGGGACAATCGATAGCTCATAGCTAAATACTGTCATATTTAGTTTAAAATAAATGGCATTAAAAGCTATGATCGTATTACAGATGATTCTTGGGATGATTACACTCAAAAAATATATTTGGCTGCTTGTCAGAACTACTTATTTAAAAATGAGCATAAACCATGCAATTCTTAAGGTTTTTTTGGGACAACCTAATTTGTTTATGTTCGATCCACTTAAATTTGTACAAATGATTGAGTTGACTTAATTGATTTGTGTTAGGACAACATAAAGGAAAGTGTGAAACTCAACATTTTTTTTACAATGTACTATTAGACAGCTGTTTTAGTGTTAGTTTTCTGAAATGTTGTTTACATACGCTGCCAACAAGAACAAATGTTCTTTCAGTTACATTGATATAATGTTTGTTCAGAGTTATCTGGTCTTTATAAATACTCTTTAAATGTTATTTATGCATTGTTTTTGGAACATTTTAGCTGTATTTTCTCCATTCAAATATTGGAAATATTCAAGTTACATTAAAATATAGGGAGAAAAGACTCTTTTCTAAGCACTTGCTTTTTTGTTTGTTAAATTTTGACATTTTAAATGCTCAGAAAACATTGAAAAACAGTGTTTTCCTAATGGGAATGTTAGAAAAACATTAAAGAGTTGTAAACTATGCTTTGTTTTTTGGATATCTTTATAAATCTTAAAAATATGACAACATAAATAAATATATAATATTTGTACTACATATTCTGCTAGTATATAATACTGGCAAAATATATTAAAAGCAATTCTAACAAATATTTATGCGAAAACAGATAGGATTAAAACTGTAAAGGCAGGTGTACAAATGCAACTGAACTGGAGATGTATAGCTCGGCAAATTAGGAAAATTAGAAAAACAAAAATTGAGTTAATATAAAACTATAAGCCTACATTTATATATATAAAGTTATTAAACTATGTAAAGCAATGGTCTCAAACTCAATTGCTGGAGGGCCGCAGCTCTGCATAGTCTCTAGTAGTCTTGAATACCTGAACACCTACTGTAGATTAGTTGGATCAGCTATGTTTGATTAGGGTTGGAGCAAAACTGTGCAGAACTGCGACCCTCCAGGAATCGAGTTTGAGACCTACAGTATGATGTAAAGCTCATGCATTTCAACTGAGCGATAACTTTACGTACCTCCACGTGTACAGGTGGCGCTAAAAGTTTGTGTGCGTATTTCTTCTTCTGCCCTCTTTCGCGGAAGCACAGTACACACCCATAGCAACACAAACATCAGCATCCTGTCAGAACAGAAACGATGAAGCAGTGCAGACATTAGACCAACAACATCAAAACGTCTCACAGAAATCAGCCGGGGAGCTTCATTCTATTCAGCCGGCAATGCAAGCGGACGACGCCAGATATTTAAAACGGTGAGGCTTTTGTGTGAGTCGTTGCGTGCTCTGTCTGATACAATCAACTGTTAGGATCAAGCTTGAGCTTAACACAGCAGAATAACGACTAAAATGCCTCTAAATATTGTATCTGGGATGTAACATATTGATATTTTCTCTCTGTGTGTGTATGTGAAAATATTTAGTTGGCTTTCTGGAATTCAGTTTATGTGTGTATGATCATCATAATGAAGGAAATTTACGTCACCGCCGTCATCGTTATATTAAAAGGTTCAATAATATAAACAAAATTAAAATAAAACTTCCCAAACACACTACATAATACTGTATGTAAAACTAGCCAAACATGCGACATATATGTGAATTTAGCCTAACAAACTACATATATCGTATCTACAACTAGCCAAACTACTGTAGGGATAATAAAAAAATTAAACGTAAATGTAAAATTATCCAAACACACTACATATACTCAATGTAAAACTAGCAAAACATGCTACATATATGTAAAATTAGCCAAACACACAATCGTATGTAAGGTAGCCAAACTACTGTCTGGATCGTCAAACATGCTACATGCATGTAAAATTATCCAAACACACTACATTATACTGTATGTAAAACTAGCCAAACATGCTACATATATGTAATACTAGTAAAACCACGCTACATATACTGTATTTAAAACTAGCTATACTACTGTCAGGATCGTCAAAGATGTAACATATATGTAAAACTAGCCAAACAAGCCATGAAAATATACTATAGTAATTTATAGTAAATACTATAGTGTTTTTTCAGCCATACTGACACTGACACCTTCAATAGAGATAGAGATGTTGCACAAACAGCTAAAATGTTGCTAGAATTAGTTTTATGTATGGGCGATATAAATTGCATTACCAAAAATTATTGAGCTCATGTTCATGTATTATGTGATAAGTTGTTATATTGATTATTGTGACAGGCCTAAATTTAGTTTATATTTATGTGAAGGAAATATGTTAATATGTGCATACTAATGATTAATAATTATAAATAAAAACCTTCACAATAGTCATCATAATGTTAATAGCTTCATTGAAATAAATATTGTTTACATGGTATAAAACACCACAAATATCTGTAAACGTTGTTTTGTTAGATGTTGAATTAATATTTGCTGTACAGGGAGTGCAGAATTATTAGGCAAATGAGTATTTTGACCACATCATCCTCTTTATGCATGTTGTCTTACTCCAAGCTGTATAGGCTCGAACGCCTACTACCAATTAAGTATATTAGGTGATGTACATCTCTGTAATGAGAAGGGGTGTGGTCTAATGACATCAACACCCTATATCAGGTGTGCATAATTATTAGGCAACTTCCTTTCCTTTGGCAAAATGGGTCAAAAGAAGCACTTGACGGGCTTCGAAAAGTCAAAAATAGTGAGATATCTTGCAGAGGGATGCAGCACTCTTAAAATTGCCAAGCTTCTGAAGCTTGATCATCGAACAATCAAGCGTTTCATTCAAAATAGTCAACAGGGTCGCAAGAAGCGAGTGGAAAAACCAAACCAAAAACCAAGTAGCAAAATAACTGCCCATGAACTGAGAAAAGTCAAGCGTGCAGCTGCCAAGATGCCACTTGCCACCAGTTTTGCCATATTTCAGAGCTGCAACATCACTGGAGTGCCCAAAAGCACAAGGTGTGCAATACTCAGAGACATGGCCTAGGTAAGAAAGGCTGAAAAACGACCACCACTGAACAAGACACACAAGCTGAAACGTCAAGACTGGGCCAAGAAATATCTCAAGACTGATTTTTCTAAGGTTTTATGGACTGATGAAATGAGAGTGAGTCTTGATGGGCCCGTGGCTGGATCGGTAAAGGGCAGAGAGCTCCAGTCCGACTCAGACGCCAGCAAGGTGGAGGTGGAGTACTGGTTTGGGCTGGTATCATCAAAGATGAGCTTGTGGGGCCTTTTCGGGTTAAGGATGGAGTCAAGCTCAACTCCCAGTCCTACTGCCAGTTTCTGGAAGACACCTTCAAGCAGTGGTACAGGAAGAAGTCTCCATCCTTCAAGAAAAACATAATTTTCATGCAGGACAATGCTCCCTCACACGCGTCCAAGTACTCCACAGTGTGGCTGGCAAGAAAGGGTCTAAAAGAAGAAAAACTAATGACATGGCCTCCTTGTTCACCTGACTTGAACCCCATAGAGAACCCGTGGTCCATCATCAAATGTGAGATTTACAAGGAGGGAAAACAGTACACCTCTCTGAACAGTGTCTGGGAGGCTGTGGTTGCTGCTGCACGCAATGTTGATGGTGAACAGATCAAAACACTGACAGAATCCATGGATGGCAGGCTTTTGAGTGTCCTTGTAAAGAAAGGTGGCTATATTGGTCACTGATTTGTTTTTGTTTTGTTTTTGAATGTCAGAAATGTATATTTGTGAATGTTGAGATGTTATATTGGTTTCACTGGTGAAAATAAATTATTGAAATGGGTATATATTTGTTTTTTGTTAAGTTGCCTAATAATTATGCACAGTAATAGTCACCTGCACACACAGATATCCTCCTAAAATAGCTAAAACTAAAAACAAACTAAAAACTACTTCCAAAAATATTCAGCTTTGATATTAATGAGTTTTTTGGGTTCATTGAGAACATGGTTGTTGTTCAATAATAAAATTAATCCTCAAAAATACAACTTGCCTAATAATTCTGCACTCCCTGTATGTATGTGTCACTGCAAACTATCAGCGTATTCAGTCCGCTCCTTCAAATTCAACTTCAGTTTGATTAAAGTTTAATTAAAGCTTCATTAAATAAGTAAAATAATTACAAACTAAATACTTAAATTAAAATGTATTGTTGTGACACCATGATGGCAATACAGTACAGCATAATTCATTCATTTTTCTTCGGCTTAGTCCCTTTATTCATCAGTGGTCACCACAGCAGAATAAACCGCCAACTTATCCATCATCTGTTTTACACAACAGATGCCCTTCCAGCTGCAACCCAGTACTGGGAAACATCCATACACACTTATTCACACACATACACTACAGCCAATTTAGTTTATTAAATTCACCTACACCACAGTCTTTGGACTGTGGGGAAAACTGGAGCACCCAGAGGAAACCCATGCGAACAAGGGGAGAACATGCAAATTCCAAAGAACGTGCTAACTGGCCCACCCGGGACTCGAACCAGTGACCTTCTTGCTGTGAGGCGACAGTGCTAACCACTGAGCCACCGTGTCGCCCCTAAGACGGCATAATGTTTACTCTATTATAATAAAGAATATAATCATGTAAAAGTTTCCATGTTACTCACAAGGTACTTTGAAATGTTGTTGTATTTAAATCTTATGAAAAAAAAAGACTTAATCTTGGCATAATCAAACTTCTGTACACCGTACAAACCATCTTTCACAGGTAAATAAATAAACAAATTGAATTCAAGTTGGAAAAATGCATAATCAAATAAATGGTCTGTAATGTTTTGTGTTCAGGAAATATAAGGGTGGTAGTTTAGATGTCCACCCCACAGAAAAAGCCCTCGTTGTCCAGTATGAAGTGGAAGCCACAATCTTGGGCGAGATGGGAGACCCAATGCTGGGAGAACGCAAGGAGTGCCAGAAGATGTAAGAATATTTGTTATAATAATAATTTGTAATTATATATAGGGTTATTCAAAAGAATACCACAACTTTGAAAATCTGTTTTTAATCAAAGAAGCATGATGAAACCTTGGGTAATTAATCAATGTGAAGAGTACTTAACAGAGTTTTTTTCAGTAGAAAACAAGTTCATAGATGTTCAATATGACCCTGTAGGGATAATTTACAGTTTTAACCCAAAGAATGAGCAGAGATAAAGAAGAGCCGGAGTCAGAGATTCAAATAAATAAAGTTTACTGAAGATAGTTTGCAGTTTCATCAGCAGAAGCCAGCTTCAACACTCGCAATGAGTTTCTAGGCCGCTCTGCTTACAATCACAAATCAATAACAATTATACTCTCTACACAAGACCAGAAAGGGTGTGATTCAGGTAACAGGTTCCGATTGGTTAAAACAAAGATAGACAATTCTAAATATGTACGTCAATGCGGGGTCATATCTGAATCCGGATAGGGATGGCGACAGGAGGCTTGGGTCAAGTCGCCCAAAGACAACTAAGAGCTGGTCTCAGACCTGTAGAACTGACCCATCGGATGCATATACACAGGCAAGAAACAATCTGTTATAAAAACCCAAGGTTGTTTCTTCGTACTTTCGGCTGTCTTATCAAACTAGTTCAAAACTGGTATAAACAGCATTCGGGCTGCTATATTCTTACTACACAAAGTCTATCTTGAATAAAAAGGAAAATCACTTTAAACAGAATTAACACATAATAATAATAATAATAAGATCAAAATCACTTTAGACAGTATTAACGCATAATTATACAAATAAACAAACAGTTGTTTTCAATCATCAAGCCCTTCAGTTCCACTCGAGATCTCCATGACCTCTGACCTAGATTGGTGGCTCCTGAAAATAGAGTTAAAATAGACAGACAAAAAGAGGAGCAAGGACACTGAACATTCTTGCATTAAGCAGTGTGTTATTTATTAACTTATTTATTAGTCAAAATCATTTAAAAGTTTAATACTTATTCAAATAATCATATTAATAAAGTAATGAGAAAAAGGATAAACGTTGATCCATGCTGGAACGGATTGGAAGGCAGAAATCCGAATTCATCAGCCCCCTCCAGACACTTGAGTGACATCAACCCGAAAATTGTGGTATTCTTTTTGAATCACCCTGTATTATGAATATATACACAGTGTACAGTACAGTGTTTCACCAGAGACACTATTGTGTGATAGTGTAAAATCATTGTGATAGAATTTCATAAAACTCAATTGCATTATTTTGATTTGCAGAATCCGTCTGAAAAGCCTGAACTCTAACACGGACATTGCATCGTTAGCAAGGAAGGTTGTGGAGGAATGTAGACTCATTTCCCCCTCCAGACTTCCTGAGGTGGAACAGCTATTGTTCTACCTGCAGAACCGCAAGAAATCTGCCGGTAAAGAGATGGACAAAAATATAATCATTTATCATTTAGTACTTTACATGCTGATTAATTATGTTTTGTTTACTCAGAAAAGAAAGAGAAGAAACAAATCAAGCCAAGAGATCTGACTCCTTTTGAGGGCATGGAGGTATAGCAGAAACAAGATGCTTCTGTTAAATTAGCATATTATAGCATTTTATGGTTTCATTGTTTTAGTTATTGACACATTTTTGACTAAATGAATGCCTTACTTTGCATTGTGTCCTGTAGTTGGATGAGGAGGCCAACATTAATAACATAGATGACTATGTTGAGCTCCTGTATGAAGACATCCCTGAGAAGATCAGAGGAGCTACACTCATCCTCCATTTGGCCCGTAATCCTGACAACCTGGAGGAGTTGCTGCAGAACGGTGCAACACACACCAGAAATTTGACACATATAACATTATCTATTTGTAATTTTTAATTTAAATTATTATTGTTTTTAACATGCTTACTGGATTTTAAATTGTGGATTGCACTTCCCATAATTTAGTAATATTTAAAACATAATATTGCTTTGTAAAGACCTGAGTTTTGGGCTTATTAGTCTGCTGAAAGTAATTTGTAAATCCTATTAAGTTTAATATTAATATTCAATGTTTGAGGAGAATAGTATTGCCACTTCATTGTACACTAGGGCTGCACGATTCTGCCTAAAATTAGAATCACATTTGTTTTGCTTAAAATACTATTCTCTCACAATCCTATAGTTATAAAATAAAGGTTAATGAGCAGACTATTTTTATTGTTATTTCTCATATGGTAACATATGGAAATGTTGTATAGACTTGGAATGGTGGACTTGAATAGACTTCTCAAACGATCACTCTGTGCAACAAACTGAACGCCATTTTACAACTTTATTGCATGTTATTCACAGCCTAGGCAGATTCTGTTTACTAAAGCAGACTTCATTAGCGGGCGGGCGGGCTCGTGCATTCTCTCTGGTAAACACACAGCTCACAGTCAGCTCACGTGTAATTTCACGGCCGCGAATACGTCATTACATGAAGACAGAAATTACATTTTTGGGTGAATTATACCTTATAAATACAGTATGTGACTCTTTCAACACCATAAAACAATGTGAAGACTTGTGCGACCGCCTTTATGCTTCTCTCCTGACCATGAAAATATAATTGGCTGAATCGTAGAAAAGCAGAATTAAGATTGTGTGTAGGGTTGAATCAAGATCGTGACCTTTTTTCGAATAATCGTGCAGCCGTATTATACACAGTTTTTAAAAAAATACTGTACAGTTTTAGTCTTTTAGATTTTTTTGTACTTTTACCATGCCTTTGAACAAAGGTGCTCTCAAGGATAGTTTCCCCCAAAATTTTTATTCTGTCACTGTTTACTTAACCCTATGTCATTCAAAATGTATTAAAGACTACTTACACTTACAAGGGTATGTTGAAAGATGTTGCAAATAATTTATTTCGAATAAATTATCATTTTGAGCATTAAAAAATCAAGCAGTAATAACATTTTCAACATAGATAATGAGAGGTAATGTTTTGCCCCAAATCAGAAAATAATTTGACATAGAAACAATTTTAAATGTTACAAATGATCACAAAGATCAGTGAAACTCTTAATTTACCATTTAACTTATGAAAATGTAGACATTTTTAATTCTAAAGTAAGTATAAAGTATAAATATTATAGTTATAATTAAAACATAAATATAAAATTATGTTTTTTGTACATTATGAAAAAAGTTCTGAAGCATCAAAAAATGAATACTGAAGTAATGGCAGTTTAATAGTCAGCATTGGAATGGTTTAAATTTTTAAATGTATTCAAATAACCATTATTTTAAATTATTCATTCTTTCATTTTCTTTTCGGCTTAGTCCCTTTATTAATCTGGGGTCGCCACAGCGGAATGAACCGCCAACTTATCCAGCATATGTTTTACGCAGCGGATGCCTTTCCAGCCGCAACCCATCTCTGGGAAACATTCACACACACTCATTCACACTCATACACTACGGACAATTTAGCCTACCCAATTCACCTGTACCGCATGTCTTTGGACTGTGGGGAAATCCGGAGCACCCGGAGGAAACCCACGTGAACGCAGGGAGAACATGCAAACTTTACCCTGACCAAGCCGAAACTTGAACCTGCGACCCAGCGACCTTCTTGCTGTGAGGTGACAGCACTACCTACTGCGCCACTGCGTCGCCCTTATTTTAAATTGTAATTAACAATATTTATGTTTCACTTTTTATGTATTTACAATATAACTTATGATGCTTATGTTATTCATTATAGATAGATAGACAGACAGACAGACAGACAGACAGATCGACCGATCCCACAGAGACGGCTCTTTCCCTCATGTGTTTTTAACTTTTTGTCCTCGTTGTACCTTTATTCATATTTGTTTTCCAACTTTCCTCCAACTATTTGCCCTCAACCAAAATGCAATTTAACTTTACCCACAATGCATTTCCTCACTTGCAAGTATGTTCATTCTTTTCCCATCAGCCCTTTTGGATAAGAACATACTCCCCATATTCACAAGCAGTCGCATATTTCAAGCTGTTGTCACTTTGTGTTCACAACATGAGCCTTTTCAAGAGCAATGAAAGCATTTAGTGTTTTGTCGGCTCTCCCACAGAGACGGCTCTAGGCGCGCTGGCCCGGGTCTTGAGGGAGGACTGGAAGCAGAGTGTCGATTTGGCAACCACCATCATCTACATCTTCTTCTGCTTCTCCAGGTACACGAGCTACACAATTGCAGTCTCTTGCCAAAACTCACTTTTCAATTTGATGAGCTGAGATACAACAAAGGCAGTGTGCCATTAAAAGAACATATTTTCTTTTGATAATCATAATACTAAATACTCTTATAACAACACCACACGTCAGCTGCTGTTAGGACTCGTATAAAAAACAAGGCTGCAAGTAAATGTGAAGGCTAGAATCTTATTTGAATCTCTGCCATACTGATGTTATTCTGCAAAACATTCATCACGCTCTCAGTGAACAATTGTGTTTGACTTGAGTTGAGGCTTTATTTTGGCATGGTTGGCTGAATGGTGAAGGTTAGACAAACATGTTTTTTTATCAGTTTTTCGCAGTTCCACGGTCTGATCACTCACTACAAGATCGGCGCTCTGTGCATGAGCATAGTTGAGCATGAGCTGAAGCGCTATGACCTATGGCAGGACGAACTGCAGAAGAAAAAGAAGGCTGATATCCTTTTCTGTGTATGAGGGGTCGTAGGTGATAGAGCGCCGGGATGTCAGAGAAAGGATAAAAGTAAAGTCAAGCTGAAGGTCAGGGGGGCATAGCTGTTGTTTTAATTGAAATGTTGCCCTTTAATTACTGCTCTGAACACAAGGGTTTAATAAACAAGGTCCTTGACTTTTTGAACGGGATGATGACCCAGACAATCAGAACCTGAAGAAGGAGTACGAGAAAGCCCTGAAGAAGTATCATGGACTGCTGTCCAAACAGGAACAGCTTTTAAGAGGTATGTTGTTACCCATGTACCCTTAAAGAACAGGTTCGTTTTACAGCTTAAAGTTGTGTTTCGTATAGACAGGCTCCAGTGGTCTTTACAATTACCTTACAATTCAATTACTTTACAATTCAGTTTCAGGAATTGGACACATCTCTTTTAAAGGAGTACTTACCTGAAACAAAATCAGGCATTCAGATATTATTAATATTAAGTTTTATATTTTGTATAAAAAATGGTGGTGTTAATGCTTTCATAATTGGTTTTGAAAGAAATCTCTTATACAATATTGTACTATTAATTAGAGTCATTATTAGGGATTCCCCGATGTATCCGCTGCTGATATTTATTGCATTAATTTAAAGCTATCTGCAATAATATGAAATAAGCCAACATCAATGGCAAAATCACTAAAAATTAAATATAATCTGTACAAAATATAAGACCTGAGTCTAATATGTACGTAATGTCAGATATGTATTGTCAAAGCAACTGGTGTGCACAGTGTGCTGGCACAAAATTATTGGTTAGTTTGGGCTAAAAAACCTTCCACAATAAAAGAAACTGACTGCAGTTTAGTGAGTGAATATTTTCCTGGATTAACTAAATGTAGAATTTACATATAGCAACAGCACTACATATAGAAAAATCACTTGTGAAGATTGTCATATATAAACTTTTTTTCTTTTTTATCTTAACTCGTGCCTATTTTAAAATGTTTCATGTTAAATAAATCCAATCCATGTTTAGTAAAAGTAATTCAATGGAGAAAAATATAGCTAGCACTGTATGCAATATCGGTATCAGTATTGGAATCGGCCAAAAGAAGTTTATCAGTGTATCCCTAGTCTTTAATGTTAGTTTTGATCAATTTAATGCATTGTCATTGAATAAAAAGTAAGTTTGTACATTTTAAACATGTATATACAATTTGTAAAAGAACTGTATCTGCTTGCAGTATTATTTTTTTAATATCGATTTTAAAGTGTTTGTGTTGCTGTGTTGTCAGTGGCTCTGTACCTGCTTCTGAATCTGTCTGAGGACACTCGCACAGAGCTGAAGATGAGGAACAAGAACATTGTCCACCTTCTTGTGAAACCCTGGACAGAGACAGCGAGGAGCTGCTGGTACTGGTGGTGTCCTTCCTCAAGAAACTCAGCATCTTCTTAGAGAATAAGAATGACATGGTAAGAAATACTCATACTGTATGCTTTTTATTAGTACCCGAAGGTAAACATGTTGCACAGGCAGGACATTCAGCAGTCCATGATTAAAACGTATTCCATAGGAACCTCAATATACTAAACCAGTGTTTCTCAACCACGTTCCTGGCGGTCTCATTTGTCTTTCACCTATTGCAGGTCTTCCATTCTCTGCTAATGAGCTGATGATCTGAATCAGGTGTGTTTGGTTAAGGAGACAAGGAAAATGCGCAGAGCTGGTGGTCCTCCAGGACCGTAGTTGAGAAACACTGTACTAAACAACACTATAAAAAATAAAAACATAGAGAAAAATAATGAATATAAAACTCATGATAATGTCATGACAATGTACCTACACACACAGGTTTGTTTTTGTGAATTGTGGGGACATTGTGAATTGTTCAGGTTTCCATTGCTTTTAAATTGTACAAACTGTTATTTTCTATCACCCTACCCTCTAAACCCAACCCTCACAGGAAACTGTGGACAGTTTTACTTTTTGAAGAAAAAAAACAATATCTGTGATTTATAAGCTTATTGAGAAATGAGAATATCTATGTCCTCATAATTCACCTCTTTCTTGTAATACCTGTCATACCCCATACAGATTTCAGTCTTGATTTGTCACAAACACACACACACTAACTCCTACCCCTAAGAACAAAAGTGTTAACATTAGCAAAGAATGTCATCTCATCTGTTACTGTTTTTATTTATCAATTATATATTATAAATCATATATTCCTGACTCTTCTAGTTGTCCACCTAGGAGCTTTGAACTGACTTACTTATTTTTATGTTAACTTTTACTAGTGTAACCCACTGGTCCTACTGCACCCAACCCGGTCCAAGCTGGTATCGAACCGGCGAGTCTGTTGCTCTGACAAGGAGGCTAAAGACCATGGCCTCTAACATCTGTCATTAGAGCACCTTTAGAGGTTTGAAAAGTGAGGTTTACCTGCATAGCACCTCGGTAGCTGACCTCTGTTACACTAAGCCCCCTAAACCTCACTCCCATCCCAGATGAGCCCCCATGTGTAACCCACTGGTCTTACTGCACCCAACCTGCTCTGAGCTGGGATTAAACCGGCGATTCTTTGCATGGGAGTCGGTTGCTCTAACAAGGAGGCTAAAGACTATGGCCTCTAGCATCTGTCGCTCGAGCATTTTTTGAGGTCAGAGGAGTGAGGTTTACCTGCATAGCACCTCGCTAGCTGGCCTCTGTTACACTCACCTGCCTAAACCTCACTCCTATCCAGGACGAGCCCCCACATGTAACCCACTGGTCCTACTGCACCCAACCCAGTTGGAGCTGGGATCGAACCGGCGATTCTTTGTATGGAAGTCGGTTGCATTAACAAGGAAGCTAAAGACCATGGCCTCTAGCAACTGTCGCTAAAGCACCTTTAGAGTTCAGAGGAGTGAGGTTTACCTGCATAGCACCTCGCTAGCTGGCCTCTGTTACACTAGCATGCTTGCATATAAATGTTGTCAAAACGTACACACATGAACTGATAACAACAAAACCTGTTGTTTATATGCTGTGCTCAAAGATTGTGAACCAAAAGGTTGCAGGTTCAATCCCACAAGGCTATACCACCATGGTTGTTACTTTCTTATTATTGCTCTTTATCCTAAATCAGCCACACCTGTTCTCATTATTTGTTGCTTATATAATGTTTTGTAATACTTCAAGACTTCAAGTTTAGCTCCGCCACATAGTCAACCACTTATCCCACACTTCCTCCACCTGCAACCAATCACACACTTAACCCTAGAACCAGGGTTATCTCTGCAATCATTTATTTGGATACATGAATCAGCTAATCTTCTACATTAAACACTTTTGTCAAGGTAGCTAAGTTTGACAAATGCCAAATAATACCACACACTTTTATATGATTAATTTAACACTTTTCGTCTGCTAGAGATGAAGTTTGTCCTGACTGCGAATTCGTGATTGTGAATGTTGGCAGATATCAGCGTTGAAGGCTTTATTTGAAAACTAGTTCCAGGCTGTGAACAATGGCTTTAATGGGGATCACGTTTCTGCCGAGCTGACCGTCTGTGGCTGTGTTGGACCACAGCTGGAGAAAACAGATGTGTTAACAAGCAAAAGCCACAGGCACATGACTTGGAGAAACTGACTGACTGACTGACCGACCCTAGGTCAGTTTTTGACATTTGTCCATCACAATCTTACAGTTGAAGTCAGAATTATTAGCCCTCCTAAATTATTAGCCCCCCCTGTATCATTTTTTCCCTCAATTTCTGTTTAACAGAAATTTAACTTCAACAGACATTTAACTGACTATAAGAAACTTTGCAAGTACATATCAACTTACCCTAACCTCAACCTCAACCTCAACCCCAACCTAACAGTCTACTTATAATTTAATGAGAATTAGTTGACATGTAGATGCAATGTAACTTAAATTCAACAAACGGACCATCAAAATAAAGTGTGACCATTCAGCTTAAAGTGACATTTTAAGGCTTAACTAGCTTAATTAGGTTAACTAGGCAAGTTAGAGTAATTAGGTAAGTCATTGTATGATGATGGTTTGTTCTGTAGATAATTGAAAAAAAATATTCCTTGAAGGTGCTAATATTGACCTTAAAATTTAGTAAAAAAAAATGTAAAACTCTTTTTATTCTAGCCAAAATAAAACAAATTTTTCCAGAAAGAAAATATTATAGGACATACTGTGAAAAATTCATCGGTCTGTTAAACATCATTTGGAAAATATTTGAAAAAGAAAAGAAAAAAAAAAGCACAGGACGGCTAATAATTCTGACCTTAACTGTATGTGTCTTTGTTTGATAGGCTGAAGTAGATACAGTGGAGAAGCTGGCCAAACTAGTGCCCTGTGAACATGAAGATCTGCTGAATGTCACTCTTCGCCTGCTCCTCAATCTGTCCTTTGATACCGGCCTCCGCAGCAAGATGGTGCAGGCGGACCTCCTGCCCAAACTCACCTCAATGCTAGGTAAGATTCATGCAAGTGTTTTAGAAGGGCAGATACTTTTTGAAATCTTAATAACAACTGCTTTTCCGCTTTTATTTATTTATTTACTTTTTTAATATTTATTTATTTATTTTATAGAGAGATTTAATTTAATTTATTTATATAAAGTACACATGAAATCAAAACTAACCACATTGATTTTGTTAGCTCACATTTCTAGTTTTGTTGTGAACAATTAAAAAGTGTCCTCCATCTCTCAGTTTTGATGACAAACAGAAATGGTGAGGAGGAGGCTGTTAGTTTGTAATAACTCTTCTAAAACCCTTTTCCCGATCTTCCTGAATGAAATGCCTACTTTACTACATCCAATTAGCTCACAGTAAAAAAACAAAAAAAAAAAAACAAAAAACAAGCCACTCCCACTGTTTTATTTAATATTCGGTTTCTTTTGGAACTGCAGCTTCTGGTTCATTCAGACTTTAAAGCTATGCTATTTTAAGTCAGAACTTTTTGGACTATATAAATAACATTATAGACATTTTATTAGTATTATTTCATAATTCTTTTGTTTTGTATGTGCAGTATACGGATAGTAAAGAGAGGACACAAAGAATATATTTGGGTAGAATATTACTACATTTTGGGAACCAGATTTAAATCCAAGTTTCAGAGTAATTACAAGGCTCTATTTAACCCATGTTATAACTTCCTATTTTTGTCAATACAAATTATTGTCAGCTTTGTTGCAACTATTGAGGCACGGAAGTCATAGAAAAATCTACCAGTCATTTATGTTGAGTTTGAGGATGCAAGGGCTTCTCAGCCTCATAAAGCAGTTACAGTCTGGTTCTGTCCTGTCTTTCAAAGACCACTTCCTGAGATGAAACGAAACTGGTGCATGGACTATATGTACAGGCATGGTTGGCTTTGGCAGAAACAATGTGTTTTTTAGCAAGGCCCCGGGGGGGTGTCGTGTGTCCCATGCAATTAATGTAATATATTTGTTAAAGAAACACCTTTAGCTCTAAAGTAAATGTTGTTCTTTCAGAATGAGGGAAGTCTACATTTAGCGGCTTATTGAGATTTTCTTTCTCCAGCAGACACGCACAACTAACTCATTCTTTATGAACACTTTGGACTGGCAGCCAAAAAGATAATCGTCCTTTGCACGAGTATGGATGATATGATGTTTTTCTAAGTATTTTTATAAGAACCTCTGCTTTTATCTGGTCTGCTTTGTACGAATGTGACATCCAGGGCTGTCAGAGTATTGCAGATGCCTCATGAATCTTCAAGTGAGCTCCTATCCACTCCTCCCAAAAGACCCTTTGAGGGTCATGACCTTGCTGATAAGATGAAAGTGAAGTTTGACATCCAGTTGAACCTTCTTGATGACTTCTTGCAGAACTAAAAGACTCAGATTGACAACTCCCTCTTCCTCCACACTGCAAAACATGAAGATTTTCTTCCGTATTATTGTTGTCTTGTTTTTCAGGGAGTAAAAAATCTAAAGTTAGCTTCTGCTTTAGACAAGAATAAATTAACATTTTTGACTAAAAATAAACTTCACAGGGACAACAAGTTTATTTTTTTTATAACCCATTGGCAGATATTGTTGTCATTTTATCCAAAAATAAATTCTGATACAGTAAATTCTGTGGCTTAATTTAAAGGGATAATTCACCAATAAATTTAAAGTTGCTGGCAGTTTCTCTCAGGCCATTCAAGGTGGAATTTGTTTCTCCTGTAGAACTTTAAAGATGATTTTGGCTAAAATCACAGTCGTTGGTAATTCATAAATCACAAGTAAATGACTACTGGCACCTTGAGAGTAAAAAAACATAACAAAATTAATATGCATTAAGGTCTTATGAATTAAACTGTCAGTCTGTGGAAGAAATTAAACATTACCTTTAATTCACAGCCTCAGCCAACAATTCTGAACATGGTCACAGTCAGGAACATGAGCTTCTCGGTATTAATTTTGTTTTGTCTATATGTTTTTTGACTTTTAAAGTGACATTAGCCATTGAAACGCCTATGACCCAATTTCAGCTTAAAAATATAATCTTTAATTTTCTGCTGAAGAAATTAAAGTCACCTACTTTTTGTATGCCCTGGCGGTGAGTAAATTAACAGCAAAGTTAGATTTTTGGGTGAATTATCCCTGTAAGAAAGTTCAGATATTTCAAATAAAACCAAACTTTTATGTATTGGGCAAATAAAAGTTTTATATAAATAATCTTATTTTTTCAGGAAAAAGATAAACCATAACAGAACATTTTGTCCCACTTTATATTAAGTTGCTTTAATTACTAAGTACTTACATTTAAATTAATCATTTACTGTAGTACAATGTACTTACTGTATTATGTAGATACATGTTTTTACATTGTTCTAATATTTTAAAAAAATCTGCTTGTAATTGCATTTATAATTACACTGTTGATTTTTCTTTACACCTTAACCCACCCATAAACCTACCCATACCCCAAACCTGTCTGTAACCCTACATGTATCCCACTTCAAGAGCACTAGAATGTTTGTGCAATACTACAGTATATGAACACAATAAGTACATTGTGCTTATTTTCTGATGTAAGTCCAAATTATTAAGGCCACTTAATATAAAGCAGGATCAAAATTTCTAACAAATAAGAAACCCATAATTAAAAAAAAAAATAATAATAATAATAAATAATGCATTTATAATTAATTATTCTCCTGAATCAGTTCCTGGGTGACAAGTCAACTATCTTGCCTCATCCCTACTGTTTACCATTAGCGTTTGCTCAATGTCTTGATCAGCTCTGAAGGACATGGGTGTTTGGGGTTGTAGTGGCTGCCTGAAGGCCTGGCTGCTGTGGCTTTTATGGTGGTTGGGTGGTTTAAATCTTACTGGGGTGTAATTGAAGTTTAGCTCTCCTGCTCTCCCACTAAACGCACCCTGAACAGGATAATGAATTTTTAATGGTCTTTTTTTTTCTCCCAGGCTCCAGGGCTGTTTTGAACATTTTTACAGGCCCTTCTCCTCCATCCTCATAAAGGATCCCCCGTTTTCCTCTCCTGACGCGCAGGCCGAGGCGTTAACTCGAGGTGTGTGTGTGTGTGTGTGTGTGTGTGTGTGTGTGTGCGTTTGCGCTTGACCTCTGAGTGTGCGCTAGAGCTGGTTGGTACGCTCGTGTATGTCTTTCACTAATGAGAAGCACATGTCTGGGCCAATCGCGGCGCTAGCGGTGCAGAGCAGCTTGGCTTGAAGTTATTAATGGCAGTAAAATTTATGCTTCCTCCTTTTTTTCCCCCAATTAAATCGAGAAGCCCTTCTCTTTTCAGGGGTCTTGAGGAGCACATCTGGCTCCAATAGGCTGAGATAACCTTGCCTAAAGGGTCCATGGCCGGCTCCGACCCGTCCACGCCCCCTCTTCCCTCTCTCGGGTTGTGTCTGTCTGCCTGATTAAGTCGGAGGCTCAGGTTCTTACCAGAAACAGGTTTTTGGTCTGCTACGTGAAAGGAAACTTTCTCAGGGTCATAGTTACTCAGGCCTGGAAAAATAAAACACCAGATCTTAACACAAAAAAAAATTGGAGAGGTTAAAACTGTTATTTTTGCTAATTTGATTTTTGACGTTCAAAAGTTGGTGAACACATTCCTGGTTTGATGCCAAAGGTGTATTTTCAGGAGATCTTTTACATGATCTTTTGTGAAGATTTCAGTAACACTTCACAATAAGGTTGTATTAGTTCATGTCAGTTAATGCATTTACTATTATGAACAAGCAATGAACAATACATGAACTACAATATTTGTTCATGTTTGTTAACAGCCCCTTTCGCACAGTGATACTGGTAAATATCCGGAAAATGTCCAGAACGACTTTACCGGTAAATTCATAAAAAAGGTGTTCACACAGGCACGACGTTCTGGAATTTTTCTGTAAAAGCCCATTCACACATCCATTCCAAAATACAGGTAAATTATAACATCATTAACCAGAAATGACCTATAAACGGCAGTGCTTGTATTTGTAACCATAGAAGAGGTTGGCCTTTTTCTGATGGTTTCACTTTTATGTGAAGCTTTAGCATTCATGCAGCTGCTTTGTGAGACATCCAAAGGCAGAAACGCGAACTGCAGCTACATGTTTACACGCTTGACTACATTCCAAAATATGTGGATGGATAAGTATTTTGAACAACTTGTATGAAAACATATGGAGGAATACTTTCGCATGTCGAGATGTACATAATATGTGTGTGTGCTGGCGCTCATCGGCTCCTTCACGTCACAAGCGTCAAGCAACTGAAGCAGCTTGAAGGTAAACAAACGGCGGTTTATCATAAACATTTTATCTATATTTTTTTACACAGTTGGCATTAAGAAGGAACATAGAAACATTATATTCATAAATATTAAAAGGCTTTTATTTTCATAAACCGCGTGGATGTGAATGCGTCTTGAGTGTTCTGATTGGCTAAAGTAGACGTGTCATGTCAGCGCGTTCTAGACGTGAATCCGCTCTTTCCGGCAATTTTCCTTCTGTGTTCACTCACAGCAGCATTCCGGCAAATTACCGGTAATGTTACAACTTCTCTTTTTGGAAAATTGCTGGAACGAATTTACCAGTATTTTCAAAAAGGGCCTGTTCACACATACGGACCTTTCTGGAAAATTGCCGGTAATTTTCCTGAAAGGTCTGTATGTGTGAAAGGGGCTAATGTTAGTTAATGAAAATAAAGTTGTTCATAATTAGTTTATGTTAACTTATGTTAACAAGCATGAACTATGAATAATAAGTACTGTGCAAGTATTGTTCATTATTAGTTCATTTTAAACCATAAAGCAACTAATGAAGTGTGACCAATATTTTTATATGCACATAACTATTTTTAAAAATGAATATCAGATTCTTCATCTTTGTCTAAAATAAAATTAGACTGGCAATCAGATGCCAACCATGTTTTTTCAGATGATGAATGGTCCAAAGTTCTTCGTCGTGTACATACTGCAAAACAGAAGATTTCTATACAGTTTGGCAACCTTTTCTGTTGTATTTTAAAAAATAGCTTTTTTAAAAATATGTAACCTGTCTTACATAACTTAACCCTTCTGTATCTGTCTTTTTTTCTTGCTTTTGAATGATAAAAACTCATCCAAGAGTGTATTAGGAAAAGAAATTATTTTAATTTATTATTACTATTTATTTATTGTTGTTTGTTTTGTTTCATCCTTTGTTGTTGTTGTTTACTTTCTTTATTTTCCTCTGAATATGGTTAAGAGATTAAGGAATGTGTTTAATTACTAATTATTAATATATTTTTCTCTTTAATACTGTGAAATTAATGTATTATGGTTTATTTTCTTTTCCTCACTTGTAATAACTCTCTGTTTGAGAATTGTCAATAAAAAGAGTTAAACAAAAAAAATGTATATCACAGCTTATTATCAATATTAAAAACCTTGTGCTCGTAATTTCTTTCTGAAGACCATATATTCTTTGATGAATAGAAAGTACAAAAGGATAATATTTATTTGAAAGAGAAATCTCTCCTAACAATAATTTTATATGTTATTATTTTGTCTGTAACAAGTATTTGTCTATCAGAGCTAATGGAAACTCCGACCCAATGCAACCCATTGCTTTTTCTCATGATGGACGGTTCATCACTCCTTATCCATCAACCAAAGAAGGATTCTGTCAGTTGTTCTCATTGCTGCAAAAAAACACAAAAAAAAACAATACTGAAATATGGCTGGATCCTGCTAATCTGTCCTGGAGGCTCTAGCTACTGGACATTATTAGTTTGGAATACACCACAGCCAAAATAAATGGTCCCAGTACAAAAAACTGTACAATTTTGGTTAAATATGAGAGAGACTGTATCAGATATGTTTCAATCCTGATTTTGTACCTATTATTACAGTATTACTGTTTTTATTTTATTTTACTTTTTTTGTTGGGTGGATCTCGGGCTTTGTTCAAAATCAAAATGTTCAATACATTTTTTTTAAAGCATTTGTTACTGTTTTTGATCATTGTAAATTGTAAGATACTTTTATATATACCTTATTTCATAAATCTCTTTAACATAAATTCAATCCCTAGCATAAACCTTGATTCTGTAATATTTGGGCATTGATGAACTGAAACAGGATCTTAGGAGAGCATCCTGATGCCGTCCTCTTTATCCTGCTGTAGGTTTCTACTAAAGGAGGTATAATTCTGACTGCTTTGAATACTCAGAGTGTGTCTGTCTATTCATGGCTTGCATATGTTTGTGTTTCAGGAGACGAAGCGCAGAGACAGATCGCCATGCGCATTCTGTACCACATCAGCATGGATGACCGTTTCAAGTCCATGTTTGCCTACACAGACTGCATTCCACAGGTGAGAGGTCAGCCTGCATTAGCATGAGCTTATAGCAGGGGACAGGCGAGCTCTATAACCGCCCTGTCATGCTCCGTATACATCAGATGTGCCTGTTGTCCTCTTGCAGCAGCATATTCAGGTCTTATACGGTACATTGAATGCTTCGAAGTTTTGATTTTGTTTTTACTGTTGTCAGAATTAGCCTATGCTCATACAGTACAGATAGTTTACAGTCTGTATCTCATTGTGTTGTGATGCTTTGCATTACATAAAATAGAATTTCTTTGATTTAATTGTACAGTGTCACTCACTGATCAAATGTGATAATTTTTGTAAACATAATTTTAATTTAAAATGTGCTATAAAATGAATAATTGACAATGGGTGATTGAATTAATAGAAAATATTTATTAATAATAATTTAATAACATGGGGAAAATTATAGGACACTTTTATTGAGATATGATAATATTGAAACAAAGTTGTAGAAAAAAGGTTGATTGACATGATCGACAAAATTATTAGCCTTTTTCAAATATTTCCTAAGTGCTGTTTAATGGATTTTTTTCAACACAGTTTAGTTAACATAATAGTTCTAATAAATAATTTATTTGCCATGATGACAGTACTTTAATATTTTATTAGTTATTTTGCTAGATACTAGTATTCAGCTTATTTAGTGCAATTTAAAGCTTCAGTTAGGTTAACTAGGCAAGTTAGGTTCACTTGGCAAGTCATTGGACGACAATTATTTGCAATAAATTAAGGGCTTAATAATATTGAAGTGTTTATTTTTCATTCCAGCCAAACTAAAAGGATTTTCACCAGAGGAAAATTATAATGGGAAATACTGTGCAAAACGTCCTTGCTCTGTTAAGCATCACTTGGGGAAATATTTGAAAAAGAATGCAAATAATAATAATAATAAGGCTAATAATTTAGCCTTCAACTGTATTAGCATTGACAGCAAATAATTCACTTTCAGTCTTGTCTTTCCCTTGGAACGATGCTCATGGTCAGTACAGTATGTGTGTGTTATGAAAAACTCAAATTAATTGTAATTCTAAATTAGATTAGAGATTACAGATTTGATGCATTTATGCAGAATAGGAATCAAACATTGAGGTTTAAGAAGAGAGGAAATAGAAGTGCCCTTCATGGCTGAATTGGGTGACTAGAGAGATGAAAATCTGGCCACTGCAGGCTGGGGGTTGCCAAGGTTTTGGTGGGGCGACTGAATGTTGCATGTGAAAGCAGGGCAGGTGCCAGTAAGTCTAGCCACAGTGATTTAGGCTGCAGGGCGGCTGCCATGTGATACTCAGTATGGGACTGTATGCTTTGCATACTCACCGCTGCCTCCTTACCGTCCAAGCTCAGGCCTCCTGCTTATCGTTAACGTCAGGGGGCAATGTTGACAACCCTTGACCACTTCAACCTGGACCTGGACTTCTGCCCGGTCCCCTTCCCCCTCTGAGCTCCCTTCCTGGACCCCTACGTCCCCTCAGGTAGCAGAGTCCAGTCCTCTGTTCCACTCAGCTCTGGTGATGTGCTAATGCAGAGTGACACGTTGGGTTCGTGTGTAAAGTTGGGATCTGCTTGAGAAAATCAGGAACCCCTGGACGTCTGGGGAACTTACAAATTGGGCATGGGAGTTTGGAAAGTATGTTTGCTTGAAAAAATGGCAGCTTTGGTGAACATAAAAGGGAAAAAAACAAATTTTGTGGTAGTTCTACAAAATACATTGCTGCCTACATTTTATTAGTTGAATCAAATGAACTTTTCTAGTCATCTCAACATACTTGAGTCAAACTTGAGACAAAAATATTACATTAAACCTGATTAACTTATTGAAATAAGTTAAAGCAGCATAAAACATTTGTTGTCATGACTTTTTAATATCATTTTTACAGCATGTAGACATAACAAACTAGGTTGGGTACTGTGGACAACGATATTGTGTAAGCCACTGTACAAGTGTTTTGAATGTTTGTTTTATTTAGTCATTTCTTCTTGTGCCATTTGTCAGGTAATGAAGATGTTGTTTGACTGTGGTGAGGAGAGAATTGATGCTGAGCTCATTTCCTTCTGCATCAACCTGGCTGCCAACAGGAGGAACACCCAGATTATGTGTGAAGGTAAGAATAGACACAAATGCACAACCTAAAAACATAGAAGATCCTACTTAATTTGATGTTTCTTTTCAAGGCAACGGTCTGAAGATGCTAATGAAGAGAGCACTGAAGCTAAAGGATCCCCTGATGATGAAGATGATTCGAAATATATCTCAGCACGATGGACCATCAAAAAATCTTTTCATTGTGAGAATCAAAATGGAAAATACACTCAAACATACAACTAATATTAGCTGGATTTATTGTATTGCGATTCACTTCTTTGAAAACTAATAGACATGTATTGTCTTTGAGGATTATGTTGGTGACCTGGCGGCTCAGATTGGACTGAAGGAAGAAGAGGAGTTTGTGATTGAGTGCTTGGGAACGCTTTCCAATCTTACCATTCCTGATCTAGACTGGGAGCTTGTGCTAAAGGAGTACAACCTGGTCCCTTATCTCAAAGACCACCTCAAACCTGGTAAAAAATGTTTTACTTAACATTGGAAAGTTGCAAGATTTTGTAATATGCAGGGTTTCCACGGGTCATGGAATTTCTGAAATATCATGGAATTTTATATTCTTTTGTCCAAATCATAGAATCTCAGGGTCAGGAACTTTTATTTGTCACTTTAAGTTTTAGTTTCCATTAATAAAAATGTAAATTTTCTGTACCATATCTTGTTTAATTATCACGTTGTTTCACAAGTGTGGACAAGTCTATTGGTATTTTTTGTTCCTTTCCAACTCATCAAACATTACCTGTTAACTAAGAGGCCATTTACATGACAATGTTTTAGCCAAAACTTCTAATTTTCATGTGCTTTGCTTGTTTGTTTACACGACAACAGCATTTTTGTGACTGAAATACATAAATCTTAAAAAAGGCTTCAAAAAGTGGAAGTTTTTGAAAACAATTATTGTTGTTACCGTGTAAACACTTGAAAAGAAGAGTCTTTTAAAACATTGACATCACGCAGGTGCACAGCATGTGTTTAGGGTGGTATAGATTAAAGGTAAACAGAAACAAACACACAACAATGGTGGAGTATGCTGTAGTGTTGTTGTTTCTTCTCAACTGTTTGCTAATGCTTTATCAGCAAAGCGTGGATTTAGATCACATTAATATCAACAACAGAGACAGATCTTGGACACACAATATTTCTAGATACACATCAGCGCCAAGCCACAAACTGCAAGTTGTCACTTTCCTACAGATTCTGTTTACTAACAAGGTGATAATGCCAAACACTGGACTGGCATACGTAGAACAGCTGCTTCCGTCTTCTACTTTGCTGGCATTTAACCAATATCGTCTCTGCAACAAAGCGATGTCATGCCGCACGCATTGCTGTTTCTGTGTGAAGTCAAGAAAAAGGTCTAACCGCATAACTATATCACGTAATCGGATCTGGACATCCCTATAAATTATTTATTGTTGCTCCCATAATGGCTATTAAATTAATGAAAAATTATATTCGAGCTCAAACTATTTTAACAATAAATAAAACACAAAATTGCCTTGTTCTTCCTTTCATTTTAACCTGTGGAAATTCAGCTTTTTAGTCAGTGAAAGTCAGGCAGTTTGACTTTTGGCTATAACTTCCCATTTATTTACTGTTTTAGGCTCTGCAGAGGATGATCTCATTCTGGAGGTGGTGATCATGATTGGCACTGTCTCCATGGATGACTCCTGTGCTGTAATGTTGGCCAAATCAGGCATCATTCCTGCTCTAATAGAACTGCTGAATGGTAAGAGACATTCAGATGCTTGGAATGCCAGTTTCATAGTTGTTTGTGACATATGTTAGAGAACATTCTCTTATCTTTCTATCCTCAGCCCAGCAAGAAGATGATGAGTTTGTCTGTCAGATCGTGTACGTCTTTTACCAAATGGTGTTTCACCAAGCCACACGAGATGTCATCATAAAAGAAACGCGTATCCTTGATCTCATAAAAACCTGCTGCTATTTAATGATGGTGTTGTTCAGTCATACAGCGATTTCACTGTCCCAAGTTTTTCTCTTTGACGGTTAACTTTTCAGAGGCTCCAGCATATCTCATTGACCTGATGCATGACAAGAATGCAGAAATTCGCAAAGTGTGTGACAATACGTTGGACATCATTGCTGTGAGTAGGAATCTTATGTGCCTAGTGGTGTGCTGTTTCATTCACGTAAACATTTGAGATATGAAGAGAGTTGGTTTGTGTGTCAGTGGGCAAAGATTTAAATAGTTATAAGGATTTACCACAAAATAAGTCACAGTGCTCAAAAATTGCATGATTGAGGGGAAAAAACACACAGATTGTAGATTGTAGACAATTGTTTAGTCTAGTATTCATTGTAATTCATTTTGTGATTTAATAAAATTTAATTTAAATTAATATTAATTTTATTTATTTATTTTCCTTTTTATTAGTTTTTGCTTTAAAAAATAATAAGATTTAATTCATAATTATTTTAGATTTACTTATTTTAGATTTTACTGGTAATATAATAAGTAATTACTTTATTACAGTTAATTGGTAACATCTGTTAACTTATCTAATAACATCTGTTATGGGCAATAGGTCTGTTAACACTTCAGTTTATTAACATAATTTTTTATAATAGTTAATTATAATGTGATTTTACAGACAACTAAACAAAATTGTTTTAAATGACAAAAACGTCTAAAATAATAAATGGGATGGTGTATATTTATTTATACAAATAAATATGTTTGCTAGAAAGTATGAGGACATTTAAATGCATATATAGCAATATATAATCAATCTATCATAGATTTCGTTGTCTTAAATCTTACATTATGTTAACAAGAATAAATCAGATTGGGTTAGGGTTTGGTTACAGCTACATAAACATTTAAATAATAAGAAATAACAAAATAAGAAAAAGTTATATCAGAAGTCCAGTAAATACGTACAGATAAATAATATAAACTCAATAAATAAAAAACACACATAAAGAAAATAATTATAGTAAAAAAATACATAAATAAAATAACAATGCAATAATAATAATGATACATAAATAAATCAAATTTACGGTGCGTCTCACCACAGTGACCTTTTTTATCCTCCAAAAATGCCATATAGTTTCCCCATCTATATGTCATTTTTTCATATGCTGCCACCTTCCCCAATTCCGTACTCCTTTCTTGAAATGATGGTGGACCTGATGAAGGGCATCACCTCATAATGATTTTTCTACCAATCATAATACTTATTTGAATCCATTCAGACATCTTCACACCAGACCCCAACATGAACGGGTCTCCCAGTACATATATATTAGGGCAAAACGAAAAGCAGCATTCAGAAACATCCAGAATGTAATTGTTCACTTTAACCCAGAATTCCTGTATTTTAGAACAGGACCACAGGGCATGCATCAAGTCTCCTTCTTTGCTCTCACATCTCCAGCATTCAGCAGAGTCCTTCAACCCAAGCCTGAAAAGCCTACTCGGAGTTCAATAAAAATGATTCAAAATTTTTAATTGTATTAAGCTAAATTGTATTAAACTTAATACTCCTAAGTTTCTTGACATTACTTTACAGTTTTGGCAAATTTTCATCCAATGTTCATTTTAGATCTTTACTCCAAACAGTTTTAAGCACAGAATGGAAACTACAGCCCATCTTTTCCATTTAAAGTTTTGTTAAATGTAGTAAATGTAATAGATTCGTTACTTTTCGTAACTTTTCTTCCTTCTTCTTTTGAGTAATTTATGATGGAGATCATCGTGCCTATTCAAAGCTACTTAATAAAATCAGCACTTCATTGCTAATGATAAATATATGCATATGTGGTTTGTAGTCAGGGTCAATTGACATGAAAGACTATTGGGTTGAATACCTTTGCTAGCGGGTTAAATGTATAAGCTGTCTCGAAGCAGCTCTGTCATATGTGATCTGTCCCAGGCCTCAGATTAATGCAATTAGGGCTGGTCTTGAGGCCAAGGGAAGTGTTCCATACATCTGATCGGAAAAGGCCATTAAAGCTGCGAGCCACATCAAAGAGAGAGGAAGAGATGCCTGCTTAGTGTCACGTGGGCAATTGAGGACAGAACACAGATCTGCTGAATACCACACATTCACATACAGTACATTTTCTTTTCAATACAAATATTAAAATCTGTTTTTCTTATTAAAAAGTTTGTCTTATTTTGTTTTTGCCTTTATGGCAATGATTTTTTTTTTTTTACCAAGACAGGAGAAGTAATTCATAATTCATTTTTACATGCTATTTCTGGATAGGCTTTGAGAGTTTTTCACCAGATTTGTTTATAAAACACCCAACCCTCCTTCGGATCCAAATGTTCAGTAATGTCATGAGCTCAGCCAACTGAAGATTGATTAGCCTGGGTATCGGACCACATTCATTGCTCTGATTAGCTGTGGGAGTCTTTAATGCTTCACAATGATGAATTTGTGCACTAGCAAAAGGTGTCACTGTGCCTGCCGGTGACAATGAGGCCTGTTTGAGGCCTGGACCTCAGGTGGCTGTCAGAACCCCAGGGCTTCCACCCCGTGTAGGGATGATTAATCAGAGATCTGGGTTGCTTAACTTAGCTATTTCCACCAACCTCAAAGGGGTTTTATTACACTCCATCCCTGTTGAGTTAAAATAAACAGCTACCATGTTATCCTTCTGCCAAGGAACACAGCGCACCTGATTCATCCCATGAATTCAGTTTAGCACATGCAGCGAGGCAGTACAGGCAGAGCCTTTCTGTGCCCTGTGCTAATACTTCTGTCTGTAGGAATATGATGTGGAGTGGGGCAAGAAGATCCAGAGCGAGAAGTTTCGTTGGCATAACTCGCAGTGGCTGGAGATGGTGGAGAACCGGCAGATGGATGAGGCAGAGCCTTTTATGTATGGAGATGATGGAGAGCCTTTCCTCCAAAATGGTGACATCCTGGAACGGCCAGACCTCTTCTACAGTGCAGGTTATACTGGGCAGGGATTTTAACAAACATAGCTGATTTAAGCAGTAGTTCTTATGAAAAGGGTGTTTGAATGTGTGTAGTGTTGATGAATAAATATGCGCACTGCAAAAAAATGCTTTACTTAAAGTTTTTGTCCAAATATCTAAAAATTCCTAAATCAAGAAGCATTTGCTAGACAAGCTAAAATATTGCCTTGTTTTAAGAAATATTAAGTCAAATGAAGTGTGTTTTTCCTTAAAACAAGCTAAATAATCTGCCAGTGTGGTAAGCAAAATACCCTTGTTTTTGCTTTGAAATGGGCAGATTGTTATTTTCAGATTATTCTAGAAAAAGCGTCTTGCTTTAAATGTTTTTAGATATTTGGACTTGAAACAAGACCAAAACAACATTTTTTGCAGTGCAGCTTTTGAATGAAAGACACATTAAAAACACACCATCTTTGTTTCTTGTGCCTTGAATACTCTGGCAACAACAAACAAAATATGTGCATGTGTATTAAAGTCTTATCAGTCTCCTGATATATGGGTTTCTGAACACATAAATTGCACACACAGAAAGACAACTGTCAGAAGTTTTCTTTGGTTTCATCTGTCCAATATACTCATTTTAAAAAACATACAAAGTTTAAATAATGTTTAATTGTATTTGTGAATGTAAACAATAAGAAATTGCTAATCCTAGTGTCTTTTCAAGACACTCCCACAAGACTTGTCGCTTTGGGATATGTGGGATAATGTTATTGGAGATGCAGTAACTGTGCTTACTAATATAGAGGAAAAACTCTATTGAAGTGGACTTTGCTTTGTAATTTCTTTTTTTGCTAAAACAGCAACATTATACTTGAAAATTTAAAGTGTAAAGAGCATAATATGACCCCTTTAATACACATATATTTATAATGTATATATATAATAATATAAAAATTTTAATTGATTTTATGTAGTGTTTCAATAGTAATCAATTCTATTTAAGTTTATTTGTACAGTATAGAACGTTTCACAATAACTATTGTTTCAAAGCAGCTTTACAAAAGGTGCAAAGTATTGCATTACCATCAAAATCAGAGAAAGTTAAGGTTATTAGTTAATTATTAATTATTAGTTATTAGTATTAATAACTTTAATGAACCAATTAACTAGTACCTATATATGATATGAATAGTATCAACATATGATTATAAACCACTGGCTTGCTTGGTTTGGCACTTGTAGAGCTGCTCATCGATTAATTTGCACTTCAGTGTTTTGACTTTTAGCAGTGAAATTACACTGAACTGACCTAAACTGAACTTCAACTCTGAAAACTGGACTGACTCTTTTTCAATTTACTAGAACTTCTATGTTCAGCTGCTTTGACACAATCTACATTGTAAAAACCCTATAGAAATAAAGATGAATTGAATAAGAAATAGTTATGATGCATTTTCTTTCTGGCTGTAATCTGTAATAGCTTTTTTTGTGATTCCTGCAGATGGAATAATCCCAGCAGATGGTGCCATCAGTCCAGAGTTCTTCACCGACTATCAGAACGGAGACCTATTAGGACAGCAGGGCTTCCCCAGCAGGTACATTTAAACATGATGAATCAGTCCCGCTGGCTGCAGAGGATGTGTTGGTTCTGTTATTTCTGCACCGCACACACATCCTTGTCTTCCAGTTTTGTTGCCTTAAGCAGAGCAGGGCCCAAAAGTGCTGCGTCAAAAGGGTCCTCCGGCATCCCAGCAGGCCACAGCAGTCCTCCAACAGCAATACCCTCAGCTTTGAGAGTAAACACAGCTCCCTCTATTCAGCTTTTTCCAAATCTGCTTCAGTTGCCATACACCTACTGTTTAGGGGTTTCAGCGAAGCACTAATGTGATGACTTGATGCTATGATTTATGGCGCGGCCCACTTTGTGTGAAAAATATTTGAGCTCTTTTCCAACACATTGATCACAGAATGGATTTGATATGGGGTCATTAATGATGACTAGAATGAGTCCATCGAAACGTAAGTGTAAAAATAACAAAGAAAATACATGGATCCAACAACAGAGAGAGCTTTTTTTAAATTATTCATCAGCCTGCGAGGGGGGAAAAGATATACATTGTCATGAAGTCAGAAGAGAGGTGCTGAAAACTAAGGAGCAAGTGAATATGGGCAACAGAGGAAGCCATGTTTTTTTTTTTGTTTTTTTTCACAGCTCTTTGAAAGCGATACCTGTAGAATACACCGAGAGTGCACAGGGAATTGGGCGGCCTGAAAGTGTGGTTTTCATTTTGTCCGTGCGGTGTTAGAGATCCAGGTTAACACAATAATGAAATCCAGCCTCAGTTCCCCTGTGCTGAGCCAGGAGCCAGACACGCTGGGAACGACTCTTTTAAAAGACCTTAAATAGAATTGCTTTTATTTATAGATTCGCAAAAAGCAATCTTTCATTTAGCTCATAAAGAACTCATAAAGAGGTTGAAAAACACAAATTCTTGGCTGCATGTAAAGAAATAAAAATACATATAATTATACAAAAGTCACGTTGAGGTAATTAATAAAATATGTTAAAGGAAAATAAATTGATTTAAAACTATGATTACGTAAACATTATTTATAGCACAAATTGCACAATAGCCATAAAAAAGTTCTTGAACACTTAAGTCAGAGAAAATATTTACATCTCATTGCATTAGAGAGCATTGAACCAGGTGTCATTTGTTTATTTGACTTTTCTTTGGATACTTTCTGTTGACAAATGTTATGTAACAAGTCCACAGTTAATGTGATGAACTACACCTGTGGTTGCTCTGCCGGGACACCTGGGTGAACTTTTGGGGAGCTGACTTTATATATTCACTAATGCAGACCAGTTGGTTTAAAGTAATAGAACAAATGGCTAAATAATTAAAGGCAGCTCTGAGAAAACCTTGAGCATCATTTTGGCAGATAACACATGGGTTGATATGTACATATTTACAACATAAAACTTAGCAGGTTTTTAGGCTAACTAAATTTTATTAGAATGTTTTGATTTCTTTCTTTTTTAAATTTTGTAATCTATATTAATTAACAAATCTTTAAAAAAAAAAAGCATATACAGTAATCGGGGCTTGACATTAACACCCACCAAATGCGATAGATTTCAGCTGTAGCAGGTTAGACGACCACACCCACTAACAACTTTGGTCGGTTGAAAGTGTATTTTTTAAATTGTAGTTTTCTTAAAAGCAAAGTTTGACAATAAGGATGCCCATCGAGAAGCAGCATGACTGACAAAAGCAACTGTGTTCGTGAGCAAAAGAAAGCAGGTGGATAGCGAATGAGAGGATGATCACGTGCATGGTGAGACTCGCACTCATTGACAAGGGCTTTAATGTCGTGGGCACAGGTGATGTGATGCGCTAGTTTTTAAATGCTTGCGTGTTCCCGATTCCTTGCGCGAAGCAACCGTGCCTAGAAAAACACAACTAATGTGATCAGTTCTCTTTGAAATAGACTACACAAAAAGATTAAAATGTCAATTGTTTTTTTTGTTTTTTTAAGGTTTTGTTGAATAAATAGTGTATGTATACAGCTAGATATTGCTTGTTTTGAAAATTTCTAATTATGTTAATTTTGTGGCTAAGAAATTATTTATTTATTTAGTTTTTTTGCTGTGGCCAAAGAAAAATTTGGTAAATCCGTAGTGTTGAGACCTGAAAAGTCATGTGGAACAAGATCTAATTGACATGCTCATTGAGCAAGGTCATGCACAGCACACGAAAAGTGAAATGAATGAAGACTCGTGTGGACATAACACAAGTAATTTTAGCATGCCAAAGTCAAATGTATGCATATAAATATATATTTTCCTAACAACAAAATTGTGGCTAGTGAAAATGGCTAGTGGCTAGTTATGTTGAAAAACTATTAGCCACACTGGCTGGTGAGCAAAACAGTTCATGTCAAGCCTTGCACTAAATCATTACATCTGGAATAATTTCTGAAATATTGTCTGACACTGAAAACCGAAGTATTGGCCAAAATAATTTTTGATTTCTTAATAATATTGATAAATGGCATTTGAATTTTTTAAAATGATATTTCAAAACACTACTATTTTTACTTTATTAAATAGATATAACTTTGGTGAGTAAGTAGTAGTGACATGCACTTACTTTATGGTTCGGACAAGGGTTAAGTTTAATGTTAGTTGCATGCAATTATGTACTATTTGCAAATATGTAGTGTGTAAAAAAAGTAATAATTATAATGTAGTAGTATAATATTGCAAGTACACCCTTTTAAAGGGGAGAAAAGTATGTCTTTTATTGTTGTCATATGTCTTTTGTCATTGGTTAGTGTATATTATCACTAATAACTAGGCCCACACGGAATCTGCGCGCACAGAAATCCGCACATTTCCGCAGATTTTTAGCCCGTCATTGAGTCTATGTACAGTATTTACTTGTGTAAATGTGTGTAAATTTATATTTATTTCATTTTTAAATTAATTTCACTAATATTATTGTGATAGAATAATAGTAATATTAAAATGTTTATATGATTTATTTTCAATAGAGTTTGTAAAGTAATAGATATACAAGAGACTTGCTTTGTTTACCAAATAAGTGGATCTAATTGGATTTGCATTGTAAACATTAAATAAGTTATAGTGTATTATTTTTTATTTTATATATTAAGTTTTTAGTTATGATACTCCTAAAATCAGTCCGCATAAATCCGCAGATTTTTTACAAAATTCTCTGCAGAAATAGCAAAAAATGGTTGCAGATTCTGTCTGACCTTACTAATAACAAACTGTATATGCACGATGGCGAACAATTTTTTTTTATTATTTGGGCACCAGAGGAAGGGCAACTTTGATTCTTTCCTGTTTAGAAGTTTCCGGGTGTTTTTTTTACAGGGTCTCACCTCAGTGTTAACTGTCAAGGGCAACTGGGGCCAGACTTGGGGATCTTATTTCCATCCAGCCTCAGATCTCCAGATTATCACCAAACGTGCTGTTTGGTTTCTCAAATGTAAAAATACTGACTATGTAGAAAGCCAAATATTACTTCTATCACTAATTACTTTTAGGTTAAACTATTAGACAAATAAACAACCTAGATACAAAAAAAAAAAAAAAAGAAATAGAAACTTCATATTTTCCAAAACCTAACAGAAGACGTCACATTTTTAGTTTTCCCAGAAAGGATGACTGCATCCCTTTTGGATGAATGATTCACTCTGATGATCATTGTACTGTAACACAAACACACAGCTTTTTAGGCTTGTCTCTTACCTGGACACTCTTTGGATTGATCACCTAACCTACAACACATTTCCTTATCCGCCCCATCAACTCTTTTCAACTTACTCTGTTAGTTACAAGCTTCGGTTTCACCCGAACTCTCCGACATCCAGCCTTTGCTCCTCAAGCATTTTAACAGAGTCTGAAATTTCCCCAGACGGGCAGTGATGTTCCTCAGAGAGCAAAGACAGGCTTGCTGCCCGGAGAGGGCGGGAGAAACGCATGAAACCGATCGCTGGAAATGATTTGGTCTAAAAACAACACAGCATTATGGGAGCTGGAAGGGGTAAAGCAAACAACTCATATTTTAAGAGGACAGGCCACAGTTATGAGTGTGTGTTGTTAATTAAGAGGTGGATTATACTAGTCTATCTATTCCAGCTCATGAGACATGATCCCATTGGACAAATGCATCGAGGAATTACATACAATTCTATTTATTTATTTATTTATTGATCCATTGACTGATTGTGATGCTAACTAAGTTTGAATTTGTCATCAGTGATCTCTGCTGTCTGTCATATAATATAATCATTATAATATAGTATGGCATGTTCCGATTGCTCCTTCGCCTTGATGAATATAACACCGTATATTACTTAATATATAATTTTCATGGTTATAAAAATGTTAAAACGTTTTAATTGGTGAACACTTGTGGTATGAAATAATTAGTGCTTGGCAAAAATAATCGAGATTAATCACATACAAAATAAAATTTTGTTTTGACATAATATATGTGTTTGTATTGTATATATATTTATATTGTAGAATTGTATGTATATTATATTTATTTTATAGAAAAAAAACTATAAAAAACAATTTTGTTACATAGATATTTCCATTTATATATAATTTGTATCAAATACACATACATCTAAATATAAACATTTTCTCAAATATATGCATCGATGTGTGTATTTATATATACAAAATAAAATATACACAGTACACACATTTAAATTTTGTCAAAACAAATGCTTATTTTGGATGTGATTAATCATGATAAATTTTTGCCGGAAAAAATTTAACTGAAAAAATGTGACATGGGGAGTGCCTTGCAGTATATCATGCATTATATAATACATCACATCATATTATTAAATATAATGTGACATGATTGTATTACTACTTTTAAAATAATGTAGTACACAATATTTATCAATTTGCCCATTTGTATTAATTAATTTAACTCTCTTGGTTTTTAAATGTAATTGTAATTAATTTGTAACCATTCCTGGTGTGAAAATGTTCATTTATTTTGGTGTGTAGTTTTGAAGCAGTTTGTTTTCATCTGGTTTGCAGAATCAGAGCGCCATCTAGTGATGCCTACAGCATTTATCGTGCCTTTTTACAAGCCATTTTTTTAATGAATTAGGTTTGAACATGGTTTATGTTTTTAACAGCTGTCCGTTTCTCTTTCCCTCCAGTTCTTTAACAGACGGTTATGGACAGACCGGCGTGAATTCAGCACGTCCCGCCACGGCTTATGGCTTTCGACCTGATGAGCAGTTTTATTACGGTTATACCGCATCACGGTAGGAGAGTCAGGAAAACCTGAAACCCCTGAAAACCAATTAAATGGATCTCAAATAATGCTAGTTAGGTCTCTTTAATATTTCAAGTGAAAGCGACACTACTGATTTCCTTCATCATCAGTATTTCTTACTACAAAATATGTGGGTATTTATTATTTATTTCATGTCTGAATGTGTTTTAAGCAGAATGTTATCAACCAAGCTTATTTTGCAGCCTTCGTTTTGAGCATAGATGGTGTAGTTTCAGCTTTAGCCTACTATGTATTGCTTGTAAACACTGAGGAAACTAATGGCGCCAGATTGCCTTTTCTGTGCAATATAGCAAAAGTAGGATTTCAGTTGCATGCTCTTTCAGTGAGTTAAGTTACAGTATGAGCATTAGAAACACCAACGTGTACATAAAATCTGTTTATCTGCATGACATTGGATCAAACTGAAATATTGTACAAGCCACAAATGTACAATTGTCATCATTTCCTCTACTTCATGTTGTTTCAAATCTCATTTTTGGAAAACAAATAGAGTTTAAAAATATAAATATCAAAGTTTTTATGAAGAAATTATTGATGCTTGAAAACATTCATAAACAGCAGTTTAATCCAGGTCTTCTGAAGAGACACAATTGCCACATATGATAAACTTATATTTTTGCGATCTTAATGGATTTGAAACAACAGCAGGATGAGCAAATAATGACATCATTTTCATTTTTAATAGGATTTTCTTGAATTTTGCATACGTTTACATACACCGACTGACCATAAACGTCATTTCAATGACAGTGGTGCCCCACTGTGGTCTCCCTATGAAATTACAATAGGTTTAAATGTGTTTTAGATACAGCTGGTCTTAAATGCATGGCATCATAGTGACAACGGGAACAAAAACTTTCTTTTCTACACTAATGTGATTGTGCAGAACAATGTTGCCTGTTATTTTGCCTTTGATACTGTACACATCTTGGCTTATTATGGTGCACTGCTATCTACTTCACACGCATTTTGTAATGTAGCCAAACTCAAGTGTTCTTTCGATGTGCGTTTTAGTATTTTTAATACTAAGTTTCATTAGTGCCTGGGAATTTGTCGTAATTACTGTTTTATATAAAATGCCTTTTTATTTAATGTGGTGCAATATCAAATACAAAGAAAAACATGTGTACACATTTTCTTCGTCTTTTCTTTGTAACTCCTATGAAAAACTTGAGATGGAGATGTTTTTACTCTTACTTAATTGTGATGAAATTCCAAGCGTCCCATTCATATCATTCACTCCCATCATTCAAACACATTCCCTTAAAGGGCGTTCATGCTCATTTAAAGAGGCATTGATGGACAGGGTTTTTTGTTGATTCATGTCACAATTGAAAGTCTAGTAATGCCCAGAACTAAATATTAGATTTTAATCTCTATATATAAACAAAAATAAGATTTGAGTGGTTCTGTGTATCTTCTGTGTCTCTCAAGTAAGTCAACAAATGGCACTGTACTGTAGTTATGTTACAGAGCCAGATTCTTTGGCGAACACACCTGTCAAGCCTGCGCTGTGGCTCTGTGGTTGAACAGTCAGGTCTGGTTCATGGCAGACTTTGATGCAGCTTTGCATTTTGGGTCAGTGTTCAATTTCTTTGACTCTCATTGTAAATGTACTGTCTGAATGAGGTGATTTATATATTTTTTTTGCCCAATGGAACTATTTTGCTCAAATGACTAGGCCTATCATGATATCTATTTTTGTTGTACGATATATTAAACCAAAATATATTTTGATAAATGATATTATTGTCATTTTAAGGCCATTTTATGCCACTCATTATATAATGACAGAATCAGAATATAATATCATCACAATGCAAGTTCACTCTTCCAAAGAACACTAATATTTTATTCTTAAGAATATTTTATTTAATTATAGTCGTTTTAATAATCTAATAATTAGGCATTGGAATTAGAATGTGAAACGCATATCCTAAATAAATAAATAAATAATAAAAAAGTGCAAGGTAAAAAGTAGCAGAGGCTATGATATCTGCTATCAGATCTCTTTTCAGTTTTCAGACACCCACATGAAAATATACTATAGTAAAAAATAGTAAATGTAGCGTTGTTTAACTATAGTGAGACGGACACCTCAGAGAAAATGTTGCTACAATTGTTTTTTTTAAATCTATGGGCTATATATATATTGCATCATCAAAATGATTGAGGTCAAGTCCATGTGTTGTGCGATAAGTCAATATATTCATTATTGTGACAGGCCTACAAATGACAATTTAAGTTCCTTTTAAAGCATTTTCAAATACAAATGAGTGTTTATTTTACAATTTAGTCAATACATTATTTAAATGCTAACATAGCAATTCATTTCTACATATTAGCTTAAAACAACATTGACATATGTACATTACACTGAATAAAAAGTTCTCATTCAGTAGGACTTTTAATCCTCTTTAACTACTTTTTTTTTTAAAGTTTGGGATTGATACGTTTAAATAAATGTTTTAAAAGAAAGTGTATCCAGTTTGGATTTATGGAATTAAAAACAAATGTAAGAATTTCCTGTAAGAAATGTAAGATTTCTTTGACAACTAGTAAGTGAAAAAAGTTTGGTTTTTTTAAATAAAATAAATATTTGTAGTGTCACTTCATTAACATCCTTGAGGAATAAAAATTTGCAATGAAACTATAATCACAATAAACAATAATTACCTTCTGCACAAAACAGTCCTCATTGGGTAGAGAAACATTTAATCCTCTAATTTTAAGTTTTTTTTAGTCATGTTTTAAGAGAACGTGTGTCCAGGTTGGATTTATGGAATTAAGCAAAACTTTAAGAACCATAATATTGCAAATAATATTATTAATTTAATAAAATTAAAACATTAGTTTTATTTCTAGTCATTTTTCAGAAATCATACAAATGGTCCTTAAACATTTATTTCGTTCACAGCTGAAAACAGTTGTGCTGCTTAATATTTTTATGGAAATTGTGAAACATCATTTTCAGATTTCTTTGACAGCTAGTAAATAAAAAATTTTTTTTTAAATAATATAAACATTTGTAGTGTCACTTCATTAACATCCTTGATGAATAAAAAATCCCAAACTTTGGAATTGTGATAAAATTATAATCACAATAAACAATAATTACCTTCTGCACAATAAACAGTCCTCATTTGCTAGAGAAACATTTAATCCTCTTTAACTACTTTTTTTATTTTAAGTTTGGGATTGATACGTGTTTTAAAAGAACATGTACCAGGTTGAAACAAAAAAAAAAACTTTAGGAACCATAATATTGCATATAATAAATTAAAATACCTGTTTATTGTTTTATCTCTAATCATTTTTTTTTTTTAATCATTAAAACGGTCCTTAAACATGTCTTTCCTTCACAGCTGAAAACGGTTGTGCTGCTTAATATTTTTATGACAATTGTGAAGCGTTCCTTTTTTTCCAGATTTCTTTGACAACTAGTGGGTGAAAAAAGTAAAAATGTAGATTTTTTTTTTTTTTAAATAATATAAATATTTGTAGTGTCATTCCATAACATCCTTGATGAATAAAAAAAATCTTCGAAAAGCACGTATTGACCCCAAACTTTGGAATTGCAATAAAACTATAATCACAAAACACAATAATTACCTTCTGCACAACAACAAAAACAAAAAGCCTTCAATATGTACAGTTTGTCTTGTGCACTTAAATGGTAGCTTCTAGTTCCTGAAACCTTTGAATGTCTTCATCATCAGCAGCATCATCTTTATCATCATTATTGTCTTCGTAGGGCTCAACTGTGTCCTCTATTTCAATAACCTCCACCACCAGGTCACGAATCTCCTTAACACAATCCAGAGGCCTGGTTTTATCCTCCAGGTACGGTGATTTTGGGGCTTTTTCTGGAAGATCCATGATTTGCTTGCTTGTCATTTTTTTGTGGACTTCCCCAGCCTCTGCATCTTCAATAGATAAACAAACAGAGATTGGATGTGTGCTTTCATCACATATCTTTGCTTTAGTCAGGGCCGGATCATCCGACTCCATCACTTCTTTGAGCTTTTCCATTTCATCAGTATTTTTGCAGATCGGGCTGATGATCACTGTGGGTTTATTGGCAAAGTCTGATAAACTTCCATCATCTGCTTTTGCTGAGCTTGAAGGGGTTTCTTTGGCTTCTGTTATCACAATAACAGGAGAGGAATTGACTGAAGGTTCCTTGGCGTTTGTGGTAGTTCTGAGTTCTGGTTTGGTCTCGGTTGACGTTTCGGAAGTAAAAAATACATCATCGCTGCATCCCTCCATGGGTGTTTTGTACTCTCCCTCATCAATTCGTCCCATGGCAGTGCTGTTTTCTGAGTTTGGCGAGTGAACAGTCACAGATCTGTTTGCTGTGAGACCATTGGTCAAAAGTGGGGACGGCGGGAGTGGCGATCGCTGGCTCGGGGAAGTGTTTAAGCGCGATGGGCTGCTGGGTGCTGATCCTGGGGGGGTGGAGGATAAGCTGGACACGCTGAATTTGTATTTGCTCTCTGTAATCAGGTTGTATTTCTTTCTGCTGGCTGCCTCCTTGACCACTGGTAGTCGAAAACACAAATCAGATTTGAGAATAGGCAAACCTTAAATATAAATGAGTCATTTTTTATATACAGTTGAAGTCAAAGTTATTAGTTCTCCTGTCAACTTTTAATTCTTTTTCTAATATTTACCAATCAAGAAGATTTTTTTCAACACTTTTAAACAAAGGTTTTAATAACCAACTTCTTTTGTCTTTTCCATGTTGACAGTACATAATATTTTACTAGTTATAATGCAAGATAGTGCTTAGCTTAAAGGCTTACAGTAAGTTAATTGGGTTAATTAGTCAAGTTAGGTTAATTAGGCAAGTCATTGGACAACAGTGGTTTGTTCTGTAACCAATCAGGAAAAAAGATACTTTTTTTAAAGGGGGCTAAAAATATTGACCTTAAAGTTCACCTATGATGAAAATCAACTTTTGATAGCTGTTTGGAAAGAAGTGTCTGTATATAGTGTGTCCACTGTCATATTAGAGTAATATAAACACAACAAATCTCTTTTTTTAAATTTCTTGACGTTAAAATATGACCCAAATCCTAGGGATTTTAAGTCCTACCACAATGTGATATAGGAGTGCTGTTTTCCCCTCCCTTCGAATTAATTGACAGGCGCCTGTGATATTGATAAGTTTAAAACGGCTTTAAAACAGAGCATGTTTGTAATAAAGACAGTGAAATTGCTATTTAATTCTTAACTGCTGTTAAACACTAATATGTGTGTGTGTACTGCAAGTGGCATTTTTGACTAATGAGCTGCATTTCAGCTTCACCCGAGTCTGTCTCTATCACTGACTGCTGTTTATCTGATGTAACGCATGAGAAGCAGACACGCACGTGGGAATGGTGGGCGGGGTGAAGCAGCTAATTTGCATTTGAAGCCACAGGCTACAAAAACAGCTACACAGTAGTCAAACACCAAAATGAGCATATTCTCTAGGCTATAATAAATAATCTGATGGGTGTTTTGAGCTGAAACTTTATAGACACATTCTGGAAACACCAAAGGCTTATCTTGCATCTTGTAAAAGGGGTAAAATAGGTGCCCTTTACAAGTAATTGTTTACAAATTAAAAACTGCTTTCATTCCTGCCAAACTAAATGAAATAAGACATTCTCAAGAAGAAAAGCTATATCAGGAAATACTGTGAAAATGTCCTTACTTGAAAATGGAATTGAAATTTCACAGGAGGGCTAATAATTTTGACTTCTCATATACTATTCAATGTGGTGATGTCTTTGGCCCATGAACATTTCCTGCTTGTTATCAAACTATTTCATAACTGTAACAAGAGGCTAATTCAATAATAACTCAATGTTAAAACAGCTATCATGACATCGTTTATCAATATGTGACTCTTTTTGGATTTAAAAATGTAAAACAGGAAATACATTGGGACCATTGTTTTTGTGTACATCCCTTAAAAATGGGATGTAAACAAAAAAGATTGTTGGCACCAAAAAGATATCTGGATGCTAATAGCACTTATAAAACAAAGAAATTAATTGTTTATGGGTGTGCATACACAGCAACAATGTATTAAACAATGTATTAAATGTATTGTTTGGAGCTGAGGTGTGCTGACTTTTTTTCTATTTTCTTTTCTTTTTTCTAGTTTAATCAATGATCATTTTCCAAAACTTGCACTTGCAAAACTCATTTTCGAAAGTTTGTATTTTCAGGACTCCAAAATGCTATTGTTAAAATTTCTTTTTTAGTTGAAAATGGTGTCAGTGGTGTACAGTAAATGCTCCAGTCACACTTTACAATAAGGTTTCATTAGGTAATGTATTTACTAACATGAACTAAATGTGAACAATACTTGTACAGCATATATTAATCATAGTTCAACATATGTTGATGCTTTATTAAAATCCAAATTCATGCTTGTTAATATTAGCTAATGCACCGTGAGTTAACATGAACTAACAGTGAATTACTGTATTTTCACAAGGTAAAGTTAACAAACATAAATTCTGTAATAAATGTATTGTATGTTGTTTGTTCACGTTAGTTAATGCATTAACTAACTTTAACTAACACAGCCTTATTGTAAAGTGTTACCAATCCTCCTTAAAACATTTTGCAGCCACCATACATGAATGTGCCATCATCATGCTCATCCTAAAAATGCATAGTTTTAATACTTTTTCGCTGATTTAAATGATCTAATATTGAATAGCGAGACATTCTGCGACTTACCCGTGCTGACATCTTTTTCCAGTATCTGCTGGATAATGTCCTCATACACATTTTCCACACTGATGAAGTTTGAATAATCAGCAAATATGTATTGCTCGAATTTGGGTAGTTCCTGAACGTACATTTGGAGAAAAGCCATATTAGGTGAGTAGATGTAATGTATTTACTCAAGTTTTTGTACATATCCGTCAGATTGCAACTGCTTTAAATGCGCTGTACCTCTTGAAAGGATGGGGCCAGATGCTTCTTGATGTTGGGAAGAGTAATGTTGACCAAAGCCTCCTGGATGATCCTCTTCCTCACTGTGCTGCTGTCATAGTCAAATTGCTTTAAGACAAAGTAAAACTCAATCAAACAATTTGATACAGTCTGATACAGAGTTTTGTGAATGTAAAGGGATATGCTTACTTTTAGAACCCGGTCGGAAGCTTTTTGCATTGCCTCTGAAAAATTGACTGACGGGTCCAGCAGAGCCTTTTTAACAAGAAGCTCAAAGGAGTACTCTACATTCTCCATCAGCTACAGTAATCACACAATTGACACATTTAGGACCAGAATTAATTTTATAACAGATTTGTATTGGTTTACTGAGGGTACAGTACCTGTTTTAAGTCAATTTCGGTGCTGTCCACCAGGCCTTTGATGGAATAGTTGAAGGTTTGCTGGAGCTCTTGAACATGATCTTTCAGTCCACTCACTTTCTCGTAACAGCTCTGTAAATTAGCCTTACTCATCTTAAACAGAGCCTTCACAGAGAGAGAGAGAAAGAGAAGTTGTTTGATCACTTTCGAGTTTTAGAGTTATACTATGCAGGTTTGCATTACACTACTGGTGAAATGTTTGGAATAATTATAGGATTTTGTAATGTTTTTTGAGAGAAGTGTCTTATGCTTATTAAGAGTGTGTTTATTTGATCGTATATATAGTAAAAAACTGAAATACTGTGACAAAATTGTTACAATTTGAAATAGATGCTTTTTTTATTTTAATAAGTTTTAAAAGAACATTTTTCTGATGGCAAAGCTGAATTTTCAGCAACATTTATAAATGTTTTAATTGACTTTTTCAGTTAATAACTGACAAAAATTATTAATAATTTTATTTTTAATTATCTAATTATTATTTACTTATCACATACTTACTATAAACATTTTTACGTTCCCCATTGGGTCATTTTTTACCCCAAAGCTTTGAATAGGACTTCTTTTTTAAGTCCTAAGTTCTTTGTTTTTTATTTTTTATAACAATTACAATTTTTAAAATAGCCACAAATAAATAAACAACAAAACCTGATGTTGTCACGAGTCTGTTGTGTCTGTGCTGTGTTCATGTAGTTGTTGTGTTATGTGATGTCCTATGTGTTTGCTCCATATGCTTCTGTTAACGTCATGTGTTTCT